>JANCRA010000209.1:0-338182 GCA_024362935.1 Setophaga petechia | reverse complement strand
CCCCTCAAAATACCAATGAAATCCCCCCAAATCCACAAAACCAGCCACTCCCAGTCAATCCCAGTATGATTCCAGTCGCTCTCAATGAGATCCCAGTGTAACCCAGTATGGACTCGGCTGCTCTCACTGTGATCCCAGTGTGATCCCAATTGCTCCCAGCATAATTCCACATGTTCCCAGTTCCTCCCATTATGATCCCAGTTGTCCCAAGAATAGTCCCAGTCCCTCCCAGCAGGGTCCCAGTCGTGCCCAGTTGCCTCCAGGGTAGATTCAGTTTCCCCCAGCATCGTCCCAGTTGCTCCCAGCATGATGCCAGCTGTTCCCAGTGTGGTTCCAGTGTCCCCAGTATGGTTAGAGACACTCCCAGTATGTTTTAGTTACCTCAGAATGATCCCAGTCTTTCCCAGTTACTCTCAGTTTCCTCTAGCATAATCCCAATTTCTATCTGTTGCTGAAAGGGTGGCCCCAGTTGCTCCCAGTATGATCCCAGTGGCCCCAGTTGTAGTCTCAGTCCTCTCAGCATGGTTCCAGTACCTTCCAGCCGATTCCAGTTGTTCCCAGTGTGTCACATTTCCCTCCCAACATGGGCCCAGTAGCTCCCACTAACACCCAGTCAGGTTCCATTCACAGCCAGTATAATCCCAGTATGAGTGTAGCCACTCCCAGTATGATCCCAGTCACTCCCAGTCTAATCCCAGTTGTTCAAAGTCTGATGCCAGTGCCCCCAGTGTGATCCCAGTTGCTCCCAGCATGGGCCCAGCTGTTCCCAGTGTGCTTCCATCATTCCTCCATGGTTACAGACACTCCCAGTATGGTCCCAGTTGAACCCAGTTGCCCCTGCTCTAGTCCCAGTCACTCCCCAGATGATCCCAGTCCCTCCCAGCATGGTCCCCCTCACTTCCAGTTGCCCCCAGTGTGGTCCCAGTCCTCCCAAGCATGGTCCCAGTTGTTCCCAGTGTGGTTCCAGTTGTTCCCAGTGTAGTGACAGACACTCCCAGTATATCCCAGTTGTCCCCAGCATGTCTGTAGTCATTTCCAGGCACTGCCAGTGGCCCCAGTAAGGTGTTAGGTCTCCCAGTATGATCCCCCAGTCATGGCCAGAATATCCCAGTTGCCTCCAGCATGCATCCAGTCCTTCTCAGTTGCTCCAGTTTCCTTGCAGCATCATCCCAGTTTCTCTCAGCTGCACCCAGTAGCCCAAAGTGTGATCCCAGTCCCTCCTTTTAAACACCAATATGATCCCAGTAAGCTCCAGTTTGATACCAGTCACATGCCAGCCCTCCCAGTATGGTCCCAGTTGCTTCCAGTCTCTCCCAGTATGGTCCCAGCTGCGTCCAGCATGGTTCCAGTTGCTTCCTAGATCAGCCAGTCAGTCCCAGTATGATGCCATTTGCTCCCAGCAGGCTCCCAGTTGCTCCCAGTCAGGTCCAGTATGGGGGATAATGTGCAGGGTGTGTTCCCAGTCACTCCCAGATACTCCCAGTATTAGTCCAGTCCCTCCCAATATAATGCAATTGTGACCCCAATGTGCTCCCAGTCCCTGCAAGTGTGAACCAGTTGTGCTCCACATGGTTCCAGTCGCTGTCTTTCAGCCTCACTTTTGTTCCAGTCACTCCCAGTATCTCACAGGGTACACCGGTTCTCTCCAGCACCTTCCCAGTCACTTCCAGTTCCTTCCAGAATGATCCCATTTCCTCACAACTACTCCCAGTCAGCCTCAGTGTAGTGGCATTGACTGCAAGGATGATCCCAGTCATTTCCAGTTGGTTCCAGTTGCTCACAGCTGCTCCCAGTCACCCTCAACATAATCCCAGTCACTCCCAGTATGATCCTAGTATGATGTCAGTACAAACCCAGTACAGCCCCAGTCACTCCCAGTATGATCCCAGTCCAGCCCAGTCCCTGGCAGTGCTGCCGCTGCTGGGATCTCCCAGCCCTGTGTGCATTCCCCCTGGCGGATGTGCCGAGAGGAGCGCCAAGGGCTGGCAGTGGCCAGGCAGGGTCCCCAGCAAGGCCCAGTTTGGATGTGCAGCCCCCAGTTTGCCTCTCCTTTGGCCCGGGCCGGCTTCCCTCTGCCCGCAGCGGCTGGGAGCAGCCGAGAGCCCCGCGCTGCCCATCCCGACGTGTCCCAGCTTCATCGCCACTCCTGCCACGGGCTGCGAGGGCTGCGGGAACGGGGCACCGAGGGTGTGGAGGAGGAGGGAGGGAAGAAAGGGCAGAAATGAAGGAGGAGTAGGAGGCAGGGTTAGGGCGGAGGAGCAGAAGGAGAAATGTAAGGGGCGAGATAGAAGAGAGGAAGGAGGTGAGGATAAGACAGAGGAGGACCTGGAGGAAGAGGAAGAGGTGGGTCGAAGGTGGATCTAGGTTGAGCAGAAGGAGCCACATGCTTGAGTCATTCCTGAATTGTCAGCCCCCACCTGTGGGATCATCGCCCCCTCCATTGCACAGGTGAGCGGGGAGGGGGAGCCCAGCCCAGATATCCTGGGGGGTCCTGGGGTTGGGTTTTTTGGGGGGATGTTTGGAGAATGAAGAAGTCCAAGGCTGAGCGGAAAAGGCCCCTCGGGGGGACACCGGGGGGTGCCGGTGGCGGCTGCCAGCAGAAGCAGCCTGGAGGAGCAGAGCCCTGTGTCCCCCAGGAGCCCAAAGTGGGGAGCCCAGAGAGGGGGGGAGCGCCACCATTGGCGGGAGCCTCAAGAGCCTGGAGAGGGGCAGGGGGGACTCCTTGGAGCCGCTGCAGCCCAGAGCAGAGAATGAGGGGAGAAGGGAGCCCGGGAGCCCAAAGAGCCCCGGCATCCCGAAATGGGGAGAGCCAAGAGGGGGGAGCTTTTGGCATTGCTGGGACTGCCAGCAGCCTGGGCAGGGCGGGCACCGAGCACAAGGGGGACCCCCAGTCCAAGTGTGACCCCAGGAGCTCGGACAGAGGGGAACCCCTGAACACCAAAGGGGAGGGACCAGGGACGGGGGAAGTCCTGGGAGGCTTTTTCAGGGCTGAATCTCGGTGTTTGGGAAGTTTTTATGCAGCCCAGATGGCCAGTGACTTCCAGAGATGGACTTGGGCAGAGAGACCTTCAAACTCAACGTGCTCATCCCTTCTTTTCCCCAAACCAGGATTTCCCATTCCCAACCCCCAACCCCTGGGAGGCTGTGAGGAAGAGGAAGATGCCCCAGGACACTGAGGCAGGTGAGGAGGAAGTCAGTGCTCCTTTCCCCTCTGTGCTGCTCCACCTCCCAGCCCAGCACAGCCCCGGCTGCAGCACAGACCTGGGGGGATCTCCTTACCCTTACCTGTGGCACGGAGGCAAATCCCGTCCTGTCCTTGTCCTTCCTCTCCCAGAGCAGGAGCTGAGCATGGAGAGCAGGGAGGACAAATCCCCACGGCTGAACCTGGTGGAAGAGGCCATTTTGAGCGGCTCCACAGCGCAGGAAGCCACCGGGGAGGAAAAGGCCCGGAGATGCCACAGGAGGAGGGGCTGCAAACGCAGCTGGCGGGGATCTGAGGGGGAAAGAGCCAGCCTGGGCCGGGAAGGCGGCCGGAAATGGAGCCAGAGCTCGGAGCTGGTGCTCCATGAGCAGCTCCATTATGAGAAGCCCCACAGGTGCGTGGAGTGTGGGAAGAGCTTCAGGTGGAGCTCCAACCTGATCGAGCACCAGAGGACCCACACTGGGGAACAGCCCTACGAGTGTGATCAATGCAGGAAGAGGTTTCAGTTCAGCTCTGATCTCCTCAAGCACCAGCGCACGCACACAGAGGAGAGGCCCTTCCGCTGCCCCGACTGCGGGAAGGGATTCAAGGTCAACTCCAACCTCATCAGGCACCGGTGCATCCACACCGGGGAGAGGCCCTACGAGTGTCCCCAGTGTGGGAAGAGCTTCTCACAGTGCTCTCACTTGATCCAACACCAAGGGAGGCACCAGTAAGGGAAGCCCTGTGAGTACCCCGAGTGCAGGCAGAGCTTCATGCACTGCTCCAGCTCCATCCCCCACTGGAAGAGGCACTTTGGGCACAGCCCTGGTGACCCACATTCCATGTGATCCATGTTGAGAGCACACCTGGCTGCTTGTCTATTCATTTTGCCTTAATTTTTTTCTCTTCTCCATCTCTCTGTACTCCAAAAGCCAAGAGGGATACATCTGTCACCTCAAAACCACTCAAGTCCCTCTGAAAATAACTGAATTTTAACCCCAAAAGGCTCAATCCCACCTCAAATTGCTTGTTCCCTCCTCAAAAATACTCAATCCCAGGCCAAACTCACTCCATTCCACAGCCACCACGGTGAGATGGGGTTGGGAGGAGATTGGTAGAAGTGGGATCCCAATTTGGAGCAATGGGATGGGGATTGTGTGGGGCTGGGTGTGTGGGATGTATTTGATAGCAAATAAAACTTTCAGAGTTACTCCTTTCTGTCCCGTTCATTTTCAGTCAGTTCTGTTTGCAGAGTTCTGCCTTCTCAGCTGATTCGATTCCTGTAAAAATCCCATTTTTTAAATCACTAACCCAAACAATCCAAAAACCAATATGCAAATAAAACCACCACACACACTTAATTTTTTAAAAATAATTTTCATTTTTAAGAGTACCTAAGGATGTTATTAAAGTTTAATTGTTTGTTTAAAATGTCTGAGAAATTTTAGTGGTGTTTGGTTTTGTGTTTGGTATATTTGTAATATGAATTGTTTTACTAAGGTGTGTTAGATTGTATGTTAGTTTTTTTAGATATTTTTTATCTAAAGTATATTAGTTATCAAGTTAAAATTTTCAAAAGTTATTTCTTGGTATATAACTTGTTTATTTATATGCATTGGTAATATTATAGTAATAGCTGTTGTTTTGGGTTGAATCATTGTTGGAGTATTGTAAAGAAGACTTGAGATTTTTATATTTCATTTTTATTATAATTTATTTCATTTCAATTTTAATTTTTTTTGTTTATAATTTTATTGCTTTTTTGTTTCTTTTTTTTTTTTTTTTTTGAGAGGATAGGAAGGAACTTCAAGGGCAGGAACATTTTTTCCTGGCTGGGAACTACAATTCCTAACCCTGGGAGTGTGTGCAGGACCACACAGACTGGGATCAAATATGGACTGGGATCAAATATGGACTGGGATCCTATGGACTGGGACTGCACAGAGTGGGACCATATGGATCAGGATCACACAGACTGGGATCAACTAGACTGGGATCAAATATGGGCCGGGATCACCTGGACTGGGATCATCTGGACAGGGATCACGTGGGCTGAGATCCTGTGGATCAGAGCCTCCCGGACTGGGATAGCCTGGAGTGGGATCAAATATGGACTGGGGCTGTATTGACTGGAACCACACGGACTGGGATAAACTGGACTGAGATTATATGGACTGGGATCACCTGGACTGGGACCATATGGACTGGGATTGCACAGACTGGGATCACACGGACTGGGAAAAAGCTTTGGCTGCCATTGGCTACCTCTGGCTGCCATCCACGTCTGAAGGTGGCCACATCAAGTTCTCTTGATCCTGCTTGGGGGTCCCATCCCCCTCTTTTCCCCGCTCTCCCGCCCCTTCCCCATCGTTCCTCCGATTCCCAATCCCATTCCCCGTGCTTGGTTTTGGGGGTTCCAGGCCCCTCCTGCTCCCTTTGGGGGTCCCCACCCCCCTTTGGTTTAATTTGGGGCCCCGCCCCCTTTCTCCCCGCGCCCCCCGCTCCCCCCGCGGCCGGGGGGGCTCCCAGCATCCCCAGTGCCACCAGCGCGGCCCCTGCCGCAGGCTGCCACCCGAGGGCTCGGCTGCGGGAGGGCGGCGGCAGCGCCGAGGGCGGGCGGGGCTGCAGCGGCCCGGGCGCGGCTCCAGCTGTAGCCGGGGCAGCGGCCGGGCCGGGGGCAGGGAGGGGCGCCGGGCTCGGGGCTCAGCCTGGAACCTGCCGGCCGCCTGTCGCAGGGGCCTCTGCGGGCTCTGCAGGTGCGGCAGGGCCCAGCGCAGGTGCTCGGCCGCTCGGCTCTCGTCCTGCAGCAGCTGCGGGCAGCGCCGGCACGGAAGGCTCGGCGCGGGCTCTGCCCCTCGGCCGGGCGCTCCCTGCGCCCAGCACCGGCCGAGCCGGCCCGCGCGGCCCGGGGCAGGGAGCGGCGGGGCTGGGAAATACAAAGCTGTGTTTGGTGTCAGGTACATACAGGCAATGTGGGTATTTGTGATTGCGATATGTGTGGAGACCGACAATGGGACAGTTGCGAATTCTAATAATAACTGCGGAAAGTAAAGCATGGAAGAAGGCCTTTGAACCTATCCTTTGTTTGCAATTAACCTTGGTTGACTTAGGAGCATTGGAATTAAAGCGTTAAGGATGTTGCTTTTTGCTTGTAGTTAATCCTTAAAGAGTTCTGCAATAATAACCTTTTGAAGTATAATTTTAGAATATTGCTTGTATCCTTGAAACTATAGCTTTGGAATATATATAAAGGAAATATGCTTATCTCACGCCTTAATAAAGCAGAGAAAAACAGCTTGAGAAAGGAAGATGAACATCGCTTCAAAGATTTATGGTTTTGACCAAGGTGTTATAAATAAGAAGCTTGACTAGGCCAATATTCAAGCAGCAATCAATTTATTATTTAATATGGTAAAGTATGAGCAATACAGCGCTGGGTACAGTGGGGGAAGTTTTCCCTCCAACTGCACATCGATAATTGAGGATTACAAGTATTTATAGGGGTACTCCTCATTATTTTTCAGCAGTTTCTATTTCCAAATTATTACATCACAATTCTATACACTATTGTGATTTAATTTTTCTCAGGATGTGTTTTTAAAGGAGTATCCCCAGATGGTGGTGGTCCAGTTTCCGACAGAAGAAAGACGAATCCCCATCTGGTAGAGTCCAGCTCCTCAGATGTAGGTCCAACTTGTTAATTGCAGAGACTATAAATCTAATAACAGTGATGTCCAGCTTCCCTTGGTCGAACCCATAAATCATTGAAGTGGTGGTCATCTTCTTTTCTCAAGCTGTTTTTCTTTGCTTCAATAGGGTATGAGATAAGCATATTTCCTATATATATTCCAAGGCTATAGTTTCAAGGATACAAGTAATATTCTAAAATTATACTTCAAACGGTTATTATTGCAGAGCTCTTTATGGATTAACTATAAGCAAAAAAAGCAACATCCTTAACGCATTAATTTCCTTAACGCTTAAATTCCAATGCTCCTTAATCAACCAGGGTTGAGTGCAAACAACAAAAAAGTAGATCCAAAGGCCTTTTTCCATGTCTTATTTTCCTCAGTTATTAGAATTCACAGCTCTCCCACTGTCGATTTCCACACATTTCGCAATCACAAATACACACATCGCCTGTTTGTACCTGACACGAAACACAGCTTTGTATATCACAGTCCCCCCTCTGCTTGTATAAATTTTCATTTATCTTACTCATTCGTGTCTGGGCTTCAAATCTAGCCAAAACTTTGGAAGCTTTCTCTTTTTGGTCTCCTTTCTTCAGTTTCATTATTTTAGTTACCTTAGCTGTTTTCTCAAATCGACCAATTTCTCCAGTAGCCAATTCTGAGTCGGCAGGCATTACTGCAATTTGCATGCTTTGTATAACTGAGTGGATTAGTCTGATAAAACATGGAATAAGGCAAGGTAGAAACAATAACCCAGCTAATGAGCACAATATCAGGAACCCTATTTTCTTCCACCAAGCTCCTCCTCCAAGGATCTGGTCCCACCAAGAGGCTTGAAGAATGGAATTCCATTTTTGGACAGGGACATGAGCCACTCTTTTGATCTCTGCTGCTAAACCCCGGATTGTTTCTCCGTAATCATCAATCTCAACGCAGCATTCTGATTCATTGAATTTTCCACACACCCCTCCTTCTTCAGCCAGCAAATAGTCTAATGCTATTCGATTCTGATACACAAAAGCCCGCACCTGAGTGTGCTGCCGGCTTAACAAGTCCAAGGCCTCTGAGGAGTGGTTCGAGACTATCTCTACTACTGCCTGCAGTCTAATCAACCTATTCAATAGGTAAATGGGGGTCCTATATCCCCAGCTTCCGTCTTGAGCCCAAGTGGCTGGCCCGTAATAATCTATTATTCTTTCTGCTGGCCACTCTTCTTCTCCCCATTTTTGGTCCCCTCCTGCCCTTGGGAACTCAAGTTTTAATTCTCTTTTTTCTCTTCCCAGGTTTTCATATAAGGGTGCTCCTAACAGGTTACTCTTGGACTTTGGTAGTACAAAGAAGGAGGGTTGTATAATTCCTAAAGTACAGGATCCTTTCCATCTACGGGGCAGCTCACTGTAAGCTTTTTGTCCACAAATCCAATATATACCATTTGGGGCTTTCCATGGGTCATTTACCGCCTCAGGTTTTTCCCAGTACATTCTTAGGGTCTCCAGGGATTGGTAAGGGTTAGCTCCAGGACTTTTATGCCAGCACAACTTCATTTTGTTGTTCCATTCGCAATTTTTCTCTTTAATTAGGCTCCAGTATCCGGCAGGAAGTGCTGGCTGCCAGGTTCTAGTGTTATTGTTTGAATTTACTGTTAAAGTAGATGTGCAGGGAGTGTACCCTACCACTTCAGTGTATCTTCTCCCCTCCCTGCTGATGCAAACTGTCCCAATTATTCGATGGTTTAAAATCCATCCCTCAGGCCGTTTCAATGTTTTGGAAATTTGAGTATGGTTCCATTTTAAAAATTGCTCTGGAGCTAGACTCTCACCTCTCCATGGCCATTTTTCAGCTGATTTTAATCCCCCACAAATCCAACAGTTGGATAACTCTAATTCTGTGGCAATTTCTTGCATTAGATCTACAAAAAGGTTCCTATTTGAAGTCAGAAATCCCCAATCCCCATACTGCTGTTCTAGCTGTTTGTATTGTTCACTTAATTTCTTTAGCCTTTCTTGTTCCACTCTTTTCCTTTTTACCTCGGATTCTTGCTTTTGTAGTTTTTGAGTAATTTGTTTTATTTTACTCTCTGGGTCTCTCCCTTCTCTGTCCCTTGCTAAACAAAAGAATTTTGAGTATCGCAGACAAATTCGTTCATCATCATCTTTCAGAAGGTTGGTTAACACGGGCCCATCCTTGGGAGAAACTTTCAGTCCATGTTTTAAATTTTCTCCTACCCAGTATAATTTACCACCCATAGTGCACATCTTTAATTTGTTGTGGTCATAGCACACTTCACTAACATGGGAATGTGCCACGAACATCAATTCCATTTTTCCCCCAATCCAGACAGTATGATTGCATTTGTCACAGACAGCCGGAGCAATAGGCTCTGATCCTGCAGCTCGCTCATGGATTATGTGGAGCTCAGGAGTGAGGCTATTAAGGCCCATTCCCTGAGATGCAATGATCAATACAGTGAAAATAATCCTCAGTGGGTTCAACTCTCTACCTCTCTCAAGGCCCCTTGGGTTGCATCCAAGGGCCGAGATGTAGATCTTCTCGGTAGCAGAGTTTATACCTTGGGATTTAGTCACTGATATATTTCGTTTCATTTTTGCCTTTGGCCTCACGAGCCTTCAGATATTTATCGTGGTTGTGGCCCGATTCGTTTTAATTTAGGCTAATTGGCCCCTAAGTTCAGGGGATGTGCGACTATAATAGGGTTGGTGTATGTGCCTCCCTCTCTTCCAGTGATACTTGGCTTCCTGCCACTCTTTTGCTTTAATTTGATATTCGTCCGGTATCCAATTACCCCTGTCACACTCTACTTTTTCTAATTTTGCCTTCGGTATTTCTTGCAAATCAATTCCTGCTCTTGTTCCGTGTACCCAAGTTCTCCACCAATCTTTATCACCTGTTTTAATATATCCTTTCCTTACTGCAGTCCACAAAGTTTTATCAGTTTCTTTTTCTATTTCTTTTCTACAATTACAGCAGAGAGCATTAGGGATCTGTCCCCTTGGTAGGTTTGTATACCAAAATTCTTCACACTCTATACACTTAAAACAACCCCATGGATAACACTTACAGTTTGGAGTAGAACATTCTACTTCTCGTGAGTACACTTGGGGTTGCAGCCTAAGGTAGGAGCGTTTTCGTGACATACATCAGTCTTTTTTTAACTTGATTTTCAGTTCTCCAGGGGTAGATGCAATTCTCCACTGGGATTCAGCAGGCGTCTCTGTCAATGGTTCTGTCTCTGTCGGTGGTTCTGCTGGTCCTTTGACCCGCGACGCGTGGGTCCAGCCTTTTTCCGCAGTTCGGACAGCTGTATCAGTGGTCAGCAAAGTTAAATATGGACCTTCCCACCTAGGAGACAAACTTTCTTCTTTCCAGCTTTTAATCAGTACCCAGTCACCCGGTTTTATTTGGTGTATACTAAATCCAAGAGGGGCTGATTGAGCAATTACCCCTTTTTCCCTTAGTTCTAGGACATGTTGTCCCATCTTCTGGATGTATTTTTGAATAGTCATATCAGCTATGACTACTGATGTTTGGGGTATTTCTTGGGAATAAGGCATTCCATAAAGCATCTCATATGCAGAAAGTCCTGTATCTGCATTTGGAAGTGTCCTTATATTAAGCAATGCTAAAGGTAAACATTTTACCCATGACATTTGGGTCTCAATCATTAATTTTGTTAATTGTTGTTTTATAGTCTGGTTCATTCTTTCCACCCTCCCAGAGCTCTGGGGGTGCCAAGGGGTGTGATATTCCCAGGAAATACCCACAGCCTGTGTTACTCCTTTTATAATGCTGGAAGTAAAGTGGGAGCCCTGATCAGAATCGATGGCTCTGATAACCCCGAATCGAGGAATGATTTGTTCCAACAATATTTTAACTACAAACTTTGCTGTGGCTCGGGCAGCCGGGTAGGCCTCCACCCAATGAGTTAATTGATCTACTAATACCAACAAGTATTTCCATCTGCCCACCCTTGGTAATTCGGTATAATCTACCTGAACCCTTTCGAATGGTCTATAGGCAATTTTTCTACCACCAGTTGGAGCTTGTCTCATTACTTTTTTGTTAACCTTTTGACATGTCAAACACCCCTGTGTTATTTGTTTTGCTATCTCAAAAATTCCAATGCATCCATAATATTTTAGAAAATGATCACATAAGGCTCTTGTTCCCCAATGAGTACGCTGGTGTAACTGGCTTAGAATTCTTCTAGCGTAAGCCTTAGGTAAAATCTCTCTCCCATCTGATAAAACCCACTTTCCCAGTTCTTTCTTAACTTCTAATCTTTTTATAGCTTCCTCCTCTTGAATACTATAGCTTTTTGGCAGCTCCTCTCGAATTTCCGCTATAGTGTTCAGCTGGATAGTTTCTCTTAGTGTACATGCTGCCTCCTTTGCAGCTTGATCAGCTGTGTTGTTTCCTCTCACTAAGTAGCTTGACCCCCGCTGATGACCTCTTACATGTACTACAGCTATTCTCTTAGGTCCTTTCAGGGCTTCAAGCACTCTGATTATTAACTCCTGATGGATCAGTTTCTTCCCTTGAGTGTTTATCAAACCTCTTTCCATCCAGATTTTTCCAAATGTGTGCACAATTCCAAAAGCATATTTTGAGTCTGTGTAAATAGTCCCCACCTTATCTTTTAAAAGTTCTAAAGCTCGGTATAAAGCAAATAATTCACAAGCCTGAGCTGACCAGCTAGAACTTATTTTTCCTCTCTCTATCACAGACATATTTTCTCCTTCTACAATAGCATATCCTGAATTTCTTTTCCCTTCTATCACCCTTGATGAGCCATCGATAAAATATTTTTCCCCACTAGATAGCTCTGTTTCACTTAAATCTGGTCTCACCTTTGTTTGTAATTCAATTAACTCCACACAGTTATGAGCAAGTTCTTCAACTGGCTCCCCATAGAGAAATTGAGCAGGGTTCTGAGCCGGAGTGATCTTAAGTTCCAATTCAGGGGAATGTATCAAGATAGCTTCATACTTTAAAATCCGGCTATCAGTGAGCCACTTCTCTGCTTGTTGATGCAATATGCTTCTAACATTGTGGGGTGTATACACTACTAAGGGAGCTCCAAATGTAACTTTCTTGGCTTCTTCTACCAGAAGAGCAGTTGCTACAATAGCTTGTAAACATATTGGCCATCCCCGACTAACAGGGTCCAGTAACTTTGAATAATACCCCACTGGCTTTTTGTCTCCTCCCCAGTCCTGGGTAAGCACTCCATAAGCAGTTTGCTCAGCAGTATTTACAAATAATTGAAAAGGTTTATCTAAGTTTGGTAGGCTGAGTACTGGGGCTTGAATTAGAGCATCTTTCAAACTCTTAAACTGTTTGTCATCTTCCTGGTTCCATTTCACTGTATTGACTGTTAGTTTTTCATACAAAAATTTCACCTTTTGACTATATCCCTCTATCCATTGTCTACAATATCCCAATAATCCTAACAGTTGTCGTACTTCCCTTTTGGTATTAGGGGAAGGTAGACTCAGTATCCCCGATATTCTTTCAGGATCCAATTTCTTTGTTCCTTTACACAGCCAGTGACCTAGATATTTCACTTCTTCTTCAGCAAATTGTAACTTAGCCCTTGAAACCTTTAGGCCTTTCTTTCCCAGGAAATTCAACAGACTAATTGTGGCTTCTCTCACTTGCTCCTGATTCTTTCCTGCAATTAATAAATCATCTACATATTGTATTAGTTTAGTTCCTTCCGGTCTTACAAAGTCCTGTAAAACTCTTTCTAAAGCCTGGCCAAAAAGATTTGGAGATTCAGTAAATCCCTGGGGAAGTACGGACCACCTTAATTGTTGTTTTCTCCCTGTGTCTGGATCTTGCCACTCAAAGGCAAAATAGTCCCGGCATCCCTCCTCTAAAGGACAGGACCAAAAGGCATCTTTTAAATCCACTACACTATACCAAGTATAGTCCGAGGAAACTTGACTTAATAATGTATACGGGTTAGCTACTACAGGAAACCTTGTGGCTGTTCGTTGATTGACAGCCCTTAGGTCTTGGACTAAACGGTAGCTGCCATCACTTTTCTTCACAGGGATTATAGGTGTATTATGGGGTGACATACATTCTTCTAACTTGCCCTGCCCTAAGAGTTCTTCAATTACCGGCTTCAACCCTCGCCTGCCATCTAGGGGAATAGGGTATTGTTTTACCCTTATAGGAAACTCAGGATTTACAATGGTGATTTTTAAGGGTTCTATATCCAATTTACCGATCTCCCCAGGAGTGGACCAGACATCAGGACATATTTTACTCTCATCCTGGTCTGTCAGTTTGTACAACTGTACCATTAGTTGATCCTTTTGGGGTTGAATACCAATTTTTAACGACAGAATCAGATCTCTCCCCAAAAGATTGCATTCTGCTTCTGAAACTAGTAATAGATCACTAACATCTACTTTTCCCTCTGCTTCAATTAGTACTTGTTCAATAATGGGAACCTTAAAGGCCTCCCCTTTTGCTCCAATTACTTGAGCTGTTTTCTTACTGATTTTGCATCCTTTTGGTAATTTTTGCACTGTTGATCTTTCAGCACCTGTATCTACTAAAAAGGTGACTTCTTCACCTTGGGGACCTATTTTTAGTTTTATCAAGGGCTCTTGTGATGGTCTGGTCCCTAATAAATAGAGCCCCTGACCCCATTAATCCTCTACAAACAGTTTTTGATCTGCCTCCCGTTTTTTGCAAACCCTTTTAACATGTCCTTCCATACCACAGTAAAAGCAGGTAGGTCTTTTAGAACCCTCACCTGCTATTTTTCTCGTGGTTTTTGCCTTTCCTGAAGATGCACCACCATTCTGAACCTCCTTTACCGCAGCCACGAAAACCTTAGCTTTAGCTTTGGCCTTTTCTTCGTCTCTGCGGACATAAACTCTCTGTGCTTCCCTTAACAATTCTTGCAAACCTCTCTCCTGCCAGCCGTCTAACTTTTCCAGTTTCCTTCTTATATCCTCCCAGGACTTAGCCACAAACTGAGTTTTGATTAATGCTTCCCCCACTGCTGTATCAGGATCTAATCCTGAATACATTTGTATACTCTTTCTTATTCTTTCTAACCAATCTATGGGTGACTCATCTTTCCCTTGGCGTTCATTCAGGGCCTTGCTAATATTTTGCCCTCTGGGGACTGCTTCTCGAATTCCCTGAATAATTATATTCCTGAGATCCATCATATTCTGCCTATCCTGGTCATTGTTGTGGTCCCAGTTAGGGGCTGCCAGGGGCCATTTTATTTCTCCTAAAGGTCCCTGCTGATGGTCCCTATCCCAAATTCTCATGCCAGCCTGTCTTATCAGCTGCCTCTCTTCTGCTGTAAATAAAATACTTAAAATTGACTGAATCTCCACCCAGGTGTAAATGCTGGGTCCCAGAAACTGATCTAACCTTTCAGACACCCCCAGAGGATCTTCAAGTAACCTTCCCATTTCTTTTTTAAAAGCTCTTACATCTCCAGTGTTCAGGGGTGCTGACACATAACCAATTACTGGTCCCCCTTGATTTCCAACTAATGGTACTTCCCTTAATGGGTACAGCTGCCCCCCCTTCCCTTCTTTATTGCCATCCCCACTGCTTTCTGCTCGTGCCTTTTCCTGGCTTCTCGTTCTGTGTGCTGGTGGTGAATCAAGTACCGGGAGCGGAGCCACCGGGGCTTGTGGTAGTGGGAGTGGAGTCACCGGGGCTTGGGGTAGTGTGAGCGGAGCCACCGGGGCTTGGGGTAGTGTGAGTGGAGCCTCCGGGGCTTGTGGTAGTGGGAGTGGAGTCCCCGGGGCTTGTGGTAGTGTGAGCGGAGCCACCGGGGCTTGTGGTGCGAGGGGTGCTGGATTGGGTGCTAGATGAGGCACCTCTACCAGTGCAGCTGGTTGTGGTAGATAAGGGGGGGGAAGGTTATCTAAGGGGTCCCACTGATTCTTTTCCTTTTTGGTTTTCAATGCATACAAGGGAGTAGGCCAGGACCCATGCCATAAAGCAGCATAATCGCTTTCTTCTCGATTAATAGGGTCCTTTTTGTTTACATAGGCATTCAAGGCCTTACAGATCCACCCTTCAGATGACCCGTACATTGGCCAGTATAAATTATCAGGTCGGATCATTTCCCTAGTCCATTCTACCATACAATACTGAATCATTTTCTCCTTACTTTTTCCTCTTCTGGATTCACATTTATCCCACGATTTTAACATTACCCCAAGGGGGCTGTCCTGGGGTATATCTGGCAAAATGCTCCCTCTTTTTCCAGTACCTTCAGTACCTTTATTTTCCTGCTGGTTTATACCAGCTCCTGGGTTTTTGCTTTGGCATTTACCCATTTTTCCCGAACAGGTGTTCCCTCACTTGCTCAGACCTTAGTCCCTTCTTGTCAGGAATTTCCTTAATAAAAAGTCCCTTCTAACGGCTCCTGCCTGCCTCTGATTTTTACTGTTATCTTATCTCACCCCCCCCCGACCTTTTATATACAGAAAATCCTCCTCCACACGCTTTGTTCCTTCACCTGCCGCCCCCCTCGCGGGGTAGCGGAACCGAGGTTAGAAGAACTCCGCTCTCGTGTCGTGACCAGGTCACGTCTCATACACACACCATTCACACTCTTACACACCTACACCCGTTCTTATCCCACCTAACCAAGCGATACTTACAGCCTCCTTTTCTCGCCTGGGTCTTCGTGCACGAGTTATTACAGGTGAATTCACTGCAGTCTACTACCGGAGCTCAAAATTCTTTGCTCATAATTTACCTTATGAATTTCCTCTTCCCTGAGAGATTCCCCCGTCACTCAGGGCCACCGGAGGCAAAAGCCTCCAAGGTGGGGCGCCTCCCTGAGATCAGGAGTCTCCCTCAATGGATTTGGAAATTTCCCGGCCAACGCACCAAAATTGTTATAAATAAGAAGCTTGACTAGGCCAATATTCAAGCAGCAATCAATTTATTATTTAATATGGTAAAGTATGAGCAATACAGCGCTGGGTACAGTGGGGGAAGTTTTCCCTCCAACTGCACATCGATAATTGAGGATTACAAGTATTTATAGGGGTACTCCTCATTATTTTTCAGCAGTTTCTATTTCCAAATTATTACATCACAATTCTATACACTATTGTGATTTAATTTTTCTCAGGATGTGTTTTTAAAGGAGTATCCCCAGATGGTGGTGGTCCAGTTTCCGACAGAAGAAAGACGAATCCCCATCTGGTAGAGTCCAGCTCCTCAGATGTAGGTCCAACTTGTTAATTGCAGAGACTATAAATCTAATAACAGTGATGTCCAGCTTCCCTTGGTCGAACCCATAAATCATTGAAGTGGTGGTCATCTTCTTTTCTCAAGCTGTTTTTCTTTGCTTCAATAGGGTATGAGATAAGCATATTTCCTATATATATTCCAAGGCTATAGTTTCAAGGATACAAGTAATATTCTAAAATTATACTTCAAACGGTTATTATTGCAGAGCTCTTTATGGATTAACTATAAGCAAAAAAAGCAACATCCTTAACGCATTAATTTCCTTAACGCTTAAATTCCAATGCTCCTTAATCAACCAGGGTTGAGTGCAAACAACAAAAAAGTAGATCCAAAGGCCTTTTTCCATGTCTTATTTTCCTCAGTTATTAGAATTCACAGCTCTCCCACTGTCGATTTCCACACATTTCGCAATCACAAATACACACATCGCCTGTTTGTACCTGACACGAAACACAGCTTTGTATATCACAAAGGGAAGCTGGACATCACAGTTATCAGATTTATAGTCTTTGCAATTAAAAGGTGGACCCACATCTGGGGAGCTGGACTTCACCAGATGGGATTTGTCTTTCTTCTTTTGGAAATCGGACCACCACCATCTGGGGATACCTGCTTTTGGGATACATCCTGAGAAAAACTAAATCACAATAGTGTATAGAATTGTGACGTAAAAATTGGGAATAGAAACTGCTGATGAGTAAAAATTGGGACTAGAAACTGCTGAGAAAGCTTATGAGTACCCCAATAAATACAAATATAAATAAATTTCCTTGAAAGTAATGGGAATCAGGCTTTGATCACTCTTGAATCAGGCTCTCAAAACACTTGAATTCCTTGATCTTAAGCTGTGTTTGAATTGAGGTACTTTTGTACAGAAAGGTTGGACCATGGGATAAATACAGGCAATTCAGCCACAATGGCATTTGTTTCATTGGCTTTTCTTCTTCCTTTCCCTATGGGTGGCTGACTTGGGAGTATTTGCCTTGTACTTTGAGTTCCGGCTCAGACTTGCTCATGAATGTGCTGTAAAATCTTACTGTCGTAGGGTGACGTTATGATGCTTGTATCCCCATTCAGGTGTTCTGTTAACGTTGGATATTATGTTCTGTTCCTTTAAGACTGGCCCTGAAGAGTGAAAGTTTTGTTTTGGTTTCCTTATCAGCCTGGCGGGACACAGAGACTGTGGCTTTTGCTGCTTTTGCTTTTCGCTCTCTCTCGCTCGCTCTTGCTTGCTTTGCTTCTGCTCGCTTTTGCTTCTGCTCCTAGCTAGTTTTAGCTAAACAGTCCAACTTCTTCCTGGGCTGTTTCTCCTTTCCGTTTTTCGACCATTTCGAACCTTCTCCAGACTGGGACTTGGGAACACCGAGAGTTCACACCTTGTGGCTGCAGCAGCTGCCCCAGCGCCGGAGGGACTGAGAACAGAGCGACCACCCCCCCCACACCCCCCCCCCGCCCCCCGAGAGAGGCTTTCTGAATTTGTCATCTTTTTCAGAGTGGTGTCATCTGGTATTGTTCATTTTGTGTGCTGGGGGGTGTTTTGCCTGTTAAATAAACAGGTTCTTTCCACTTCTCTCCGAGGAATTCTTCCCAAACCGGTTGGGGGGAGGGGCCAAGTGGGTTTGCTTTCTGGAGGGACCCCTTTGGAAATTCTCTATCAAGTTTGCCCTAAACCAGGACACTTATCTACCCCTTTCTGCTGAAAAGTGCTTGTAGACTGGTGGGAATTGCTAGAGACAAGGCTTACAAACCAGTTCCCAGTAGGATTAGCCCAGTGTCCCTGCTTAAATCCAGGTATGCTTGTATTAAAAAGGAGCAAACTATTCATTCTAACTCACTTGCCCTCTCCCCTACCCCTTTTCTTTTTTTTTTTTTTTCTTCTTTTTTTTTTTTTTTGTATCTCTTGGGGCAGTCCTGTGTGCCATTCCAACTCTTTGTTGGCAAATGTGTGAAGGCATGGTGCTGCTGTAGCAGCAGCCTGAGTTCAGTGGGAACATGCCCAAAGCACTGGGTCCCACAGCAGTGGGCACGGTGAGAGACTTGCCTCTGCTGCCATGGCCATCCAGCCTGGGGAGAGCAGCTGCTGGGGCTTCCCCATTCTGCCAACAGCAGTCTGCCTCCAGCATGTGGCCTGTATGGCCATGACTTTGCCAGAATGTGGAAAATGCATTGTTTGAGGGTATTTTGATGGTGTCTGACATCGCCTGACTGGAGCAGTTTGGTGGGCAGGATGCCCTGTGGCAGGGCCATGGCAGGGATGGGTGGCTGGCACTGGCACTGGCAGTGTTATTTTCCCAGACAGGCTCCTGGTACAGCTGTGGGGGAGGGCACCAGCAGCTGTATCAGCCCAGTGAGCAGCAGCACATGGAGGAGACCCTCATCTGCAAAGAGCCCCTCGTCCCCTTTGCTCCCCCTTGGCAGCGTAAGATGATTCCCCTGCAGGTGAAGGGCTGCTGCAGGCTGGAGACTCCTGCAGCCGGGCCTTGTTGCAATCTCCTTGCTGCAGCTGTCCCTGGAGGATGTTGGCCTGCAGCAGCACTGCTGATGCCTGGGAATGCTGCTGGGCTCAGAGAGGCAGAGTGTGCACAAAAGCTGCATTCAAAGCGCTGATGGCGAGAACCTGGAGCCGCTGGCAAGGGCAGCAGCTCTTCTTCATTCCTGGGGACAGGGAAATGCTCTGAGTGAAGGTTTGGATTTTCAGGGACAGTCCAAATGAGAATTGTTCTGAGGCAGGTGTTGCAATGTTGGGTTTGGGTGTGTATGCAGGAAAGAAAGCAGAATAAACCCCTTGAACAACAAAGGAGAACTCTACATGGGCAATTTACACCCTACAGATACACTGATTATATCGGCCCACTGAACACTGGGGGCATCTAATGCAGAGTGCAAAGGGTCTTTGAATAGATAGGAGAGATGAGACTTGAAGATGAGAAAAAGGGATCAGCCCCAGGGGTCCCGTAGATTGGCCTTAGTTCTGCCAAATCAAGCATGATTAGTTTTATCTGCTCTGTTGGGGAGTATTTCAGAATGACTGCCCCTTGCCATTTCCATTAAGAAAATTTGGAATTGTCATGAAGTGTCAGGATCAGAAATGTTTTGAGGCAGATCATGTTTATGTTGGGTTTGGGTGTCTGTGCAATAAAGAAAGAAGGAAATAAACCCCTGGAACAATGATGTAGAGCAAAAGTGGAATGTTTGGATGGTCAGTTTGCTCCCTACAGCTTTCAGCCAACTGAATTCTGGGGTCATCTACTGGGGAGGGCAAAGCTGCTTTTACTTCCACTGCCCGGTGTCAGAACCCAGGAAATTCCTCTGGCTGCCCTGGAGGACTTGAGCCCCTGCCCAGGGGGCTCAGAGACCTTGGCACAGAGCCCAAGACCCCTGTGCCTTTGATTTAGCCCTTGGAAAAAAACAATTACCAACCTTATATGAAGAATTACAAGCCACGAAAGTTTAAGTGGAATGATAGTGAATTTATCACAGGGTGAAAAATAGATTTTTGAGGGTTTTAGAATGGGGGCTCGGGGTCCCAAGATGGAGGAATTTGGGCGTGCCTTGTCCTTTTCCCTTCTTCTTCCTAACCTCCATTTTCAGCTGTGATGTTGGCACTTTTAGATTGGTTTAGAGTAGAAGCTCACTGTCTAACATAGGTGATAGGTATTGGAAATTAATTGTAAATATTATACACGTAGTTTTTAGTAAAAAAGGTAACACCGCCCTGGGGGCCGGCAGAGTGTCTGGCTGAGCAGGCCTCGGCAGGCCAGGAGAAAGAAATTTATAGATAAGATACAAGAAACAACCTTGAGACTGAGAAATTAAGAGCTCTGACTCCTTCTTCGACCTCCAGGCTGGGAAAAGAGATTTTCTAACATATCTCGGGGTCACTCTGACCAGCTAGAGTCCTGAGAGCCCGGTGCCATTGTTTGTGTCCCAGCACTTGGTTTGATGTGAAGAG
Source organism: Setophaga petechia (assembly GCA_024362935.1). Classification (NCBI taxonomy): domain Eukaryota; kingdom Metazoa; phylum Chordata; class Aves; order Passeriformes; family Parulidae; genus Setophaga; species Setophaga petechia. The sequence continues at coordinate 318,078 of JANCRA010000209.1, read as the reverse complement.
AATGAAACAGAATGCCACACCAACAAGCTGCAACCCAGAACTGAGTGGGAATTACAGAAATAAAGGCCTTGAAAAGTAGCTTTGGAAAGGGTCTCCTTCCTAGACAGAGTGAAACGCTCAGGCCTGGCCTGGCTGGGCTAAGGGCTGGCTGCCCTTGGGAAGGGAATGGAAGGGGATGGAGTTGGGGCGGGGTTTTGCAGCCATGGAAACGAGAGAACCATGGTGAGCGTGTCACAAAGGGGCAGCCCCACGCTGGGCTGGTGCAGGTTGTGCTGGGCACGGCCCCGGCGGCAGCAGACGTGTCTGGCTGTGCCTCTCTGTGCCGAGCGCCGGCGATTGGAGTCACCCGGCCTTGTTCAAAGGCTGGGGCCGAGCTCCCGGCACTGACTGCTCCGAGAGCGTGCCCAAATCCAAACCCAGACCCTTCTGCCAGGCAGAAGCACGGGTTCAAACATGGATTTTACTGGAAAAGGGAAGACCCCTGAAGGAAAAGGTGAGGATAGAAAGGAGCTGAAAGGCTGAAGCCAAATGGAAAAAAAATCCCACCAGATGTCAGGGAAAACTGGTCCGTGGTGGTCAGTGCTAGCTCTGTGTCAGAGTAGGTGGCGGACAGCTACAGATGATCCTGCAAGGACACCCTTGGCATCAAAAGATTCCATCATTAGTTTACTCTGCTTTCTCCTTTTTGACAGTGGCCAAATCACTCATACTGTCAGCCAGGACAGAGACTGTGGCCACAGCTGCCACAGATCGGACATGGTCGTGAGATGCAAGTCCTGTTGCTTTCTTTGCCATCAATGTTGGGTCTCACTACAGATAAATTTTCCGTTCTTCCTCTGCTTGCTGATCGGGTCCAACTCTGAGGATAGGATTATGGTGCTACAGACACGCCAATAAGGCCTGCCTGCTTGCTGAGAGGTCTTTGTGGTTGGCAGAAATAACAGTCACAGCTGTGTGGGTTTTTCCTGTGGATTCACAGTTCAGCCTCAAGAAGGAATCTTTTCTCCCCTCATATTATTGGAGCCTTCTATCTTTCCCTTCAGACTTGCTAAATTAATATTGCTCAGAAGAATTAAACACAGGCCAGTTCCAGGAATTAAAAACCCCCAAAAATTGTATCAAAAATTAAAAAAACCCTTGAGTGCCACAGCCATTAGATGTGTTGATGATAAAAGTGGGAGTTCACCTAACTCACTTCTTCCCTTGTGAGCATGGCTCAGCCTCACACAGAGGTGAGGGGGGAGCTGGGCCAGTCTCTGCTGGGAGGAAGGGTCTTGTGGCAGCCCAGAGAGGCTGTGCACATTGCCAGGGAACAGCTGTGCCCTGCACGTGCCCCTGCAATGAGCTGTGCTGCTGCCAGTGCCCCTGCAGCTGTAGGGCTGCTGAGCTGTGGGGCAGGGAGAAGAGCAGGAGGGTGCATGTGCAGCTGAGCCATTCCTGGAGAGCACAGGGCTCTGGGCTCCCTGCTGTCCCAGGCTGTGCCTGTGCTAGCTCTGGGCAAGTGGCTCAGGGTTTGGCCCTGGCCTGCCTCAAGTGTCTGCCAGCAGGAGCATGTTTCCCTGTGCAGCTGTTTAGAAGTTGGCAGGAAGTGTGTCCCAGGAAATATGGAGCTTCAGATGCTTTAGGTTTGCATGGTGGCGGCCTCTGTTCTATTTTGTGTCTCCACTTTGCAGGCCTGACTGGCTGCCCTCTTGCCAAGAGGTTTTCCCTGGCAAGTCCCTTCATGCTCCTGCCCTCCAAGCCGTTGCCTCCCATCCAGAAGAGCTCTCCTTCTACCAAGCCAAGCCCAACGTGCAGCAGAGAGCAGGACAATGGGAAAAATGGCACCGGCTGGGATGAGGAGAGGAGAACAAAAGAGGAGCTGAGTTCAGAGGGAAAAGGATCCTTGGTAAGGAGACTAAGCTAAGTGCAGTGTGGTAAATGTTCAGTTGATGTGCTGAGACCTCTTCCCTGACAGGAACTGACCCTTTCAATGAAGTTTGAACAGGTCCTGGTTTGGCTCTTTAGCTGGGCCAGAAATGATGGGATATGAAGGAAGGGGGTGCACCTGCCCCTGCTGCCTCCAGCCCCATTCCTGGCCATGGCATGGGGGCCCTGGAGCAACTTGGGCAGGCAGAGCCCTTGCAGAGAGCAGCAGGGCAGGGAGCTCTGCTGACCTTGCTCAGTGCCAGGGAGCCTGAGATGATGGATGTGTGGGAGCTGGAGAGCAGGCAGCATCCCAAGAGCTCAGCAGCATCGGGGCTCAAAGGCTGCTGGGGAAGTGTAGGAGGGAAGGGCAGCAGCAGAAGAAATGAGGGGCTTGAGAAAAGCAGGTTTGGAGATCCTGCAGAATGGCTTTGTGGGGACTTGGCTGGAGATCAGCACTGGCTGTGAGAGAGCTTAGGGGCAGGGAGAGAACAGTGATCTAAAGCCACTCCCATGCCATCCAAAAGGCCAGGGGAGGCAGTGGCACCTCAGAACATCTTGATGTCAAACATGTGAATGCCAGCTGGGAATGCAGCCACACTTGCAGAGGAGTGAGCACGAGGGCAGAGGTGGCAAATGTGTGACATGGGCTGTCCCTCACCCCTTTCCTTTCCTAGGTCACCTTTCCCTCTCCTGGGCCAAGCTGCTCCATAAGTTTTGCTTTTCCTGCCAGGTCCCATCTAAATGTCTTGAGGCATGAATGGGGGCAAGGCTGGATGCTTGATCTGAGCACTGTGTTCTTCTCTTTCCAGACTTCCTTGCTGCATTCCATTGGTGGGGATATGAAGAAGGGGTCTCTGGGACCACCTTTGATCCCCCCCATACACAGGGCAGTGAGTCCCCCTGTGGGCAGAGCTGCAGGGTCCCTGCCAAGCTCTCCCCAGCTGGAATTCCAGGAGTCCCAGGAGATGAGGTAAGCCAAGGTGTCTGCTGCTGCACTGTGCTGTTCACCTCTCTCTTCCCATCTCATGTGGTTATTTTGCCCAGTCAGGTGTCCCATGTATTTCGGCAAACCTCTGTGTATTCTCCATTTTGGCCACCCATGATGATCCAGCACAATGGCAAAGGCCACACCAATGTCCCAAGAGCAGAGGTGGTTGTGGGGAAGAGGAGGCAGGGCTTCAAAGCACCTCCAGATGGGTCCTCTGCTGGACTATGCTATTGAATCCCTCTGTAATTATTGTGGTGACATTTGGGAACTGCACTGCAATGGATAGGGTCCTGCAGGTCTTTGAATGCTCTGATCCTTGACCTTCAAATTCTGCACCCATGAGATTATGTATGGGCAAATACTAGCTACTGGAGAGTTGCCTGCAAATTCAGGTGCTACTTCTGTAAACATCAGGTGTAACTTCACTGTGCCTGGAGCTCCACTGTGAAATGAGATGCCAGATTTGTTTTGGGGTATAAATGTATAATCCGATTGATGTTTAATATTTTGATCTGGGCTTAAGATCAGAGAGTGCAAGGTGGTAGAGAAGAGTTACAGGACTGTAGCTGATGGAAAGATATTGGCTTGGATATGCAAGAGAAAATGTAGCTGTCAAGCTTATCTGAGTGATACCAATAAGGAAGGAGACACAGAAGTATCATTCCAATTGAAAATCTTTAGTAGGGCTTTTAGAGTGCAATCTGAATATCCTCCCCTAGCAGCTGAGTTGGAAACAGCCTTTTTGTTCTTGAAAGAGCCAGCAGGTGTAATATCATTCTCAGGAGACAGCAGTGCTCTGACCACAAGTGGCACGAGGCTGTCACCAGGGTAAGGCACGGGCAGGCCAAGTCAAGCTTTGGCAGCTGTACAAAAGTAGCTGCCCTCCTTACAGACTCGTGCCTCAGCTCAGCAGCTCTTGCTGCTTCAGAGAGGCTGTAGGAGCCACTTGGCTCCAAAAGGAGAGGCAGCAGAACTGGGGAGTTCTGATGCAAGTTGAAGACTGACTGCTGGTGGTGGGGAAGAAGAGGCAGGGCTTCAAAGCACCTCCAGATGGGTCCTCTGCTGGACATGGCTGTTGTTTCATCCAGAGTTTGGCCAGATCTCTGTGACTTCAGCAACTGAAAGCTTAAGGACTATGAATTGGCTCTGCATCCTGTTGGGTTTATGTGTTGCATTTCCTCCTTCATCGGAGTAACCATGCTAAGAAAGTTTGCCTCCTTTCATAGTACACCCATTCCCTCCCTTCTCTTTCTACCCCCTCACATGTTCTTTTGTCCTCCATTTTCTCCAGGCCAGGATCCAGTGGCATAAACAAAGGGAAGAACTCTGAAGATGCAGGTAGGTACAGGGCATGTCTGTCCTAGAATGACCATTGTAGTGTTGACTCAGAACTGAAATTTGGAAAGCTTGGTGAAAACCCATTCTTTTAAAAATTTCTTTAAATTCATTTCAATTCCTTGATGGGCTCAGTGGACTCTCTGAGAGCCCAGTCCCTGGGAGTGTTCTCTGGTGGTGCAGTGAGAATTTCTCCACTTTGCAGGCGTGACCAGGTTCATTTTCTCCAAGTCTTTCTGGCCTTGGCTCCTTCCCTCAAAGCTGTTGCCGCCCATCCGGATCAGCTCTCCTTCTTCTAACAATAATAAAATGGACAGCGTGGAAGAAGAGAACAAGGAAACTGGCACTGGCTATGATAATGACCATAGAGAAAACCAGGAGCAGAATTCAGAAGGAAAAAGTTCTAAGGTAAGCAGACCAAGCTAAGACCTGTGCAGTAGATTTTCAGTTTATGTGCTGGAGATAGAGCTGTGAGACCTTTTCCTGTGCTGTGAGCCCTGGGAAGCAGCTGAGCCAAAGAAGAGCTCAGCTGGGCACTGTGCTTCAGGCTGTCTCTGCAATGGGTGTGTAGTGGAGAGCTCACATCTGTGTGTATCAATAACAGGAGAGTTCTTTGAATGGTTTCTGGACTCTGCCGTGGTTCCTTGTGTGTCTTATGGCTGAGAAAACACCAACAAGCAGTCGGAGCAGCTAAAGTCCACTCCGGACAGGATGTCCCCCTAGATTTAGTAAACTCTGGGTATCTGTGAACCATCTCTCTGTCTTGGTGGTGGTTTCTGTCAGCAATGTCTGGTTAGGATGGAAAAAGGTGTTTGCTGGAACAGGCAGTCCTGCAAAGCCAGTTCCAGGTTGTCTCAGCTTTTGAGTTGTACAGCCATGCCCTCTGCACAGTTGTCTCTGCTGCTATTTCAGGACTCCATCAGCGTCTGGGCAGCTGTGTGCTCTGACATGGCTTTGTCCAGAGGGAAGGGAAGGGAGGTGGCCATAGGGAGAGCAGTCCAGAGCCCAGCCCCATGACTGCCTCTGCAGAAGGGCCAGGACGTGCAGTTGTTCTGGGCTTGCCGTGGGGTGCAGGAGGAGGCAGATGAACAACAGCTTTGGCTGACAGAATGTCCAATCAAGGACTCTGGTAGTTGATTTCAGCCTTGCTGAGAAAGGGCTCAGTGTATCCCTGACAGGAAATGACCCTTTCAATGAAGTTTGAACAAGTCCTGGTTTGGCTCTTTAGCTGGGCCAGAAATGATGGGATATGAAGGAAGGGGGTGCACCTGCCCCTGCTGCCTCCAGCCCCATTCCTGGCCATGGCATGGGGACCTGGAGCAACTTGGGCAGGCAGAGCCCTTGCAGAGAGCAGCAGGGCAGGGAGCTCTGCTGACCTTGCTCAGTGCCAGGGAGCCTGAGATGATGGATGTGTGGGAGCTGGAGAGCAGGCAGCTTTCCGACAGCTCAGCAGCATCGGGGCTCAAAGGCTACTGGGGAAGTGTAGGAGGGAAGGGCAGCAGCAGAAGAAATGAGGGGCTTGAGAAAAGCAGGTTTGGAGATCCTGCAGAATGGCTTTGTGGGGACTTGGCTGGAGATCAGCACTGGCTGTGAGAGGGCTTAGGGGCAGGGAGAGAACAGTGATCTAAAGCCACTCCCATGCCATCCAAAAGGCCAGGGGAGGCAGTGGCACCTCAGAACATCTTGATGTCAAACATGTGAATGCCAGCTGGGAATGCAGCCACACTTGCAGAGGCGTGAGCACAAGGGCAGACGTGGCAACTGTGTGACATGGGCTGTCCCTCACCCCTTTACTAGGTCACCTTTCCCTGTCCTGGGCCAAGCTGCTCCATAAGTTTTGCTTTTCCTGCCAGGTCCCAGTTAAATGCATGGCTAAATGTCTTGAGGCATGAATGGGGGCAAGGCTGGATGCTTGATCTGAGCACTGTGTTCTTCTCTTTCCAGACCTCCTTGCTGCATTCCATTGGTGGGGATATGAAGAAGGGGTCTCTGGGACCACCTTTGATCCCCCCCATACGCAGGGCAGTGAGTCCCCCTGTGGGCAGAGCTGCAGGGTCCCTGCCAAGCTCTCCCCAGCTGGAATTCCAGGAGTCCCAGGAGATGAGGTAAGCCAAGGTGTCTGCTGCTGCACTGTGCTGTTCACCTCACTCTTCCCTTCTTATGTGATTATTTTGCACAGCCATCTGTCTCCTGTATTTCGGCAAACCTCTGTGTATTCAATATTTTACCCTTCCATGATGATCCAGCACAATGGCAAAGGCAACACCAATGTCCCAAGAGCAGATGTGTTGGTGGGAAAGAGGAGGCAGGGCTTCAAAGCACCTCCAGATGGGTCCTCTGCTGGACTTGGCCATTGTTTCACACAGAGCTTGATCAGCTCTGTGTGACTGAAACTGAAAGCTTAAGGACAATGAATTGGCTCTGCATCCTGTTGGGTTTATGTGTTGCATTTCCTCCTTCATCAGAGTAACCATGCTAAGGTTTGCCCCCTTTCATGGTACCCCCATTCCCTCCCTCCTCTTTCTACCTCCTCACATGTTCTTTTGTCCTCCATTTTCTGCAGGCTAAGATCGAGCAGCATAAACAAAGTGAAGAACTCTGAAGATGCAGGTAGGTACAGGGCATGTGTGTCCTAGAATGACCATTGTAGTCTTGACTCAGAGGTGACATTTGGAAAGCTTGGTTGAAACCCGTTCTTTTCAAAATTTCTTTAAATTCGTTTCAGTTCTTTGGTGGCCTCAGTGGACTCTCTGAGAGCCCAGTCACTGGGAGTGTTCTGTGGAGGCACAGTGAGAATTCCTCCAGTGTGAAGTGTGGAGTGATACCTGGGGGCCCCTGAAATGCAGTGCTGGAAGAGGATACCTTCCTCCCCATCCTGCTCATTCTTTTTATCTCCCTGCAGCCTTTTTAGTGTCACAATTAGTAGGGAAAAAGAAGGCATTTAGCATGAAATGAGAAATGTGCCCACTCCTTCCTCCTGCTTTTGAAGCAGAAAACCTTTCCTTGGGGCAGTTTCTGAGCTGAACCCTTTGAGATGTGAAGGAGATTCATGGACATTGCCTGGTTTTGTATTGGCAGAAATAGGGAAACCTCCTCTGACAGCATGTCCTTATAAACTTTCCAGTTAGGGAGAAAGAGCCTTCCAAAGGGACTCACAGCCTATGCAGGCTGTGAGTTTGTCATCCCAAAGCCACCTATGGCAGGTTCACAGTGACAAATCTCTTCCCCGGCTCTCTCTGCCTGTGTCAGTGCTGCAGGCTGGGGCTGGGGCAGGAGATGCCTTCTGCCTTGTCCCTGTCCCTGCCTTGCCTGATCCCTGACAAGTGGAATTGTGCCAGACAAAATGCAGTCTCTGGTGCATCTGGGTCAGGCAATGCTTTCAAGTTGAAAGCCTCAATGACACTGGTGTTGTTCCTTTGGCATCTCTGGGTGTGTAATGATAGGAGAGATGAGACTTGGAGAAATAATTCTGCTGCTGCAGAACAAGGGATCAGATGCCCTGGTCCCTTTGGGGATCAGGGTTAGTTCTGCCAAATCCTGGGTACGGCCCCTTTGGAATGACTCATTCATTGCTGATGTGCAGCTGGAATGCTTAAAGCAGCCAGAGAATAGTACTGCTCAGTAAGTAAGGTGACATTTTTGCTGGATTAATTCTGTACTAGAAATGTCCTAATTCATTAAACCTTACCTGTTGCAGTTTTAAAAATGATCTGGCCATTCTTCAGGGATAAAAAATACAGATTTAGGAATTGGTCTTCTTTTTATGATCTGCCCTATGTAATTTCCATTAAAATTTTTTTAATTGTTATGAACTACCATGAAGAGAAATGTTTTGAAGCAGGTAATGTTTATGTTGGGTTTGGGTCTCTGCAAGAAAGAAAGCAGGGAATAACGCCATGGAGCAATGAAGCTGAGCAAAACAGGAATATTTGAAAGCTAATTTGCTCCCTGCAGATTTGTCTTCTTGAATACTGGGGACTTGTAATGGGGATTGCAAAGCTTCTTTTACTTCTGACATGGGGTGCCATTGTTCATGTGCCAGCACTTCCTTTCTTGTGAAGAGAAATGGAATGAGTTTGGAACTAAGCAAACCGAACCCAGAACTGAGTGGGAGTTACAGAAACAAAGGCCATGAAAACTAGCTTTGGGAAGCAATTACTTCCTAGGTGTAATTGTCAAATTCTGGAGATAACTGTGGGTTGCCAACAGTTTAGAAGGAAAGGGATTTTAAAGTAATGGGTGAGCAATGAGCAACACCTAAGCAAAATAGTAGAAGCTTTCTCTCTTGGCTTGCCAGCTCCATACAGTTCAGAAGAATTCTAGTGATGCTATTTTCATGAAAAATAATAACAGAGATGTCTTCTGAATAACTCAAAACCCCCTTGGATGCCTCGTCAATCCTCGGATGGATTGATTGTAAGGGTGGGAATTCACCTAACTCACTTCTTCCCTTGTGAGCATGGCTCAGCCTCACACAGAGGTGAGGGGGGAGCTGGGCCAGTCTCTGCTGGGAGGAAGGGTCTTGTGGCAGCCCAGAGAGGCTGTGCACATTGCCAGGGAACAGCTGTGCCCTGCACGTGCCCCTGCAATGAGCTGTGCTGCTGCCAGTGCCCCTGCAGCTGTAGGGCTGCTGAGCTGTGGGGCAGGGAGAAGAGCAGGAGGGTGCATGTGCAGCTGAGCCATTCCTGGAGAGCACAGGGCTCTGGGCTCCCTGCTGTCCCAGGCTGTGCCTGTGCTAGCTCTGGGCAAGTGGCTCAGGGTTTGGCCCTGGCCTGCCTCAAGTGTCTGCCAGCAGGAGCATGTTTCCCTGTGCAGCTGTTTAGAAGTTGGCAGGAAGTGTGTCCCAGGAAATATGGAGCTTCAGATGCTTTAGGTTTGCATGGTGGCGGCCTCTGTTCTATTTTGTGTCTCCACTTTGCAGGCCTGACTGGCTGCCCTCTTGCCAAGAGGTTTTCCCTGGCAAGTCCCTTCATGCTCCTGCCCTCCAAGCCGTTGCCTCCCATCCAGAAGAGCTCTCCTTCTACCAAGCCAAGCCCAACGTGCAGCAGAGAGCAGGACAATGGGAAAAATGGCACCGGCTGGGATGAGGAGAGGAGAACAAAAGAGGAGCTGAGTTCAGAGGGAAAAGGATCCTTGGTAAGGAGACTAAGCTAAGTGCAGTGTGGTAAATGTTCAGTTGATGTGCTGAGACCTCTTCCCTGACAGGAACTGACCCTTTCAATGAAGTTTGAACAGGTCCTGGTTTGGCTCTTTAGCTGGGCCAGAAATGATGGGATATGAAGGAAGGGGGTGCACCTGCCCCTGCTGCCTCCAGCCCCATTCCTGGCCATGGCATGGGGGCCCTGGAGCAACTTGGGCAGGCAGAGCCCTTGCAGAGAGCAGCAGGGCAGGGAGCTCTGCTGACCTTGCTCAGTGCCAGGGAGCCTGAGATGATGGATGTGTGGGAGCTGGAGAGCAGGCAGCATCCCAAGAGCTCAGCAGCATCGGGGCTCAAAGGCTGCTGGGGAAGTGTAGGAGGGAAGGGCAGCAGCAGAAGAAATGAGGGGCTTGAGAAAAGCAGGTTTGGAGATCCTGCAGAATGGCTTTGTGGGGACTTGGCTGGAGATCAGCACTGGCTGTGAGAGAGCTTAGGGGCAGGGAGAGAACAGTGATCTAAAGCCACTCCCATGCCATCCAAAAGGCCAGGGGAGGCAGTGGCACCTCAGAACATCTTGATGTCAAACATGTGAATGCCAGTTGGGAATGCAGCCACACTTGCAGAGGCGTGAGCACGAGGGCAGAGGTGGCAAATGTGTGACATGGGCTGTCCCTCACCCCTTTACTAGGTCACCTTTCCCTGTCCTGGGCCAAGCTGCTCCATAAGTTTTGCTTTTCCTGCCAGGTCCCAGTTAAATGCATGGCTAAATGTCTTGAGGCATGAATGGGGGCAAGGCTGGATGCTTGATCTGAGCACTGTGTTCTTCTCTTTCCAGACTTCCTTGCTGCATTCCATTGGTGGGGATATGAAGAAGGGGTCTCTGGGACCACCTTTGATCCCCCCCATACGCAGGGCAGTGAGTCCCCCTGTGGGCAGAGCTGCAGGGTCCCTGCCAAGCTCTCCCCAGCTGGAATTCCAGGAGTCCCAGGAGATGAGGTAAGCCAAGGTGTCTGCTGCTGCACTGTGCTGTTCACCTCACTCTTCCCTTCTTATGTGATTATTTTGCACAGCCATCTGTCTCCTGTATTTCGGCAAACCTCTGTGTATTCAATGTTTTACCCTTCCATGATGATCCAGCACAATGGCAAAGGCAACACCAATGTCCCAAGAGCAGATGTGTTGGTGGGAAAGAGGAGGCAGGGCTTCAAAGCACCTCCAGATGGGTCCTCTGCTGGACTATGCTATTGAATCCCTCTGTAATGGTTGTGGTGTCGTTTGGGAACTGCACTGCTTGGGTCAGCTCCTGCAGGTCTTTGAATGCTCTGATCCTTGACTGTCAACTTCTGCCTCCATGTGATTATGCATGGGCAAATATTGGCTACTGGAGAGTTGCCTGCAAATTCAGGTGCTGCTTCTGTAAACATGAGGTGTAACTTCACTGTGCCTGGGCCTCCACTGTGAAATGAGATGCCGGATAAATTTTGCGGTATAGATGTAAAATCTGATATAATCTGATTATATAGATGTATAATCTGATTGATGTTTAGTATTTTGATATGGGCTTAAGATCAGAGAGGGCAAGGTGGTAGAGAAGAGTTACAGGACTGTAGCTGATGGAAAGATATTGGCTTGGATATACAAGAGAAAATGTAGCTATTACCCTTATCCAGGTGCTAACAATAAAGAGGGAGTCACAGAAGTATCATGCCAGTTGAGAATCTTCAGTGGGGCTTTTAAGATGTGATCTGAACATCCTTTCCCAGCAGCTGAGTTGGAACCAGCCTTTGTTTTCTTGTAAGAGCCAGCAGGTGTAATATCATTCTCAGGAGACAGCAGTGCTCTGAGCACAAGTGGCACGAGGCTGTCACCAGGGTATGGCACGGGCAGGCCAAGTCAAGCTTTGGCAGCTGTACAAAAGTAGCTGCGCTCCTTACAGACTCGTGCCTCAGCTCAGCAGCTCTTGCTGCTTCAGAGAGGCTGTAGGAGCCACTTGGCTCCAAAAGGAGAGGCAGCAGAACTGGGGAGTTCCGATGCAAGTTGAAGAATGACTGCTGTGTTTCAGCCAGAGCTTGGCCAGCTCTGTGTGACTCCAGCAATGGCAAACTTAAGGACAATGAATCAGCTCTGCATCCTGTTGGGTTTGTGTGTTGCATTTCCCCCTTCATCACAGTGACCATGTTTAAAAGTTTTGCCCCCTTTCATGGTACACTATTTCCCTCCCTTCTCTTTCTACCTCCTCACATGTTCTTTTGTCCTCCGTTTTCTCCAGAGCAAGACCCAGCAGCAGAAGAAAAGAGAATTCTGAAGATGCAGGTAGGTACAGGGCATGTCTGTCCTAGAATGACCATTGTGTTCTTGACTCAGAGGTGACATTTGGAAAGCTTGGTTGAAACCCATTCTTTTAAAAATTTCTTTAAATTCATTTCAATTCCTTGATGGGCTCAGTGGACTCTCTGAGAGCCCAGTCCCTGGGAGTGTTCTCTGGTGGTGCAGTGAGAATTCCTGCACTGCGAAGTGTTGAGTGGCAGGAGCTGGAGTAGTACCTTGGGACCCTGGAGATGCAGTGCAGGGCAAGGAAACATTCCTCCCCATCGTGCACGTGCCTTTTATCTCCCTGCAGCCTTTTTAGTGTCACAATTAGTAGGGGAAAAGAAGGCATTTAGCATGAAATGAGAAATGTGCCCACTCCTTCCTCCTGCTTTTGAAGCAGAAAACCTTTCCTTGGGGCAGTTTCTGAGCTGAACCCTTTGAGATGTGAAGGAGATTCATGGACATTGCCTGGTTTTGTATTGGCAGAAATAGGGAAACCTCCTCTGACAGCATGTCCTTATAAACTTTCCAGTTAGGGAGAAAGAGCCTTCCAAAGGGACTCACAGCCTATGCAGGCTGTGAGTTTGTCATCCCAAAGCCACCTATGGCAGGTTCACAGTGACAAATCTCTTCCCCGGCTCTCTCTGCCTGTGTCAGTGCTGCAGGCTGGGGCTGGGGCAGGAGATGCCTTCTGCCTTGTCCCTGTCCCTGCCTTGCCTGATCCCTGACAAGTGGAATTGTGCCAGACAAAATGCAGTCTCTGGTGCATCTGGGTCAGGCAATGCTTTCAAGTTGAAAGCCTCAATGACACTGGTGTTGTTCCTTTGGCATCTCTGGGTGTGTAATGATAGGAGAGATGAGAAGATGAGACTTGGAGAAATAATTCTGCTGCTGCAGAACAAGGGATCAGATGCCCTGGTCCCTTTGGGGATCAGGGTTAGTTCTGCCAAATCCTGGGTATGGCCCCTTTGGAATGACTCATTCATTGCTGATGTGCAGCTGGAATGCTTAAAGCAGCCAGAGAATAGTACTGCTCAGTAAGTAAGGTGACATTTTTGCTGGATCAGTTCTGTACTAGAAATGACCTGATTCATTAAACCTTACCTGTCTCACTTTTATTATTGACCCCATCATTCTACAGGGTGAAGGAATCCAGGTTTAAGACACTCATCCTGCTTGGCTGACATATGATTTTGTTCTCTGTGCAGCCATGTAAAGAAGTAGTTCTCTTAATTCTAACTGCTTTGTTGGAGAGTATTTCAAAATGACCTACCCTCTGCTATTTCCTTTAGGAATATTTTGAATTGACAGTATTAGCCAAGATCAGAAATGTTTGGAGGCAGGTCATGTTTATGTTGGGTATGGGTGTCTCTGCTGAAAAGACAGCAGAGAATAAACCCCTGGAACAAGTTCCAGCAAAAGTGGAACTTTGGGATGAGCACTTTGTTCCCTACAAAGACAGGCTCACAGAATACTGGGCACATCTAATGGAGAAAGCAAAGCTTCTTTTGCATCTAAAACATGGTGCATTGTTTGTGTCCCAGCACTTCTTTTGTTTTAAAGAGTAATATAAAAATCCCAAAAATGGAAAACCCGACCTGGAATTGAGTGGGACCTACAGAAACAAAGACCATAAAAATTACTTTTGAAAACAATTACTTCCTTGCCAGTGTCAGATTCTAGAGAGCACTGTGAATTCCCAACTGTTTGGAAGGAAAGGGATCCTGTAGTAGTGGGGAGGCAACGGACACCACATGAACTAGTAGCGCCTTTCTCTCTTGGCTTGCCAGCTCCATATTGTTCAGAGAAATTAAACTGATGCTCGTTTCATGAAAAATTAAAAAAAAAAAAAAAAAGCAATCTTTTCAGTAACTAAAATAGGCTTTGAATTCCTCACCCATTAGATGGGTTGATTGTAAAGTCATGAGTTCAATTAACTCACTTCTTCTCTTGTACCTGAATGTCAGCTTCTCCTGAGCCTACAGCAAAAACCCAGGGGAAGAAGAGAAAGAGCTCTTGGTGCAAGACGGGAGCTGGGATGCCTCTGTCCCCAAGGAAACTGGCTGAGCTGTTGGGCTTGGAGCCTCCTGTGCCGGAGCCCGGCCTTGGGAATGGAGGTCTGGGCTCGCAGGCGGCTCAGGGGGCCCTGGCCCAGGAGCCCCGGCAGAGGCTGTGGAGCAGCGCCGGCCCCAGGGACACTGCCAGGGAGGGCAAGGACAGAGGGGAGGGGGAGCTGGGCTGCTGGCTGGCAGGAGGAAGGGTCTTGTGGCAGCCCAGAGAGGCTGTGCACATTGCCAGGGAACAGCTGTGCCCTGCACGTGCCCCTGCAATGAGCTGTGCTGCTGCCAGTGGGGCTGCTGAGCCCCAGCTGTGCTGGAGCTGTGGGGCTGCTGAGCTGTGGGGCAGGGAGAGGAGCAGGAGGGTGCCTGTGCAGCTGAGCCATTCCTGGAGAGCACAGGGCTCTGGGCTCCCTGCTGTCCCAGGGCAGCCCAGAGGCCAGGCTGTGCCTGTGCTAGCTCTGGGCAAGTGGCTCAGGGTTTGGCCCTGGCCTGCCTCAAGTGTCTGCCAGCAGGAGCACATTTCCCTGAGCAACTGTTTAGACATTTCCAGGAAATGTGTCCCATGAAATATGGAGCTTCAGATGCTTTAGATTGCATCGCTGCCTCTGTTACATTTTGTGTGTCCATTTTGCTGGCCTGACTGACAGCATTGTTCCCAAAGAGGTTACCTTGGGATCTGTAGTTTCCCTGCCAACATCCCAAATGCTTTTACCTTCCAAGGCCCTCCTTTCACAGAGCCGCTATCTAAGTCTCCTTTTTTATTATTATGCTGACCATTCTGCAGGGGCAAAAAATCCAGATTTAAGACATTGCTTTTTTTCTACTGCATTGCCACTTAATTTATCCTCTGTGAAGTTGTTGTATACAATTGCAACTAGAAAATCAGCCTTTAGTCAGCCTAGCCTGAAAGTGGCCCAATCTCATACAGTTTAGAATGAAAATCCTTGGGGAAAATGAAATATCTAGTGTCAAGAACACAGTTCACATTTGGGTAACACTTCTGCACTCCTGCAATGCTCAGATTTTCTTTGAATGTCCTCTAAAATATTCCAACAAACAGAAGACAGTGTTGATACAAATACATCCAGGTATTAGAACCTGGGGCTTCTTTCAGGAATGGGAAAGATGATGTTTACTAAAATCAGCATGAATAAGGGCAGATAAGAATCTCTGTCAAGAGCAATCTCCATCTCTGCCCTTCTCTATCACACACAGAGGCTCTCCAGCATCCAGGGGCTGGGGCCTTCATCATGCAGCAGGTTTCAGTCTGCTGGCCAACAGAGTCATGTCATGTCTGCTGCCAGCAGCCCATCCCTTGGGAGAGGGTCTAGGCATTGTGCCTTGCTGCTCTCACTCCCAATCTCTGTGTCTTGAGAGCTCTGCACTCTGGAACCTGTCTTGCCTGTGTCCCAGCATTGTGTTTTTGGGGACTTGAAGTCTGCCAGAGGTTTACAGGAACCTTTGCCTCCATTCCCAGGCCTCCCACTGAGCCAGGCCAAGGAGACAGATCATCCCACCAGTCCTGGTCTTACGAGGGACAAAGAGCTGAGGGATGGCTTTGCAAAGGTAAGGGATAAGGACAGGGATGAGCAGACTTCCTTTCCTGTGGCTGTTTAGTGCTTGGCCCAAAATGTCACTGAAAATCATCATCTTCCCCTCTTGGGGAATGGGGATTCCCTTGGGAATATATTGGACAGGTACAGAACCATTGCTTGGCCATTTCCAGTGGTGCCAAGGTCCCTGGTTTGGAGACGGTGCTAAGGTCATGCCAGAAGCATTCTCTATGTGCAAAGGCTGTTTTAGGGAAGTTCTGAATGACAGAGCAAGCTACACATCAGTGAACATGGGCAAGTGCATCCTCGGAAGCAGAGAAGCAAAGATTCTAATGTTGGGTGTAAGCAAGGCTGCAAAAGAAAATGGGAGAGGTTGAATTTTCCTGGTTACCTTTTGTGGCTGTATCTCACAGCCCTCTCATTCTCAAGTTTTCTGCTCATTGCCATCAGTGTTTCTGCAATTTGCTTTCACATGACTCCTGCTTTTGGTCTCCTGGTCTCAGAGACCCAGTTCTTCAGAGTTCTTCAGAGCTGAGTCCTTCAGAAGCCAGGAAGTGAGAAACAGCTGCAATTCCTGGCCATGAGTGTTAAGCAACAGCTCATTAGCCCTCCTTGCTGGGTATTGCACATGGTTTTTATTCTCCTGCCATGGCCTGTAGGAACTGAACTGCCTGCTCATTGGCCATGTCAGCTCTTCCTCTGTCTTGGAGCACTCCTATGACTTTGATGCTTCAAGCAGGGCCTCCTGACACAGGTTGCAGTTGCAGCAGTGGAAGGTTGTGGCACTGAAGTGTTCCACCTCACTGTGTGTAATTGCCAAGGTGAGGACTGGAGACATTCCTCTGAAACTATTGGAATGTGGATGGAGCTGCATTGAAGCCTGTGGCACTCTGTGGACTCTGTGCTCCTGATGAGATGTTGTGTGTGGTTTGTGTGTCTCTGCTTGCAGTCTGTGATGTATTTCCATTGCACCCAGATCCGTGCTGCTTTGTGCATGTTGGCTCAAAAGAACTTGGAGCGGAAGGAGGCAGAGCTTTTGGAGAGAGAGATGAAGAAAAGGAGACAAAGGAAAACATCATTGCCACCTATTCCTGAGACAGTCGAGCCTGGGGATGCAGCTGAAGCAAGTAAGTGGTGGCTACACTTGTGGTGGTCCTTTTTGACCCCTTGCTTGCCCTTTGCACATTGTTGCAATCAGACTGGGGAGCTGTTCAGCTTGCATCTGAGTGGAAGCTTGCTTGGGATTTAATTCTGTTTCCCAAAGAAAAATATAGAGGCATGAAGTCTCTTGCCCATGGCCTCACTGAGTCAGTAACAGAATATCAGCTTCCCCCCTTCACCTCTAAAGTTCTTCAGAGTAGAAAATTGTGTCTTGCAAAGTACACTGGGACTTCAGACTCTCTCCTGGAGAGCAGCCTCCAGGGAAGGGGAGTCCAAAAGAATGCTTTTCAGCCAGGGTGCAGCCTGGAAGAAACAAAATTCAGCTCCTTGCAATGAAAACATCAGAGATGCTTCTCCTGCCACTCCCTGCTGAGGAGCTGGCACTGCAGAGCTGTGCTGCAGCCCCAGCCAGGGCTTCTGCTGTAGCCCCAGGAGCAGCAGCGTTCCCGACTGAATCGCGGCTGAGGGGCTCTGCCTGCAGGGCTGTGAGTGCTGCCCGAGGGCGGCAGCGGGGCCCTGAGGAGGCAGCACTCAGCCCGAGGCCATCACGCAGGGTTATCTGCACTTTCCTTTGGCAACTGCCCCTGCCAGCCTCTGGAACAGGAGAACAAAGGCAAAGCAATGCTGGGTGTCCTTGTTTCTTAGGGGAAGCATCACTGCAGTTTGGTTTGAAGCTAGAATAAGGTAGATTTAAATTAGACATAAGGGAGAATTTTCTTTTATAATGAAGGGGATGAAAAGCTGGAAGGGTTTTCCCAGAGAAGCTGTTGTTGGTCCGTCCTTGAAGGTGTTCAAGGCCAGCTTACATGGAGATCTGAGGAACCTGATCAGGATGAAGATGTCCCTGCTCACAGGGGTTGGACTAGATGCTGCATAAAGGTGTCTTCCTACCCAAACTCTTCTAGGATTCTGTGATCATTGTCCCATGTTAGTGTTATACTTGGTATAAAGTGGGATTTCATTGTTATACTTGAAGTTCTTTGGGATAACAAAGAGATGTTACCCAGTTCCAGCAAGTTTTCTGGCCCTTTCCATCATCACCTGTCCAGCCCTCTCCCCTTACAAGCTCCTCTTTGGTCCCTGCAGCCTTTAGCCTACCACCTGTTGATGGCACAGCTTCTAGAGGGCAGAGAACACACCCTGGTAGCTCCTTGAAGAAGAAGGTCTTGAGGAAGCAGGACAATGTGCCCTTACTGCCCAATACCCACATCATCCATGGGGATGGCAGCTTCCCACACAGCTCCTCAGGTAAGCCTGCTCCATGGCAGCTTTTCCCACATGGGTTTTTCCTTGCACAAGGGGCACAAACTGCCTCCTGCTCAGCCAGCACTGCTGGGTTCTTGGCTCCATAGTCTGTCCTGAGAGTGAACAGCAAATCTACTTTTGAGTGACTCCAGCTTGGAAGTACTGGAGCAGTTGGTTCTTAGAAATCCATTGGAAAGTTGAGCTGAATAAAGTCGTGGTAAAGGCCTGAGCTCAGGCTTTTGCCCATCCTGAGAGTCCAAACCACAGCACTGGTGCCAGGAGGCAGCTGGGACTGCAGGGATGAGCTGCAGGGCAGTCTGCCAGGCTTTGCTCACTGTGCTCCTATGAGAACCACCACGATCAATTGTTCACTCACTATGTGGGCACCTGTGCCTGTGCTGCTGTCCAGTTCTGCAGCCAGCTGTTCTGCTCTCCATCAAGGGCTATCTCTGCAAGGCAGTCAGGGGCTTGGTGCAGTCGTGCTGCTGCTGCTCTCAGAAGTGCCCAACGGCTCCTCGCTGCCGCCACCCCACAGCCTGCAGTGCCAGGAGGGAACAAGCAATGCCTCCTGTGTCACCCCCCAAATACAGCACCACTGTGCAGCAGATGGCAGCCAGGAGGGGCTGCCTGCTGCTCCCAGGCTGTTTGCTGCCTGCAGCAAATAGACAGCAGATAGTCCCTAGTGGCTCTTGTCCCTCCTTTGTGGGTAGCCTGTGGGTGAGATAAGAAGAAGGGAGCTAGGAGTGATACTTTAATGCTCTTTTCTAGTGATGCTACTTCCATGTTCAGAATTTACCAGAACTAGCCTTACCTGGCTCTCCATTCACAGTGAATCCAGATGTGTGTGTCTGCATCACTGGTGTCAGTGGCTGGGGTACCTCAGTGACATCCAGATTAGCTCCCCTCTGAATATTTTTGATGCTATTATTCCTCCATACTTTGTGAGAACATGCAAGGTAGCACAAAAACCCTACAGAGTCCAGAGCAGTTCATCTAGATTCTGTGCAATATTTATACTTCATCATTTTAGACAGCACAAGTGTTTTCATCTATGCATTAGAAAATGAGCTTTTGAGTGCACGACATGAAATTTTTGATTGACAGTGCTTTTGATGACAAATGGGTTTCATAAGGAATGCATTTATCATCAGATTTTTCTCATACCTTATAAATTTTTTTCCTTACCAAAAAATTCAATTAAGGCAAACCCAGTTCAACTGATTAACAAGAGAGTGCATCTGCCAACAATGTGGATCTGTATTTGCATATTTTTAACCTCAGAGTGTATTTGGAAGGCTTTTTTATCAACTATCTAGTTGGGAAATTGCGTTTTTCCACAAGAGAAAGCTTAGAAACTGCTGCATTTGCAAACACATCCATTAGATGGCAAATAAATTTCACCTCCGCATCCTTGAAATACAGCCAGTGCGTACCTCTGAA
Organism: Setophaga petechia; assembly: GCA_024362935.1. Taxonomy (NCBI): domain Eukaryota; kingdom Metazoa; phylum Chordata; class Aves; order Passeriformes; family Parulidae; genus Setophaga; species Setophaga petechia. Next base: position 298,941 of record JANCRA010000209.1, on the reverse strand, counting down.
AGAGGAAAGATTCATGATGCTTGGAAAGAACAAAATCCATAAAGTACTCCCTTCCCAGTAGCAGGCTAAAATGTACGTGCACTCAGCTGCCTCTGTCTAGAATATTTGCAGTCACTGGGAACAGAGGCGCTGTCAGGTGGGAAGGGTCAAGTGTGGCTGTTCCCTGGTAGCTGCTCCGGTGGGATTGAGCCAGGGGTTGTTCAGGCTTGGCTTGGTGCTGTCTCCAGGCGGCTGCAGGTCTCTCCCCAGGGAGTTGCAGAGTGCCCCTGTCCTCAGGACTGGGGGCAATCAGGGCGCTGAGACAAGAGGGGCACCTGAGGGGTTCCCTCCTGGGCAGCCAGTGCTGCTGTCAGCGCTGCCTCGCAGGGAGCGGGAGCTCTGCAGCCGCAGGGACTGCCGCTGGCTGCGGCACCTGTGGCACGTGGGAGCTGGCGCTGTGGGGGCAATTGTCAGCTTCAGCCTGGAGCTGGGCCCAGCTGGGGGAGGCTGGGAGCAAGCAAGGAGCCCCAGGAGCCAGAGGGCAGGGAAGCCTCTGACCCAGGGCCAGTTTGTAGCACACAGAGCCCTGGCTGGGAGATGGGGCTGAGGCCGCTCCATGGCGGGGTCTTGCCTGGGGCTGCAGCGCCCATGGCCGACCCTCTCCTCACAGTGACCTCGCAGACGGCCCCTGGTGCCCAGTGCCGAGAGGAGCCGCTCCGTGGGCGTGGGCAGAAGGACAGAGCCTCTACAGACCCACAGCAGTCCTTGCAGGAGGCACTCTCCTTGCTGGGCAGTGATGACTGGTAAGAAAGGCCCCGTTCCCTCTGTGTCCCTCTCGGTGTTAAGGTCGGTCAGAAGTGTGTCTTGCTCGGGCCTCAGAGCCCCGAGAGCCCAGAGGTCCAAAGGGCACTGGTGAAACCACTCCAGAGCAGGGAGAGAAGACTGGAGAAAATCAGCCACGATGCATCTCCTTGTGCAGTCACCTTTGTTTTGCCCTTTCTCTTCTGCTTTCTCTTCCCCATTTCTCTTTGGTGCCCTGCGAGGTGCAGAGAGCTTCTGCAGGTGTGGGAGGTCTGGATGACACTCAGGGGTGCCCATAGGATCGGTCACCAGCCCTGGGCTGCAGCCCTGATGCTTCACACACCTTCCTGTAGCTGAGGGCCTGCACAAAGCAAATGCTCAGAGACAGTTGTTTGCACCTTTTAAATTACCTGTTGCTGTTGTGGGCGTGGTTTTAGGTAGGGGGTTTTGGGAAAAGCCAGAGTTTCACCAGTTCTTGCCCAGGGGTGGAATCTCCTGGGATATCCTGCTGCATATTTGGGGAATGTGTGAGGTGGAGTGGAGGGGGTGACAGAGAGGCCGAGATCATAGAGTGGAAACTCAGCTCCAGAGTGGCAGTGCAGACTGTCCCTGCTGAATGCCTGCTGGGGCTGACAAAGAAGGAAAATACCCCAATAACAGCCCGGTGGCACTGTGTCTCAGGGACAGGTACAGGGAGGTGACAAGAAACAGCAGCATGGCCCGGTCTCACAGCTTCTAGGAAGCAGTGACAGAGGGGCCTCATGTGCCAGAGATTTCAGAAAGGCTGTCTTCTTTAAATGGCCACTCTGAAACCCCTCTCTTTGCCTCTTGGGTTTGTGAATGCTTTTGTCAGCCACAGCATCCTGGGGCAGCGCGTTCCACGATTTCATTAAGCACTCCTTGAAAAGCACCTCCCATTGTTCAACTGAGCTGCCAGCCTGGTCATTTCAGAGGGTGCTGCCTTGGTGGAGAGAAAAATCAATCTTCTGCCTTTCAGGGAGCTGAAGGAGAAGGGACTCTTCAGCATCAAACACCTGGCTGGGTCCCATTCAGAGGTCCTGCTCTGTAGACTTCGAGAGGTTTGCTTGGCAGTTACCAGCGAGGTGAGAACATTGTTCTGAATTGTCCCCCATACTTCATACACGGTGTGTAGAGTAGGAATGAGTATGTTCATCTCCATGTGTGCTCAGGGTGTGCCTTCATTTCTGGCTTTAGACCTGAGATTTCTAGTGTCTGTCAGCTGTCTGTAGGATCTGTGGGTACATGCAGCTGTATTTACTGGCAGGTCGGGTATCTGACACTCACCTTTGAGTGTTGTGCCTTTATAATGCAATGTGCAAATGCAGAAACTGAGACACTAATGGCGTTATTTGCCAGAGTCCCAGTCTCTGCCCAAGTTGTATTTCAACACTGCAAATTATTCTGTAGACCTGAGGCTATGTTTTCTGTTTCCTGGCTGAGTGCTTCAACTGCAGGTGTTGCTTTTTTGAACAGGAGCACCTGACTCTTTTATCTTTATCACTTGTGCCTTTATGATTTGAAAGCAGCTCTTGCTTTAATTTTCTAGTAAAAGGGCCTAAAATCAAAGCCATGGACATTTTAGAAGGGTTAAGTGTTCATAAAGAACACTTTATGAAATTTTTTTTTAGGCCTGCAGTAAGCAGGTCTGAGGTCAGAAATTGGTGCCAGAGTAAGTGCCTTTCTGTGCTTGTGCTCTCCTGCTCTTCCTGTACTTTTATATTCCTCTGGACACAGTGGGATGTGTTGTCATTTCCTGGGACTTCTGTTGAACATATTCCAATAAAAGGCAATTGGTTTTCGTTTCAAGGTGATTCTTTTGTTTTCCCTCATGACTTCGCCAGGTGACCAACCTCCGTTCCAAGGTGTCCTACTCTGCCATTGTCACTCTGGGAGAGCTCTTTGTGACCTTGAAGAAGGACATGGACTCTGAGGTGGATGAGGTTGCTCGGGTCCTTCTCCAGATGGTGTCCAACTCCCCAGAATTTGTTCAGAAAGCAGCCAGTCAGACCCTGGGGATCCTGGTGGAGAATGTGACTCCTGCACGAGCAATGACTGCTCTCATGGACATGGGAGTCAAGTAGGTTCTTCTTCTTTTAGTGATGTTCTTCACCTTTGTGTGTGTGGGAGGGAGAAGGGATGAGACAGAGAATGGGAATGCTGGGAGGGAAGGGTCCTGTATCCTGCATCTTCTGTGAACTCAGTGACTTGATTCTCTGACCAACCTCACTTCTTTCCTCTTGTCATCTATTTCTGCCCTCCTGCAGCCCATTAGTTCTCAGAATCACAGAAGTGTAGAATATGGGGAGTTGGAAGGGGCCCATCAGGACCATCGAGTCCAGCTCCTGGCCTTGCCCAGAACAGCCTAAGGGTAACACCAAGTGCCTGAGATTGTTGTCCAAATGCTTTTTCACCCCTGTCAGGCTTGGTGCTGTGAGCACTGCTCTGAGGAGCCTGTTCCAGTGCCCAACCACCCTCTGGGTGAAAAACCCTTTTTCCTGATACCCAAACTAAAGCTCCTCTGACTCAGCTTCCTGCTGCTTCCTGGAGTTCTCCCAGTCTGTCAGGTTTTCCTAGATGTGGTGACTGGTGGGGAAGGGAAGGTGCCTGCAAAGGCCAAGGATAGAGCCTTGTGCTTTTGTGGGCAGAGGGACAATTGCAGTTGCAGCTGTGAGCAGTGTTTGGTACTTCACAATGCTAACCACAGAGGCCCTGGGAAAACCATGTCTCCTCATGATGCCATTAGCTTGAGAAATGAGAAGGGTCCTTGCTGGGGCGTGGAGCACATGGGGGACAATCTTCTGGGTGTGGCAAAGCCTGCACAGCAGGTGCAGCTCCTGCCAAAGGAGTCTTGTATGACTGTCCTGGCCTTAGAGCTCCACTTTCTATTCAAACTGATGTTTCATGTTAGCCTTGAGATGACGAATCACTTTACAGGCACCTTCACAGGCTGACTGCCATGGGACAGTTGAAGCAAAAGCTGCCTTAAATGTTGGTGCTGGGCCTGATAGTTCCCAAGAGACACTCTCTAGAACAGGACAACCTGGCTAAACTGCCTGCCACCCTTTCCTCAGCTTTGCAATAGGGTAAAACATTCAGATGGATCCGTTGCCAAGCCCCACAGAAGAAACAGGCTGCATTGCTGGATATTCTGCAACTTCATGGCCCACAACGTCTTTTCCCTGCATTTGTTGTTTTCCAATGGTCTGCAGATTTGGGGATAAATGGGTGGAAACAGCCTCATCCTGCTGCAGCTCTGTGTACTGGATGCCCTCTGATGGGTCAGCATCAATTGTCCTTTAATTTCTAAATTATTCATATGTCATCTATTTCTTGAATCTTTTTCCGAGTAAAGACTGTGAAAGAAACTGAGTATCAGACAGAGCAGGGAGACTGAATTCCTCCCTCCTCCGTGCAGGCAGGCCTTCTGTGCAATGCTCCCTTTGTGTTTACCTGAGGACAGAGCCTTCTGCAGGTGTCTGAAGGTGCAGGGAGAGCCCAGGCTCCTTCCCCCAGCAGGGCAGGGAGCAGGCTCTGGCCAAGGCCGGTGCTGCTGCTGCTCCTTGTCCCTGTGCCCAGGGTTTGCTCTCTCCTCCCCAGCAGCCGCCACGCCCCGGTGCGGGAGCGCGCGGCCGAACTGCTCTTGGCCCTGATGGAGAGAATTGGAGTCACCGAGCTCGCAGGCACACCCAGGGCTGAGAGGCTGCCACACGTGGCAGGGAAGCTTGCTCAAGACTGTCACAAGGACACAAGGTAATGATCTTCATTTCACCTCCCGAAACAGGAAAACTGTTTTGTGTCTGGCTATAAAGGTGAAACCACACGAGAGTGGAAACTAAAGGGAATATGAAGTTACCTCACGGTGTCAATAAGGGTCATAGAATCATGGAATATGCTGAGTGGGAAGGGCCCATCAGGGTCATCGAGTCCATCTCCTGGCCATGTGCAGTGACCCCAAGAGTCACTCCATGTGCTTGAGAGCATTGTCCAAACTCTTCTTGAGCTCTGTCAGCCTTGGCACTGTGACCACTGCTCTGGGTTGCCTGGGCAAATGGCTGTACTGGGAAACCTGAGGTTGGCCAGCAAAATGGAGCATTGCCAACTTTTTCCTGTGGCTTGAAGGATTCTTTACTGAGACCAAAAGAGCTCAGATCAGCCAGTCCAACAGTTTTGTTTGGCCTTAGGTGAAAAACACAAAGCCAAAGTGTTGGCTGATGTTCATCACTGAAGGATCCCAAACATCCATTTCTCATTAACTTCAGACTTTCCTAGAAATATTTCAGGGGTCTTTAGCCAACACATTCAGTCTTTCTAAACCTGTTCTGCAGATTTCTAGAATGCTGTTATCTGTGGCTCAGTGAACTCCACATTTCTTCTTGAAGAAACCTGTGGTTTCCTAGTGGCAAAATCAACCCAAACCACCAAAATCCCCTTCCTCTAGTGGTTAAATTCCCATGAATAGCTGCCAAGAACACCAGAGCAACTAGCTGTCCCTGTGCATACACATAGTATAGAATAATCAACTCTCTCCATCAGGATGCATGAAGTGTTTTGTCCTGGTTTCCCTGCCAGTTAAAGAAAGGCAAATTATTGTGCAATGGCAGCAAGACACTGCTAATAGGCTCTGACAACAAAGCAGATGTGCTTTGCTTGTTTCCTGGGATCCTTTGATGCCACAGAAGCACACCCCCAGTTTCAGAGTGAAATGGTATTTTTCTGTTGTCCCACATTCTCCTCTTGCCTCTTGTGTTCAGCTGACAGCACTGTGCAGTGTCAAGTGAGGTAAATCTCCCTCTTTGCTGAGTAGGTAATGTCTTCTCGTGCAAGGATTGCACCTGATGAGTTTAAGGTATCAGCCTGTTCTGTTAACACTCTTCCCTTGTTTGTTCACTTTTCTTTTGTTTCCTTCCTTCCTGCCTGCCTTCCTTTTTGCCTCCTTCCTTCCTTTCTTCTGTCCTTCCATCCTTCCTTCCTTAGGCATTATGGACAGGAGATGGTGAAGATGTTGCTGAGTCATAAACAATTTAAAAAGCTTTTGGAACAATCTCTTTCCCCCCGTGACCTGGAAGATATTCTGACAAGAATTAAGAAGAAAGTAAGTGCTTGGCAGGAGAAATGTCTCCTTTGTGCAAGTATTGCCACTGCTAATATGAGATCAAACATACCCAATCTGTTTTTAGCTCATTCCTCTTCTGCTGAATCATTTTGGTCCTGGGAATGAGCTGTTAATCCTCAGCCTGTTCATCAGCAGGCCCCAAAGGAACTGATATTATTAGGGGAAAAGTGGGGTTTTGAATATTTTCAATATTGGTCTCAAAGAGGAAAGGGAAAGAGGAGAAAATGGGTTTACATTTAAGCGTAATGCCCCACCATGCTCTCCCTACTCTGCCCCCTGTAAAGCAATTAAGTGAGAATTGTGCTTCTGAAGATAACAGAGTCTTTGCAAAGGACACTGGAAGTAGTAGTGCCAAGAAAATTTCCAAATTTGCAAAAGATGTCCCAGTCAATCCTAGTTACTACAATTACTGTCTGTCTTTTGGGAATACTGCCCTGCTGTCAAGCCCTGTGGAGCTGGAAGAAGCTTGGTGAATTCAGCAGCATACAATGGAAAATCCTTTATTTGTTTGATGGAGGATTTTATTTTCTTAATTGACATTTCAGAAGGGAGCCTTCCTTTGAGAAGGCACAGGGAGAGTGAGTGTTGAACCAGATCAACTTCCAACACAATGGGCCAACCCCCAAAGAGTCCAGTGATTTCTGCTGCTTCTTTCACAAACACTTGTTGCCTGTCAGTTTGCATTATTCCCATTTATGCTCAGGACTAAAGAATTTGGGATTTTAGACTGCTGCTCAGTCTGGTAGCACCCATAACCTGCCTTGGGCTATTGAAAAGAAAGAGTTGGCATCACTGAATCTCTGGTTTGTTTCCATCTGTAAGTTAGGAAATGTTTCCCTAAGCCTTGGTAGCAGTGATCCTGGTTCTAACTTGTGTTTTCAACAGGGAATTTCCTGTTTTATACTCTAAAGATTGATGGGGTTTCTCTGTGTCTTTGTAGGGGATGGCAAACCAGAAGGCTGAACGCCCATCTGTCAAGGAGCCGGTGAAGAAGAGGAACGATGGCTCAAAGAAGCCCCAGGCCACATTGTCTTCTAGCAAACGGTACTGAGCGCTTTTGTCAGATGAGACAAAGCACATGACAAGCTTTACGTGTCTCTTCCTCAGGAAAAACTTTCTGGCAGAGATGACCAATGCCACAGATTGTTTCTTTTCCCTACAAATGTTCTAGGATAAAAAATGTCTACTTCTGCACTGTGCTGAACACAACTTCTCTGCAGGGGTTTCCACAAAAATGGAGAGACAAAAAGACACTCATTGGTTGCAGCTCAGACGAGCCAGTGCAGTGGCAAAGGCAGTGCTGTGGAGGCTGTGAGTGGGCCAAGTTTCTGCTGCCTGACTTGGGACAAGTAAATGCAACTGGGGCTTTTTTTTCATCTGAGTGGAGCCTTTTTCAGATGGGTGTTCTGATGAGAAATCTCAGTCTGGAAGCAAGATGCCATTCCACAAAGATGCAGTTCTCATTCGTGTGGTTTGGCCTGGCTGAATCATGGTTTTCTTACCCTCAAACAGTGTCAAGTTTGAGTAGTAAGGAGCAAGGCAATTCCTGAACAACTTCAGTCAACAGGTGTCTGAATGTGTACTTTTTGTCTTGATATTCCTGTCCTTCATGTAATTTGCTGGATGGGCAGCATGTTTGGTTTATTTCCCCTGTGCTGCAATCAGCATTTAAGACAGGAATTTGCTCCTTGCTGTCTCTTCATGGCAGCTGCAGAGCTACTTGTACCTGTTCTCCTCTGATAACAGAGGGGATTTATTTAGCTCTGTCCTGCTCAGCAGCGGCAGGAAAGTGACCACATGCCTCAGTAGCACAGCTAGCATCTTCCTGTGCTTATGGAAGAGACAGGTTGATCCAGGAGAATTGTTCCCAGTGGGGTTGTTAAGCTGTGCATCCAGTCTCCAGGGAAGCAAATGAAATGTGAGCATAGTTCTGGGATGTGTGGCTTCTGTTTTGATCTCTGTTACTGATTTTCTGAATCCTTCAAATATGGCCCTGTCCATCAGTTCAGATGCATCTAAGCTACTTTTCCAAACTGTCATGCCTGGTTATAGAGACACTTCTCCAGAGTGATGAGTTTCCTTATTGTAAGACACACACGTCCCTTATGAGGAGGCATTTAAACTTGGCAGTAGTGTCTCTCTTTCTCCACAAAGCAATGTGACCTGTGTGCCCTGGCAGCCATCTGAAGATAAATCAGATGCATTTCATCCTTGGTTTTCCTGAGAGAGCAGTGGTGAGAATGTTTCTTGCAGATTGTTTCCCATAATGATTGTCATGAGGTCCATGTTGTTCTTCAGACCCTCATGATTTTCCTGCTTGAAATCACATAATTAGGAAAGCTGCTCAAGATGTTTTGCTCACAATTAACTGAAGGTATTATCTGTGGCTGCAGCTCTCTCCATAGAGAGCAGCAGGCACAACTTTCCCAGGCATTGTCCTGGGGAAGGCTGTGAGAAGATCAGAGAAAAGAATGAGAAACAATTCTTATCTTCACTTGCTGCACCTGTTGTTGTGAACATGTGGAATGCGTTATGGAGATTTGTTTACCAAAGGGTAATTTCTTAATTGGCCACTGGTGATGGTGTTTTGGATTCAATTGACCAATCTGGTCTGTCTGTATCAGACTGTCTGTAAGGGCGATGAGTTTCTGTATAGTATAGTATAGTATAGTATAGTGTAGTATAGTGTAGTATGGTATTTGATCAGCCTTCTGGAATCATGGAGTCAATGCTAATTATTTCCTCGACGGGGATGCCATGCTACAATAATTATGATCACCAGGTCCTCATTTGGTTTTATTTTTCAGGGTGAAATCTATCTCTGATGGACACCTCCTACGCCGTGCAAAAGCCCAGGTCACGTCACCTCCAGCTGTGGAAGAAACGGAGCTGCTCCAGAAGCTTTACAATCTCCTGGAAGCCAAGGGGTTTCAGACAAGGATGGAAGGAGTGGAACTCCTCCGAGACCTGTGCAAAACCAGCCCCCAGCTCATCTCCACTAACATTGTCCAAGTATGTAGGGTATCTTCACTGCTCCTTTCCTTTAGCTCCTTTCCTAAGCCTGTAGCAGTAAAGTTAATTCAGTGTGTCTTGGCACTCTGTCCTGGCTGTTTGGGACATGCTGGTCCCTCTTACCCAGACAAATTTAATTCAGGTCCAGGCTTCAGGACAAGTTATTTCAGCCCAGCTGTATTTGTCTGGCAGGTGCCTATTGCTGCTGTTCATCAGATGATGGCAGAATTTTCTGCTGGTGTAACTGCTGCTGTCTCCTACTCCCAGTTGGGTGAAGTGAAGGGAATCCAGCCCCTGAAAGCATAGCAATTGTTCTCTAGACCACAAATGGGTTTGCATAGGGAAGAGAAGTATCAGGCTGGGTTGGTTTAAACCCAGTTGTTTTTTTTAAAGAATACTTCTATATACTCCATCTTGTCTTACACAGGCACAGCTCTGGCTGCTCATTTCCATCCTTGTTCCTATTCCTCTTGGTAAAGACAATGCTCACCCTTCTTGGGGGTCTTTTTTTCTCTTTGGAAAAGGAGGAAAACGGCTAAAGACTCATCTCTGCCTTCTCCTCCCAGTAGCTGCTTTTTCCCTTTTTCCAGGAAAAGGTGCCTGATAATGTGGCTGTCAAGGGACTGAACCTGCTCTAATGAGCTGTACAGCACATCACATTTCAGAAGTCTACCTGTTACTTAGAGAAATGGTCTGGATCCTGGAAGAGTTGATCAGAGCCCTGCACTTCTCCAGACACTGCCTCTGAGACAAACAAAAGAAAACTTAGATCTCCTCCAGCCATAGTTTTGGCAAAATCGTAACTGCCCTCTGTACTTGAGGCAACTGTATAGAAAACCGGGCATTGTAAACATCTGCTTGCATTCAAAGCAAAGGTAGTCTTTAGCATTAATAAATGGAATTGATTTAATGACTTATAGATGGAGAGAAATACCATAGGAACTATTCTGTCCCCAGCCAAACCTCCAAAAAACAGAAGAAAATCTTTCAACCAGCATGACGTTGCACCACCATTCCAGTGAGTGGCCCACAGGAAAACAGTGAAAATGTGCAAGCAAGTGCTGACCTGACAGAAAGGATCACTTTCATCTTTGACATTGCTGACTGCTACATCCACTCTTCAAACCAAGGACATTTGAATCCAGCTTTCACGTTGCTTGTTCTCTTCACAGGTTTTTGATTATTTTGTCCTGAGAATATCTGACAGCCACAAGAAAGTGAAGCAGAGGGCGCTGGACGTGCTGGCTGAAATCACAGGAGCCCTGAAAGATGCCTTGAACCCGGTGATCATTGGTTTGGTGGAAGGGATAACAAAGAACCTGAATTCAAAGGATCCCAGGGTTCGTGGGGCAGCTGTGAAAGCGCTGGAAGAATCCATTGCTCATTTGGGTAAGGCTGAGCCCTGGCAGGGACTCTCCTCAACTGCGTCTCTGTCTCTCCTGCACAAGAGAGCGCTGAGTGCCTTGATAGCTGCTCTTGTCTGTGGAACACTCCAGCTGACACCCACAGAAGCTGTGCAGGTGCAGTCCTTATGCACCATTCCCAACAGGCTGGAATGTGATCAGCATTTCCCAACAGTCCCAGGAGCCCTTGGCTCTGTGCTGCTTGTCTGAAGAGCAAGTCCTGGACTACAGCTCTGCTACAGTTCAGAGGCAAAGGGGGTTTGAAGTTTGCTTGGGCCCCGTCTGACTTCCCAAATGAACAGCTTTGCTGTTGGCATGAAGGGACACTGACCCATCAGAGCTTCTGCAGAGCAGCCGCCTGGAAGGCTCTACATTAGAGGCATTAGCTGCCTATTTTCCACTTTTCTTCTTTGTCTTTTATTTTCAAAGGGGAACCTATGATTCGCCAAGTTCATTTCTTTACAACAAACAGGTATAAACCCAGCTGTCAATGATGCCTTGTTCCACATGTTGTTTGCATGGGGCAAGATGGCCACAGCAATTAACTACATAGGCAAGGGCTGCTCTAAATTCCTTTGTCACACAGATTTATGTCAGCTCTGAGAATGCTGCACTGGGGAAATATGCCTGAAAAAGGAGTGTTGAAGAGGCAGGTCTTCAAGAGGATTTTCCACTTTCTCCTCCCCAGCTGTTCTGTGAACTCAGGAACTGCCTGACTCAGTGCCTTTCTGTGACCCAAGTATGGGGCTCTTCCTTTTTGCTCTGGGATGCAAAACCTTTTCACTGCATCCATGTGACTGAACTCTTGAGGGTCCCTGATGTGAAATGTTTTAACACAGCTCCTGGTACAGCAGACAAGTTTGGATTTACAAATGTGAAAGGAGAGCTTTTCTTTTGGAATTTAAAACCCTGCCAAGCAGGCTGGAAGGAAAGAAGAAAAGGATTCAAAAATCTGCAGAAATGTACTTTATTTTATAAAATGGGGTTGGCCCTGCCCTTAGGGAAAGGGCCACTGTCCTTTCTCCTATGACCTGAGAAAAGTGAGCAGAAACGTGTGTTTCACTTGTAGATAAAGTGTCCCTGCTGAAAGAGTTCAGCTACCAATGGAATCATCTGAGTGGCCAAGCTCTGCTGGATGTCACCGAGCGTATCACAGGTACGGCCTCCCCTTCTGAGCCAAGAGCTCTTCCCAGGGAGTATTTACAGGGAATGCCTGTGAGCAGACAGCAGAGCAGCTCCTCCAAACCAGGAGGTGCTGAGCTTGTCCCTGCTGCCCAACAGCCAAGGCAGGTGGATTTGGCAGGTTTTCCCTGGCTGCTGCAGAGCTGGGCAGCATCTGAGATGGGGGCAGCGCTCGGTCTCGGGGCTGAGCTCTCACTGGGGCATCTCAGAACCCACCACCAGCAAAGAGAGGGGGGCTAAAAATGCCCCAGCTGGCTCCTCTCGGGGAAGCTCAGGGACATCTGTGATCTTTGAGGGGAAATGGTGGCAAATGCTCTTTCAGGGCATCAGTTTGTTTTGTCCTCACAGAATTCTTGTTTTTCTCTTGGAAAGTTTTGAGGCTGAACCGTGCAGAGCCTGGGGGTCACAGGTTAGGTCAGAACTCAACAGAGGTATCAGAGGCACGCGTTTAGTGCAAGGCAGCCTCTGGGGCACAGGGACAGAAGCAGAGTGCTGGGGCTCCCTGCCTGTGCTGTCCAAGTGGCCTTAGACCGAGCCTTTCCGGGTGTGCAAACAGTGTCTGCCTGTGTCAGCGCTGTCCAAAATGCTCCAAAGGCAGCTGATAATTGATTCCTCAGAGGAGCTTGCTATGTCAGCAAGAGCCAAGGAATGGAAAAATGATAATCTCAATATATAGTAGAGAAGACGATTGATAACCTTGCTTTAACTGGGGCTAAAAGCACTGCTAATTATGCCAGCATCTTTAAATGCAAGGTTTAATAAACTTTGTGTCTTCATTAGGAATCTCAAAAGGGCATGTTCAGCAATTGGGAATGTCAAAGGCCCTTTAAAGGGCATTTGAATAAAGTAGATATCCAGCGATAGGGAATTTAGTTTAGCAGTTCTTTTGAAGTCTTTTTCAAATAAATGAATTAACCATAAATTAGGACTACTTTAGAAAGAGCAGATGTTCTCTGAGATTTAGTAGGAACAGACAGCTGTTCCTCACATTCAGTAGTCACCGATGTCTTTAATTGCATTTGAACTCAAATGAATTCCCATTTTAAAAGGGGTACCATAACCCTTTCTTGCTTAGCAGAATTGATTTTGGGTACTTGAAGGAGCTCTTTCCATGTTGATGACTGCTGGTGGATTAACAGCATAGAGAAAATGAAGTCTCTTCCACCACAGAATATTAAATGGCTGCTAGAGAACATTTCGTCTGATCAGAAACTAAGAATGGTTTCCAGAGCATTTCAGGTTTTGATCTCTCAGCCAAATCTGCCATGCAAGAAGCCTGTTGGTAGTAAATTTTTGTCTGTGTTTCATATAGTTCAGTTCAGAAAATGAGCAGAGAGATTTCAGAGACAATATGAGAAAACATTTGTGTTTTGGTTACATTTCTGTCCCCGGTGTAGCATTTTTCTTTCTCTATGCCCCTATTTCAGTGGGCATTAAAAGAAAAAATGCCATTAACATTGGGAGGGGAAGTGGAGATGCCAAAAGGCCAGGGCAATGGGGTCTGGGTAATTATCTAAGACACCCTGAGGTCTGAAACAGCTCTTTGTTGGAAGCCCCAAAAGCATTCTGCCAAAGACACCAGCTGGTCACTGATGTTTCTCATCCAGCTGTCAGGCAGCAGCCATCTGTGGTGGGCTGGAGTTTTGAGGTGTGTTCTAATCCTGCCCTTTGCTGTGTGCCACTGAGCAAAGGGAAGAGCCAGATTAGACATTTGGCACTTGACATCAGAGTTACAAAAATGGAATCATTCCTTTCTTTAGAATTTCCTCTCCATTTCCTCTCTACGGTGCATTTCCAAATCTTCAAGTGTGGGTTTAGACAACTTCTTAATGGAAATCAAAGGCAATTGGACATTTCATTCATTGTTCATGCAGAAAGAGATTGTGAAATAATTTAGTAAAGGTAGGAAGTCTGCCACAGGGACAAGGCTCTGGTTGGAGCAATTATTCCTGAGGGGTTGGTGGTTCTGTTTCCAGGATGATCAGCTGCTTTGCCTGTTTCTGGATCAAGGGGCTCTGGGTGCTATTTTGCTGGTCTTGGCCAGAGAGGCTTGCAAGAAGCAAAAGCAGAGGTAGATCTTTGTTTGCATGGAGGCTGGTGGGTAAGGAGCTGTGTCTCTGTCCCGGCAGTGCTTGTGCAGTGGGTTCATGCCAGGAGCCCTGAAGTCGTCCAGCACGACGCCCTGCCCGTGCTCTGGTCCTGCCTGGAGAACAAGGCGCTGCCTGTGCGGAGCGCCAATGTCCGCACCGTGGTCACCAAGCTTGCCTCTGCCCTCTACAAGGTGATGGGCACCCAGCTGAAGAAATGTGCTGCCAGCAAGCCTCCACATGTGCGGGAAAACCTCTCCAAAATGTTGGGCTGGTGAAGGCGAGATGTTCTCCAGAGACCTGAGGAAGCGCTGAGTTGGACACCTCTGAATTTGCCTTTTTAGCTGTGCCAAAAATGACGAAATCCAAAGGAAGGGTGTGCATCTGCCCCTGCTCTCTCCATTGCCCCTCCTAGTACTGGCATGGGGGGCTTGAAGCAACTCCAGACTGAGGACAAGGTGAATGGCAAACATGGCTCAGCCTCACACAGAGGTGAGGGGGGAGCTGGGCCAGTCTCTGCTGGGAGGAAGGGTCTTGTGGCAGCCCAGAGAGGCTGTGCACATTGCCAGGGAACAGCTGTGCCCTGCACGTGCCCCTGCAATGAGCTGTGCTGCTGCCAGTGCCCCTGCAGCTGTAGGGCTGCTGAGCTGTGGGGCAGGGAGAAGAGCAGGAGGGTGCATGTGCAGCTGAGCCATTCCTGGAGAGCACAGAGCTCTGGGCTCCCTGCTGTCCCAGGCTGTGCCTGTGCTAGCTCTGGGCAAGTGGCTCAGGGTTTGGCCCTGGCCTGCCTCAAGTGTCTGCCAGCAGGAGCATGTTTCCCTGTGCAGCTGTTTAGAAGTTGGCAGGAAGTGTGTCCCAGGAAATATGGAGCTTCAGATGCTTTAGGTTTGCATGGTGGCCTCTGTTAAACTTTGTGTCTCCATTTTGCAGATCTGACTGGTTACAGTCTTACCGAGAAGTTTTCTCTGGACGCTTCTGATGTTCCCTCACCCACAAAGTCCTCGCCTCCCATCCAGAAGAGCTCTCTTTCCTCCAAGCTCAGGAAGAAGCTGCCTCCTGTATGAAGAGTGTTTGAAGAATAGGATTGATGCGTTAGGCTTGATAGTTACAGCTGTACATATGTTCGGATCTTTACATGTAGTTTTGAATTAATGTGAATTAATTTGATTGTATCTTTAAAATTTGATGACATATTTTTAATTGTACATATTTTATTTTGATGATGAAAAAAAAGTAAATAAAAAAAAAATTAAATAAACCAAGAAGAGAATGTGAGACCAGGACCTGCTAGCCTAGAGATGATGGGAGTGCAGCTCACTCAATGTGCCAGTGTCTCAGTACATCCTTTCCTCATTGGGCCTCTCCTCTTCCTCTTTGGCCATGTTTTCTTTGTGTCATTTGTGCTGCTCTTTGTTACTTGGCGTTACAACAGGGTCACCTGTTGGCCAGTTTGGGGGACAATGGATCCAAAAGATCCTGTCTAGTCAAAGGTTTTCTACCTAGGTGTGTTCTGTGCTCACCAAAGGCCTGAGCAAAGAAACCAAGAGAAGTGTGCACAAACCCCAAAGCTTTGCTCCTGTGCAATCTCCCACAGATCTGGCTCACAGGTGTCTTCAATCACAATTCCATAGGTAAGAAGAGGTCATGTATTTCACTGGGAAAAGATGCACTGCTTTGGCAAAGTCACCTGTATGTGTATTTACCCAGGACAGCAGTCCAGCTGTGTTATTTGCACCTTGTTTGCAGAAGGATGAGTGCACTGGGAGGCCAATAGCAAGTGACAAGGGTTCCTCCAATCTGTACTGCAGCCTGGGTGCCATTCAGCCCAGAGCTAGGGGATCATTTGTTCCCATGGACCAGTGCTTGCCAGTGGAATGAATTCCTGCACAGCTGGAAGAAGCAATTCTGAATTCAGCTCCAGCTGTTGGTGGGCTGCATGATCATTGACAATGCTGCCTTTCCAGAAATTATTCTGCATTTTCCTTTCATAGTCATTTGAAGCTTTTAAACTTCACACTTCAATTTGCTTTGCCTTAGGGAAAAACACTTCTGGGCCCATTGCAACCCGGAACCTTCTGACAGCAAAGTCCTCATGGTTGCCAGCTTCTGATGTTACAGAATGTCACCTGGTTGCATGTGCTTGCTTAGCTTTGGGTCTAGTCCCGGCCTAGTGAAACTTTTGGTAGCTCTATGCCTTCCTTTCTCTTCCGCCCTCTTTTTCCTTATTTTTCCCTTTTCCCCCAGTTCCTCCTCAATGCGTTTTGCTGTGGTTATTCAATAAAGGTACATTTGTTTTGATTATCACTGCAACCCTGTGTACCGTGTTGGTGTTTTTTGTACTCTGAGATCAACCCACGAACCACCACAATACCCTTTCGTAAGGAGGGATCATGACACTTGTATACATACTATAGAAACCTTCTATCAAACCTTAAAAATTCTCTACAAAGTCATTTCCAACACTACTGGGTCTGGCACCACCCAGATCTGGTGTTTGCTGCCACCACCAGTGCCCAGATCTGGAAATTCCCTTTGTTCTGGCAGGGCCAGGCCCAGCAATTTTCTGGTAAAGAAAGCCAAAATCTGGCAATTTCCGCTGCCGGCACCGGCAATGCCAAGATCTGGTGTTTGCTGCCACTGCCCGTACCCCAATCTGGACATTTCTCGGTTCCAACACAGCCCACGGGCAGCAATTTTTTTGAAAAAGAAGACAAAATGCAGCAATTTCCTGGTGCCAAGACTGTCACCACCCAGACCTGGTGCTTGATGGCACCACCCATGCCCAGATCTGGACATTTCCCTGGGCCACCACAGCCCAAGTGCAGCAATTTGCTGGCAAAGAAAGCCAAAACCAGGCAAATACCTGGTGCCTACACTACTCTGATCTCGTGTTTGCTGACACCGCCAGTGCCCAGATCCGGAATTTTTTAGACGCCTGCTCAGCACAATTCCAGAAATTTCCTGGCACAGAAAGTTAACATTTGGCAATTTTCCAGTGCCAGCACACTTCCTGCCAAGATCTGGTGTGTGCTGGCACTGCCAGTGCCCACATCTGGCAATTTCCCAGTGCTGGCACAACACAAATGCAGCAATTTTCTGGCAAAAAAGCCAAAACCCTGATGCCAATACAGGTGCCCAGACCTGGTGTTTGCTGCCACTGCCAGTGCTCAGATCTGGATATTTCCCTGTTCTGGCACAGGCAAGTCCAGCAATTTTCTGGCAAAGAAATCCAAAATCTGGCAATTTCCTGCTACATCATTGGCAATGCCAAGATCTAGTGTTTGCTGGCACCACCAGTGCCCAGATGCGGGAATTTCCCAGCTGGCACAGCCCGAGTCTAGTAATTTTCTGGCAAAGAAAGCCAAAACCTTGCAAATCCCTGGTGCTGGCCCCACCCAGATCTGGTGTTTGCTGGCACTGCCAGTGCTCAGATCCAGCAGTTTCCCACTGGCAGCACAGCCCAAGTCCAGCAGTTTGTTGGCACAGAAAGATAAAACCCAGCAATTTCCTGGTGCCAGGACTGTCACTGCTCAGATCTGGTGTTTCCCGGAATCGCCAGTGCCCAGATCCAGAAATTGTGTGGTTCCAGTGCAGCACAAGTGCAGCAATTTGCTGGCACAGAAATCCAAAACCTGGCAAATACCCACTGCTGGCCCCACCCAGATCTGGTGTTTGCTGGCACTGCCAGTGCCCACATCTGGCAATTTCCCTCCTCTGGCACCGCCCATGTCCAGAATTTGCTGGCAAAGAAAGCTAAAACCTGGCAATTTCCCCTTGCCAGCGCCGCCCAATCTGGGGTTTGCTGGCAGCAGGACCCCAGGAAAGAAGGAAGGCAAGAAGGAAGGCAAAGAAGAAGGCATCCAGATCCAGTCCCTCCTGAAGCCTGGAGCCTGAAATGGGCTGTTTGCTGGCACTGCCAGTGGCCAGATGTGGAAATTTCCCTATCATGGCACAGCCCAAGTGCAGCAATTTGCTGGCACAGAAATCCAAAACCTGTGGCAGCTTCCTGCTACTGGGTCTGGCACCACCCACATCTTGTGTTTCCTGCACCAGAACCCAGATTTGGAAATTTCCTGGTGCCAGCAGAGCCCAAATCTGGCAGATTTCTGTCGCTGGCAACGACACCACCCAGATCTGGTGCTTGCTGGCAGTGCCAGTGCCCAGAGCTGAAAACTTCCTGGTGCTGGCACAGCCCAAGTTTGATCAGCAGATCAAGTGATTTGCTGGCACAGAAAGCCAAAATTTGGAAATTTGCAGGTTCTGGCTCCAGCACCATCCAGATCTGGTGTTTGCTGGGACCGCCAGTGCCCAGATTTGGAAATTTCCCGATGCCTGCATAGCCCAGGTCTAGCAATGTGGTTTTAGGCTAGCTTAGGCAGAGAAGTTCCTCGGGCTGTGACTTTGCTTTTTCTTGGAACTGTTTAAACCTGCTCTGGACTGAAAACCCAGAAAAACACCGGCAGCTCACACCTGTGGCCCACCGAGCTCTGGGACGCTGCATTCCAGCACCAAAGAGACTTAGAAGAGACCGAGTGAGCCAACTACAACCCACAAAAAGGACTTTCTGAATTTGCCATCTCTTCAGCACTGTCAGAGGTTTTATTTAATATTATTCATTTTTCATGCTTGTGAATACTTTACTTGTTAAATGAACTGGGGTTTTTTTTTCACTTTTCTCGAGGGAAGTCTTTTCCTGAAGTAGTAGGGGGAGGGGCCGCTTGAACTTTCTAGACAGATTCCTTTTGGAGATTTCCCCACAAAATTTGCCCTAAGCCAGCACAAACAGTCATCAAGAAAATTTCACCAGTAGCATAATTTCCCGGCAATCTTGTGACAGAAGCTTGACCTTGTTCTCCATGAGAGATTCTTGGGAAGTACAGACAGGAGAAGATTCCTGGAAAACTGAAACAGCTTTCCAGAAGTGAAATGAAAATGAAAGAAACAATCCAAGATGTTTTCCTCTATTTATTTCTATGCTCCCCTTTTCCATGTTGCATCCCAATAATTCCAGATGTGCCTCACCTCTAAGATCGGGGACTTAAGTGATTTTTAGACACTGTAAAATACCATGAGCCACACACAGTCTTCCTTCCCCTGTTTTTACAGGAAAGCAGCACTGGAGGTGTAAATGCAGTGCTGGGGTCAGGTAGGAATCCTACCCCAAGGGAAGGTGGCCCGACAGTGTTTGGCCCTCAGCAAGGACAAAGCACAGCAGCAAGCGAGGGGATTGCTGTGCCAGTGTGCAGGAGTCAGGGCTCTGCATCGGGGCTCAAGGCTGCAAAGTTGCCGTGTTTGGACAGACGAAGGGGCTGTCCCCGGGGCGCGCGGCGCTCGAACGTGGGGCTCGTGGGGCGAGCGGGAAACGGACACGGGGACGAACGGCCCCGGTGCTTCAGTTGCAGCGGCGGCAACGGCGGCGGCGGCAGCAGCAGCGGTGGCGGCAGCAGCGGTGGCAGCAGCAAACAGATACTTTTGAATAATCTCTTTTTCTTTTTCTTTCTCTCTTTCTTTCTCTTTCTCTCTTTCTTTCTCTTTCTCTCCCTTTCCCGCTGTCGGGCACCCTTCTCTCCGGGTCCCTTGCCCGGCGTCCCTCTCCTCTCCCCGCCTCCCTCTCCCCTGCCGGGCCGGGCCATGCTCCCGGCCCGCCCCCGGCCCCGGGCGGGGCTGCCCCGTGCCCGGCCCCGGCCGTCCCGCAGCGGTCTCGCCTCCGCCCGGCTCTGGCCGTGCTGGCGGTGGCGCTGCTGGGCGGGCATCAGTGCCTGGGGCTGGGACCGCCCTTTGCCTCCGCCTGGCCCGACCCCGGCCCTGGCCCCGGCTCCTCCCAGGGCCCGCGGAGGACACGGGCGGCGCGGCCGCTCCCGCCGCCTCCGCTGCGGCTTCCCCGGCCCGAGCTCCGCCGCTCGGCAGCGCGGCCGCCGGCCCCGAGCCTCCCGTGCCGTTCCGAAGAGCGAACGCCTGGGCATGGCCGGCCCGGGGCGGCTGAGGGGCGCTCGGGGGCCGTTGCTGGCCCCGGGCCGAGCGCTGACAGCCGCGTCCCGCCCGCAGGGAAGGCGCAGGAGGCGCTGCAGGAGCGGCACCGGCTGGGTTCGCTGCTGGGGCGCGCTCCGGTCACAGCCATGGAGCAGAGAGCCCCGAGAGTGCCCAAGCTGCTCTGGCTGGAGGAGGAGGAGGAGGAAGGCCCTGGAGCTGACCCAGCACAGGAGACTGAAGAGGTGGTGCCATTCCATCCACCGCAGGAGGGTGAGCGGCTGAGCTGGGCTACAGGACTGGAGCCTGCAGCCAACTTGGCCCCATCCCATCCCGACCCGTCCCGTCCCGTCCCCTGGGGAAATGCCTACGGACAGGACGGAAGAGGGGCTGGGCAGACACCCCACAGTGGCTGTGCTTCATCCCCCTGGAGCATCCCGGGGCTCTCCCTGCCTGGGCAGCGCAGGGCTGGGCTGTGTTCTCCGGCCTCTCCCGCAGCCCCTCAGCTCTGGCTGCACTCGCTCTTTGCCAGATGCAGCCCTGCAGCGCACACAAGAGCAGGAACGCATCCGTGGCCGCTTCCGAAGAACAGCGCGGGTACCTGCAGCCATTCCCACCTGGGCTGGGCCTGCTGTCCCTGCTCAGCTCAGCACCGTGTGTGCAGCACTCCATGCAACATCCCCGGCTTCTTGCACTTCTGCTACAGATGGTTGGCAAATTCATGAAGAGGATTCGGGAGGAAGAGACCAGCGTCATGGGCACTGTGGTCAGAGTGTACCCTTTCATCTTCAGAACCAAGAGCAGTGCTGCCCTGCTGGATATGCTTGTGGAGGAGGGTCCTTCCAGTCCAAAGCAAGTAAGCAGCCTGGGGCCTGGCTTCCATCCTCCCAGCAATTGCTTGGCCTCCCAAGCCAAGCCTGCACTGGAAGCCTTGAGGCCACGGCAGTGGTGGCAAGGGAAGTACTTTGCTGGGGCAGCTGGGCACATGACTCCCTCTGGCAGCTTTCCAAGTCTCCCCTGCCTTCTCCAGGTGCCTGCCATGGTCAGGTACATCCACCAGTGGCTCGTGGCCAATGAGTTTCCTGAGTACACCCTGTACAGGCCCATTCTGGATCTGACAGAGGCACAGCCCGCTGATGTGGTGATGGCTCTCCTGCGTGTGGCCCCATCATGTGACAGGTACGGGGCCCACGTGCCCACAAGGCTCAGGGCTCAGCAGCCCATCACCCTGTACAGCTTGTGCCAGTGGTCTGACAGACAGAGAATTCCAGAGCCCTCTGGCTCCTCCCTTTGCCAGTCCCCAGCATGCTGCCATGCTCCCTCCCTGCTCCTCAGGGGCCAGTCCCCACGGGGCTGGGCTCCCTGCGTGCTGAGGGACTGGGGGCAGAGGCAGGGCTGGCAGCCAGCTCAGCTCCCTGCTGCGGCCCAGGCCACAGTGCTGTGTCCCAAGCCCCCTGAGATAGAGCTCTGACCTCACAGAGCTGCTACCACCATGTGGAAGACCATCATGTGCTCCTGCAGGACTGCAGAGACGGCCATGCTCGTACTCCTTGACGTGCTGGCCAGCAGGCCAGAGCACAGCACGTGCACCTCCGATGGAGACCACACGGCTGTCCTTGCCCTGGCTGTGAGTTTCTGCAACTGGCCTTTGCTCAGCCCAAGCTCACCTCTCCATCAGCTCTCCATCCTCCCTCCACCACGGTGTCTCGCTGCCTGTCCCTGCTGGGCTGAAAGCTGGCCCAGGAGCAGTTTCAGTCACCAGGCCCAGTGCTCCCCCTGTGTCTCTGCTGGCCTCTCCCTGCCATGCTCGGGCCCTGCCACACAGAAACCTCGGCACTGAGCTTGGGCTGCTCTGTCCTTTGCAGGCAACTGTGGTGATGTGGAAGATCCTCCAGGTGCCGTGTCCCACATGTGGTGACCGTGCATTTTCCTTGCCTCTTTGTACATCTGCTCTTCCAAGTGCTCTTCAGCACCTTGGATATGCCAGAGGCGGCCCATACCTTCTGGAAGGGATGCCAGCAGCAACACGGCCTTGCCACCAGCCCCAACAGGTGCTCCATCCCAGTCCTTCTGTCCCTGCCACATGCCCAGGGCAGGAGCTAGAGCTCCCAGCGTGACCTGGGCTTTGCTCTGCACACAGCTTTGCAGAGCTGACCCTGAAGGCCCTGCTCTGCCGACTGCACTATGAGGATGTGGTGGTGGCAATGGAAGACAAGCGTGGCTGGGACACGCTGCTCTGTGCTGACACTCACCACTGTGCTGTGGGCATGCTGGCCAGGTGAGACCCCCTGCTCCCCAGCTGCCCCTGGCATTTGTGCCCTGTGCCCGGGGTGCCCCACACAGTGGGGCCCCGTGGTCGTGGGCCACAAGGCCTTGTCACCAAGGGACGGCCAAGGAGACTAGGAGAGGGGCATGCCCAAGAGCAGCCACCTCCCAGAGGGCCCGGCTCCCCCTCACTGGGTGCTGGAGAAAGGCCAGACATCTGTGAGTCAGTCCTGGGAGAGCTTTAGCCCTGCTGCCTCAGGGTTTTGCTTCTGATTTCCTCCTATCAGAGAAATGCACTACGCATCCGAAGCCTTGTGTTCCGCAGTTGCATTCCACCTGCTGGGGCTGCTCAGCAAAGACACGCCATGCTGGGATTTGGCCGCCATGGCATTCCTTGCAGAGGTGAGCCTGAAGGCCGGCGCTGCCTGGATGAGCTGCCTCCCAGCTCTCTGCCCTCGCATGGCCGCAGCTGCTCGGGACGGTGCCCGCGCCCTGTGCTGCTGCCTGGGCCCGGCCCTGTGTGGCTTCTCCATCACCAGCCTTGTGCCTTTCAGACCCTGGACTGCCTGAACTTGAGTGAATGCCGTGACAGCGTCCTGGAGGTCATGTCCAAGAAGCTGCAGAGTGAGTGCAGGGAGATGCATCGCTTGGCCCTCAGAGGCCTCCTGGTGCTCGGCACCAGTGTCTCGGTGAGAAAAGGGCAGCGGCTGAAGCCATGCTGCCAGCATGGGGCTGGGCAAGGCAGTCGCTTGGCCTTGCCTGGCCTTTGGGCACAGCTGAGGCAGCTGCTCCCAGCTCTCCTGCCTCCCGCTCCAGCTGCTCCAGTGCTTTGGCACAGGCCTTTGGCCTCTGGGTCCTGCAGCAGCAGGATGGTGTTTCACACACTCATGTTCCACGCAGGCCACAATAAGAATGTGGAGCCTGCATGAAAGGCTCATGGAGATGTTGCAGGAAAATGCCAGCCTGAAACCAAAACAAGAGGACCTTGCCTAAATGACTTGGTTTGACCTCAAATCACCCAAAGACGCAAAATACCTACTCAAATGGGCCCAAAATGCCCAAAAAAAAGAGACCTAAAATCACTCACACAGGATTAAATTCACCCACATGGGCCTCAAATCATCCAAAGGGATCTAAAATCCCCCCGCCAACCCACCAGATTCAGCTTCAAATCAGCCAAAGGGGCCTAAAATCCCCCCTGCAATGCTGGGAATCCCTGCCAGGGATCTGAGCCCACCCTAAACCTGTCCAGGCTGGTTACAGACACTCCCAGTATCTCCCAGTTGCCCCCAGCATGTCTGTAGTCATTTCCAGACACTGCCAGTGGCCCCAGTAAGGTATCAGTTATCCCAGTACGATTCCCAGTCATGCCCAGAATACCCCAGTTGCCTCCAGCATGCATCCAGTCCTTCCCAGTTGCTCCAGTTTGCTTGCAGCATCATCCCAGTTTCCCTCAGTTGCTCCCAGTAGCCCAAATTGTGATCCCAGTCACTCCCTTTCAACCCCAATGTGATCCCAGTAAGCTCCAGTTTGATCCCAGTCACATGCCAGCCCTCCCAGTGTGGTCCCAGTATAATCCCAGTTGCTTCCAGTCTCTCCCAGTATGGTCCCATCTGCCTCCAGCATGGTTCCACTTGCTTCCTAGAGCAACCCAGTCAGTCCCAGTATGATGCCATTTCCTCCCAGTTGCTCCCAGTCAGGCCCAGTATGGGGGATGATGTGCAGGGTGTGTTCCCAGTCACTCTCAGATACTCCCAGTATTAGTCCAGTCCCTCCCAGTATGATCCAATCTGAGCCCAGTGTGCTCCCAGTCCCTGCCAGTATGAACCAGTGAACTCCACATGGTTCCAGTTGCTCTCTTTCACCCTTTCGTTCCCGTCCCTCCTAGTATGTCCCAGTGTATCCCAGTTCCCTCCGGCATGTTCCCAGTAGCTCCCAGTTGCTCCCAGTTGGGTTTTTGGGGGGATGTTTGGAGAATGAAGAAGTCCAAGGCTGAGCAGAAAAGGCCCCTTGGGGGGACACCGGGGGGTGCCGGTGGCGGCTGCCGGCAGAAGCAGCCTGGAGGAGCAGAGCCCTGTGTCCCCCAGGAGCCCAAAGTGGGGAGCCCAGAGAGGGGGGAGCGCCGCCATTGGCGGGAGCCTCAAGAGCCTGGAGAGGGGCAGGGGGGACTCCTTGGAGCCACTGCAGCCCCGAGCAGAGAATGAGGGGAGAAGGGAGCCCGGGAGCCCAAACAGCCCCGGCATCCCGAAATGGGGAGAGCCAAGAGGGGGGAGCTTTTGGCATTGCTGGGACTGCCAGCAGCCTGGGCAGGGTGGGCACCGAGTAGACGAGGGACCCCCAGTCCAAGTGTGACCACCAGGAGCTGGGACAGAGGGAACTTCCCCGGGGACCTGCGGGATGGGGGCTGATGCTCCCGGGTTCCGGAGTTCAGGCAGCGCCGGAGCCGCGCCATCCCGGCCGTCCTCTGCTCACGCCGCTTCCTGCTGCCGCTCCGCCTCTTCCTCCCTCCTTCCCTCCCTCCCGCTCGGCCCGCAGGAGGAGCGGGGATGGAGCCGGGACAGGTCAGAATGGAGCGAGGGGTGGGGGGGATGACAGGAGTGGGAGTGACTGGGCTGTGCTGGGATCATCCTGGGAGCCGCTCCCGGGTGTCTGAGTTCTACTGGGACCGTACTGGGATCACACTGGGAGTGAGGAGCAGCGCGATGGCTCCAGCGCTGGGGCTGGGGGCGCTCCTGGGGCCCCGGGGGGGCGGCGAGATCTGAGGGGGACCCCCGGCACCGGGACTCTCTGATCGCCCATCCCGGAGCACCGGGGGCCCCTGAACCCCCATTCCTGGGCGCCGGGATCCCCCCGCACCCCCATTCCCGGGCATGGGATCCACCCTGCACCCCCTTATCCGGCACCAACAACCCCCGCACCCCCTTCCCGGCCATCCCGCCTCTCCCAGCCCTGAGAGCCCCCTTTTCCTTCACCCAGAGACCCCCTGGACCCCAATTCTTGCCTTTCCCAGCCTTCAGCCCCTCCTCTCCTCAACACCGAGGACACCCGGGACCCCTATTTCCAGCTATCCCGGCTTTTCCCAACTTTTGCTGGGAATGGGGAACATCGGAGACCCTTGGAACTCCCTTTCCTGGATGCAGGAACCCCCTTAGCCCAGCCTGTCCCCCCTGTGCCCACCGCAGCCTCCCCTTTTCTCAGTCCTGGAACCCCCAAACCCCGTTCCCTGCTCTCCCAGCTCTCCCTTTGGTTCCCCCTTTGGTTCCCCCGTGCCCCCCCAGCCCCCAAATCTCGGTGTGTCCCCAGTTCTCCTGTCCCTGCGTTCCCTGCCCCTGGGGGGCTGTTGGAGCCCGGCGTGGGGTTCCCCCAGTTGGTGTCCATGGGGTCCCTGGCTGGGATCCCCTTCCAGCGGGATCTGGGCACAGCCAGAGCCGGCACCATGAGCGGCACCGGCACGGGGCCACCGGGGAGCTGCCGCTGCTGCAGCTGCATCCTGCCATTCCCAGTTGCTCCCAGTTGCTCTCAGTGGCTGCACAGTTGGCTCCCAGCATGCGCCTGGCAGCTCCCAGCACCCCTGAGACAGGGACCAGTCACACCCCCTACAATCCCAGTCTGATTGTAGCTACTCCCAGTATGATCCCAGTCACTCCCAGTATGATCCCGGTCACTTGTGGTCTAACTCCAGTCATTTCCAATAACTCCCAGTATGATCCTGGTCACTTGAAGTCTGACTCTAGTCACTCCCAGTGTGATCCCAGTCACTCCCACTATGATGCCAGTCACTTGCAGTGTATCTCCAGTCACTTCCAGTCACTCCCAGTATGATGCCAGTGGCCCCCAGTGTGATCCCAGTTGCTCCCTGTCAATGCCAGCATGACCCTAGGAGCCTCCAGTATGATCCCAGTGACTCCTTGTCTCTCCCAGTTTATCCCAGTCACCCCCACAATGTTCCAAATCACTCCCAGTTCCTCCCAGTTGCTTTCAGCATGATTCCAGTTGCTCACAGCCACTCCCAGTCAATCCCAGTATGATTACAAGCACCCTCAGTGTGATCCCTGTCTCACCCAGCATGGATCCAACTGCTCCCGTTGTGATCCCAGTATAATCCCAGTTGCCTCTAGTATACTTCCAGTTGTTCCCAGTTCCTCCCAATATGATCCCAGCTGTCCCTAGAATAGTCCCAGTCCCTCTCAGCATGGTCCCACTCACTCCCAGTTGCCCCCAGCATGGTCCCAGCTGTTCCCAGTGTGCTTCCAGTCCCCCCAGTATGGTCACAGACACCTCAGTATATCCCAGTTGGCCTAGTACAGTTCTAGTTAGCTCAGAATGATCCCAGTCTTTCCCAGTTCCTCCCAGTTGCCCAGTTGCATGATCCCAGTTTCTGACAGTTGCCCAAAGTGTGTTCCCAGTGGCTCCCAGGATGATTCCAGCAGGAGCAGTAGTCACTCCCAGTAAGGGTTCCAGTCACCTCCAGCATGGTTCCAGTCACCCCCAGGATGACCTCAGTTGCTCCCAGATACTCCCAGCATTATTGCAGTCATGCTCAGAGTGACTCCCTGGCACTCCCAGTGTGGGCCCAGTTGCTCCCAGTCGCTTCCAGTATGGTTCCAGTCAGAGCCAGCACCTTCCCAGTTACTCCCACTATGATCCCAGCCATTTCCCATATGATCCAGGATCCCAGTATGACCCCAGCATGGGCACAGCTGCTCCCATGATCATCCAGTGTGGTTCCAGTTGCTCCCATTTACCCCCTGAAACTGTGGTTTCAGTCTCTCCCAGTGTATCCCAGTTTCTCCCAGCATGTTCCCAGTCACTCCCAGTTGCCCTGAATTGCTTGCAGCCTGATGCCAGTTGCTCACAGCCACTCCCAGTCACCCTCAGTGAAGTCCCAGTGGCTGCCAGTATGATCCAGTATGATGCCATTCACTCCCAGCATTGGCCAGCTTCTTCCACTGTGATCCCAGTAGCCCTTAGCACAGTTCCAGTCACTCCCTGTTCCTCCCAGTGTGATCCCAGTTGTCCGTGGTATAGTGCCAGCCAATCCACAGATGACCCCAGTCCCTGCCAGCATGGTCCCAGTCATGCCCAGTTGTCCCCAGTGTACACCCAGTCATTCCCACTCGCTCCCAGGTACCCCCAGCATGGGGTCCCAGTTCTCCCCCGCATGGTCCCACCTGTTCCCAGTGTGGTTCCAGTCACCTGAGTATGGTTAACAGACATTCCCAGTATATCCCAGTGTCCCTCAGCATGCTCACAGTCATTCCCAATACAAACCAGTCCCAGTGCTGCCGCTGCTGGGATCCCCCAGCGCTGTGTGCGTTCCCCCCTGGCGGATGTGCCGAGAGGAGCGCCAAGGGCTGGAAGTGGCCAGGCAGGGTCCCCAGCAAGGCCCAGTTTGGATGTGCAGCCCCCAGTTTGCCCAGTTTGCCTCTCCTTTGGCCCGGGCCGGCTTCCCTCTGCCCGCAGCGGCTGGGAGCAGCCGAGAGCCCCGCGCTGCCCATCCCGACCTGTCCCGGCTCCATCGCTGCTCCTGCTGCGGGCTGCGAGGGCTGTGGGAACGGGGCACCGAGGGTGTGGCTGCTGCTGGGGGAGGAGGAGGAGGGAGGGAAGGGCA
The DNA here is from genome assembly GCA_024362935.1 of Setophaga petechia. Lineage (NCBI taxonomy): Eukaryota > Metazoa > Chordata > Aves > Passeriformes > Parulidae > Setophaga > Setophaga petechia. The sequence goes on along the minus strand of JANCRA010000209.1, from coordinate 271,500 downwards.
GGATGGAGGGAGAGGAGGAGGTGGGGTTAGGGAGGAGTGGGAGGAAGAGGAGGGACAAAGGCAGGTCGAGAAAAGCCGAAGGAGCCCCAGCCCTGAAACCCCCCTGAGCCTGGACTGAGCCCCAGTGTGGGCAGCAGGGGAGGGGGGGAATCTGCTCCTCTGCCCCACTCAGGTCAGTCCCCACCTGCAGAGCTGCCCCAGCCCTGGGGGCCAGCACAGGAAACTCCTGGAGCTGCTGGAGCCAGTCCAGAGGAGGCCCCAGAGATGCTCCAAGAGCTGGAGCCCCTCTGATCTGGAGCCAGGCTGGGAGAGCTGGGGGTGCTCACCTGGAGAAGAGAAGGATCCAGGGAGAGCTGAGATGTCCTGCAGTTCCCTCTGTGCTCTCAGGCAGGCAGAAGCAGGCTCTGGATTCAGCCCTGGAGCGGGGCAGGGTTGGGGGTGCGACATGGAGCTGCTCTCCTGTGTGAGATCTCCTCCAGGCTGGAAGCACCTTGGTGGAGGAGTGAATCCAGGAATGTGGCTGTGGTTGTCCTTCCTCATGGCTTGTCCCCAGCCCTGCTGTTCTCTTGGCCACTCGTGTGGGATACAGTGCAGGTTCAGGTGCCTCAGCACCACCACACCCTCCCTGAATTCACACCCCCTACCCATGGGATTGTGACTGGGGAGGGGGAGCTCAGCCCAGATATCCTGGGGGGTCTCTTGGATTTTTCTGGGGGGATTTTTGAAGAATGAAGAACTCTAAAGCTGAGCAGAAAAGGCCCCTTGTGGGGACAGCAGAGCTCTGTGTCCCCCAGGAGCCCAAAGTGGGGAGCCCAGAGAGGGGGGGAGCGCCGCCATTGGCGGGAGCCTCAAGAGCCTGGAGAGGAGCAGGGGGGACTCCTTGGAGCCGCTGCAGCCCAGAGCAGAGAATGAGGGGAGAAGGGAGCCCAAACCCCCCCCCCCTCCCAGCTTCCCTGAGTGGGAAGACAGAATAGAGAGGAGCTTTTGGATTCCTTGGACTCCCAGCAGCCTGGACAGGGAGGAATCCCAGAACTTTAAAACTGAGAGACCAGAGATGGGGAACTCCTGGGAGGCTTTTTAGAGCAGATTTTTATGGACACATGATGCTGACATGGACTTGGGGAGGGGGAACTTGAAACCCAATGTGCTCATCCCTTGTTTTCCTTGCAAAGCAGGATTTCCCATTCCCAAATTTTGGCTGGATTGAGGAGGAGGCTGTGAGGAAGAGAAAGATGTCCCAGGACACCCAGGCAGGTGAGGAGGAAGTCCGTGCCCCTTTCCCCCTCTCACCTGCTCCATCTCCCAGCCCAGCACAGCACGGCCCCTGGCTGCAGGACATTCCTGCTGCTGATGCCGTCCTGCTGGGACTCATTGGGAGGATCTCCTTCCCTCTGGCATGGAGGGAAATCCCATCCTCTCCTTTGTCCTTCCTCCCCCAGACCAGGAGCTGAGGATGGAGACCAGAGAGAACAAATCCCCATGGCAGCAGAACATCATGGAAGAGGCTGTTTTGAGGGACTCCACAGTGCAGGAATCTGATGGGGAGGAAAAGCCCCAGAGATCCCCCAGAAGGAAGGGCTGCAAACCCAGCCCAGGGTGCTCTGAGGAGGAAAGAGCCACCCTGAGCCAGGAAGGTGGACAGAGCTTCAGCCGGAGAGCAGAGCTGGTGATCCATGAGCAGCTTCAAGATGGGGAGAAGCCCCACAAGTGCTTGGAGTGTGGGAAGGGCTTCAGCTGGAGGTCCCACCTGCTCTGCCACCAGATGATCCACACTGGGGAGAGGCCCTACGAGTGTTCTGAGTGTGGGAAATCGTTTGAGACCGGCTCCTTTCTCCTCATCCACCAGCGGATTCACACCGAGGAGAGGCCCTTCTGCTGCCCCAAGTGCAGGAAGGGCTTCAAGCACAACTCCCACCTTACCAGCCACCCGAAGATCCACACTGGGGAGAGGCCCTATGAGTGCCCTGAGTGTGGGAAGAGGTTCAGGACCAGCTCAGTCTTGAATCAACACCAATGGAGGCACCGCTAAGGGAAGCCCTGCGAGTGCCCTGGCTGCAGGAAGAGCTTCGTGCACTGCTCCAACTTCCTCCCCCATCAGAGAACACTCATTGCAGAGAGCCCTGATGACCCACATTCCCAATAATCCAAGTTGGGAAGACGCCTGGCTGGTGGTCTCCACATCATCCTGGATCCCTGTAGGCACCTGACTCAACGCTGGGGCAGGAACATCCATTGGGTCTCAGCTCCACATAGGAAACTCCTTGGGAAGAGCTGATTTTTTACCTTGTCTTGGTTTGAAAGACAGGTGTCTGCTAAGGAAGGCAGGAGCCCTCCTTGGAATGGAAAATGTAAACCCCCTCTCTTTGAATTATTAGAATCATGAAATTAAGGGGCTCTCAGGCAAAGATATGGGAATAGGAATAACAGTTCTTTACTGGTGTGTATAATAAAGCAAACAAAGAACAACAACTCCAGCACTGACAGAGGCTCTGCTGCACAATCCCACAGGGGCAGCCGATCCCGGTGCCCCAGCAGGGCTCGGGGAGCACCAGGCTGGGCTGGCAAGATGTGTCAGTAGGCAGGGGGTGTGGGGTGTGAAAAACACCTTCAGTCTCCTGTGAAAATTTTTTTAAATTTAATAAAGGACAATAGGAAACAAGGACCATAGAGCAAAGGTTATTACAGCCAGGTGCATCTTGGCACTCAGCCGGGGATACCCCTTAAATACCTTTTCCCTTACGCCAACTTTTGCATATTCATAGACCCTTATGCATAGTAAACATTTCCCCAAACCAGTTTACATGTTCCAAGAACTCCTTAGCATATCTCCTCCTTGGATCTCCCTTTTTAGAGCATGAGTATTCCTGGCTTGTGGGTTTAGTCCTTTTTTTATCATCATCTTCAGTTTTGGCCCCGGTCCAGTCTGCCTTCAGATGGTGAGTGCTGATAGTTGGCAGATCTGTACAGGTGTCTCATCCTGTATTCATTGTGTTAGGAAAATTAATCCACAAACATCAGAGATTTATGTCCAGAAAGGAGGCAGAGGAGTCCTTTTACTTTATTAAAATAAAGGGAGAGGCCATGGGGCATTCCTCTGGGGTCTCTCCAATTTTTGTAGGACACAGCCTCCTTTTTATCCCAATTTCCCTTCTCTCTCTCCCCATTGGCTGAGGTACTTGAGAGGTACAGACTCCCTGTAATAAATTAATATGTATTAAACTGTCTTATTAATTTTATAAGCCTCCCAGTTGTTTAGTCACGTAGTTGTAACCCAGATTCAGTTTTTCCATCTGCTTCAGCCCCAAGGTCGGTGGGGGCCCCCTCTCCTTATCTCTCTTCAGCTTGGATGTTTGCACTCCCCTCTAAGTAGCCTTGAATCTCCTTTGTTTTCTCTGCAGGCTTTTTTGGGAGCACACAAATTAACAGACTAGAGGAGATTAAACAGCAGACCTCAGCTAAATATAAAATTGGTTTCTACCCCGAGTTAAATTTCTAACCCACAGCTGGAGAAGCAGCTCTGGGCTGGGCTCAGGAGAAACTCCCAAATAAGAGAAGTGCAGCCAGATGCCCTCCTCCCTGAGCTTGATCACATCTTTTGTTTTCTTAAATATCCAGTTCTTAGTGTTTCCTAGCAATTCTCTAAGTAAAAAGGAACAAAAGCACCCCCCAACGTACCTTTGCACCCTAAAAATTCTGCTCTGTCCAATCATTTCTTCTGGTGGCATCGAGCAAAGCTGGATGATCCTTGGAGGTCTTTTCCAACTTAAATAATATCCATCTTTACCCCATCAAAACACCCAGAACTGAGGTAAAAACAAAGAAGTTAAACAAAGAGATGAAAAGCTGCACCATGTCACTGGGATTTGGAGGTGAATTTGGGGTTCAGAGGAATATCCAGGAGGATGTGGGTGTTGTAGGGCTGTGAAGCCATAATCTTGTAGCTGTGCTGACAGAGTTTGTCCCCCTGAGCCCGTCTGTTCTCCAGGAATTCTGGTTCTGTCCCAGTCCCTGGCCTGGCTCTCCCCATTTGGGGTGTCCCCCCATTGTGCCCAAATCTCTGCTGAAGTGCCTGGGCTGCTCCTGGCTGGGGATGTTCCTGCCCACCAACCTCTCCTGGTCAGTGCCAGGAGGGTGGGAGGGGGTTTGGGGGGTCCTGGGGGAACGGGGAGAGGCTTTTGTGGCTCTTGGGGTGTTTGTGGTGCTGGGAGGGGGTTTGGGGGGCTTTTGTGGCAGAGTGTGAGGGGGGTTTGGGGTCCTGGCCAGGCTGTGTGGCTTGGAGAGAATTTGGGTGGGTCCTGGGGGAGATGGGAAGGGGGTTTGGTGGCTCTTAGGGCCATTTAGATTGCAGGGAGTGTCACGGACATATTTTCTAAAAAATCCTTTTGCTAGAATTTTTCTCCTGAGGAGCTGAGAAGCCTCAGAAAAGAAATGTAAACAATAACTGGAATGTGGTCTGGAGATGGTTTACCAACAGGTGCATCTTTGATTGGTCTCATGTGGTTGTTTTTAATTAATGGCCAGTCATAGGTCCAGCTGTGTCAGGACTCTAAACAGTTAAAAGATTTTATTCCTTTCTTTACTAGCCTTCTGATGTCTCCTTTCTCTTTCTTTAGTGTTGTTTTAATGTATCATTTTCTTATAATATATATCATAAAATAATAAATCAGCTTTCTGAAACATGGAGTCAAGATTCTTATCTCCTCCCTCGTCCTGGGGACCCTCAAACACAACCACACAGGGAGTGCTTTGGGGGAGTCCTGGCTAGGAGCTGTGGGGTGGTTTGGGGGGTTTGGGAGGGGTTTTAGGGCAGATGTGACCCCCCAAAGCAGCCACCAGACCCCACTCCTCAAGATGCTGCCAGGGCTCTGTGGCTCCATGTTGGGGTTCATCCTCCTGGTGCTGCAGCAGAAGGTGAGGGGGGGTCCCCAGGGGCTGTGTGTGTCCCCCCCATGCTGGTGTCAGCCCCTTGTCCCTCCCCTCAGGGCTCCTGCCCCAGCTCCTGCTCCCCAGAGGTAATTTGAGGAGGGGACAGAGGGGGTGCATAGCCCCCGTCAGTGGATGACCGCGGCCCAGTCCCTTTGCTCAGCACCAGGCTGGGCTCGGGGCTGATGGGAAGCAGATCCTGCAGCTGGGACAGCGTCACTGAAATTTTCTGAAAAATCCCTGTGCCAGTGTGAAAAACGCCAATCACTTGTTTTTAAAATTTTAAAAGTTGAATAGTAATAAAATGGTTATAAAATAGTAATACAATTAGAGTAATAATGATTTGGACAATTTGAATTAGAAAAATATGATACAACAAATACAAAGAGTTACGGACTTTTTACTGCCCTTTTCTGGGCAGCATGAGCCCTAAAAAGAACCCCCGTTAACAAAGGATTAACCCTTAAAAGCAATAGCCTGTTGCATATTCATACACTTCATACATGAAGCATAAATTCCATTCAAACACAGGATTCTGTCTGGTCAGTGTCAACTTCTTCCTCTGAGTCGTAACAGTGCCTTCGAGGCAGGAAGAAGTTCGTTTCTCCTGATAAGAGGGCAATAAATTCTTTTTCTCTGAAAGATTCAGGTGTCCTGTGGCTGCTATCTAGCCTTGAAACCTTTCTAAAAAAACGAATCCTACATTGTCGGAGTCTGTAGAAATGGGTGCAGGAGTTGCACAGTTGTGACGAACGGAGACAAGAGATCTCTGCAGCCAGGTCGTGGAACTTGGGGTTTATTGCAAAGGGCCTGGGTGCGGGGCCCTGCTGGGAGCTGCCAGCCACAGCTCAGAGCAGGCCCTAGAGAGGAGAGGAGTAGAACGTGAGAGAGTAAAGGGGTGAGAACTAAGAGTGTGGGAAGAAGTGGAAGATGCAGTGGAAAGAGCAAAGAGAAGAGAAGGGAAGGGAAGAAAAATGGAGAGAGAGCGAGAGAGAGTGGTCGAAGTTCCCATTACAATACAATAAATCATCTTCTGTGTTGAATATTCTGATTGTCACTAACCAATCTAGTACAATATACAAATCCTATAGCATTTCCATACAACCTATAAGAATCACTATATTACCATACTGTGTTACATTTTAAACCCTAAAAACTCCTCTTTGGACCCCTTCTGCCAAGCTGGCAGGGTCTGCTGGACCCTTGGACCTGCTTGCAGAGGGTCTTGTTTCATCAGAAGGGGATCACCTTCAGCCAGCCACACCATTGTTTTCCAGTTGTTCAGTAACTAAGGGATCTCAAAACTTGCTTTCATTTCAATCTCGCTTATAGTTTCTATATTCTCAAAATCTTTTGCCAGGCAATCATATTTATAAGGCTTTCCTGTTTCATTCACCCCAATACTACATAGCATAGTTTCTATTTTAACATTTTTTATAACCTAAAACTATATTTAACACAGTACCTAAGAGACTTGATAGAGCATTACTTTCTAATACAACACATATAATATTCATTTGAATATTTGCGAAAAGCCAATCATAACATACATTCATTTTTCACAGCCAGGATTTCTTCTCCTAGGAAGTTGAGAAGCCTAAGAGAAAAATGTAAATAATAATTATCTGATTGCTTCTGCTTGTGTTCTGCTGCTTTAGAATGTGGTAGGTGAGTCTTCCATTGCTTCCATGTGAATTGTGTTTTCTTAATGACCAATCACAGCCAGCTGTGTTGGACTCTCTGAGGAGTCACAGGTTTTTATTATTCATTCCTTTCTAGCCTTCTGATGCATCCTTTCTTTTTCTTTAGTATAGTTTTTGAATATAATATAATATAATATAATATAATATAATATAATATAATATAATATAATATAATATAATATAATATAATATAATATAATATAATATAATATAATATAATATAATATAATATAATATAATATAATATATCAGCCTTATGAGAACATGGAGTCAACTTCTCATCTCTCATGTCATCCTGGGGACCTCACAACACCACAGACTCCCCACTGGGAAGGATAAAAGTTTGATAAGAAAGTCTGACAGATGTGTGTGCTAGGCAGAAAGATCTCTGAATGTTGAACCTGAGAATGGAATAGAGATGGAAGCAAATTTTGATACAGAAGAAAAGAATTGCTGAGCCAGTCTTACTGGATAACCAAGGAGGCAAAGGGTGTGTTAGTTAGAAGGGGTTCTTATGGCTTAGAGCAAAGGATAAACCCACCTCAAACAAGAAGATGTTTTTACCAAGCAGGAAGATAGCATAGACAAAACAGACATGGGGCAAGTAGAAAAAAGGTCTCAAAATTTTCCACTGCAAGAAAACTGAATAACAACTTGAGCTTAAACTGTAATGCACTAACTTTTAGATTGGAGAACAGTAACATGGATATGGCATTTATAGTAGTTATGATATAGGTATCATAATGATATTATATGAGATATGATGATGATATGATATGATATGATATGATATGATATGATATGATATGATATAGTAGTTATGATATCATAGGACATAGTAGTTAGGCTATAGGTAAAAGTTAAGGTATAGATTGGTTCTGCTGTATTAAGTTATTTGTATACTGCAAATAAAGGAATACAGGCTCCCTGGGAGAGTCCTGCAGTTTTACCTGCATCCTAAAATCTGAAATTTCAGTACTCACACCATTTTATCAGAGGATAAAATAATGACACTTGACTTCATAGAGCTCTTTCAGTCTGTTATGTATTTCATCATTTAAGGATTATCCAATTAAACTCTCCAGTTAGTGAAAGAAATCTTTATGCTCAGCAAAGAAAAGTATATAATGCACTGTAACCAAAACCAAAGGGTCTCCAGGCTTGTGTGCAGCTGGAGCTGACAGCTGCAGGCACAGCTCTGTCACCCACGACCCTGGACTGCTGTAACCTCTGGGATACAATAAACTGCATTTTGTATACAATAAACTGCATTTTGGAGAGCCCCTGGAGTGCCACATCTCTCATTTTGGCTCTTACAACCTTCCCCTTTTTTCAAGCCCTCAACCCTTGTACAGCTGATTAGAGAGGGCTGAGGGCTGGAGATGAAGGCTGCAGTGCCCACTCTGAAGAGGTGATAACAGCACAGTGCAGCTGACACTGACCCAGGGTATGCTGAGGAGACCATGCCCAGTGGAGAAACAGCTCCTCAACATGGGATGGACAACTCTGCCCATCCCCTGCAGCCCCAGCCCTTTCTCTCAGGGGCCACCTGGGCCCTGCCTCGCTGTTTGTGACATGAGACTTGTCCACTGCAGCCTGTAGTGATGTTACAGCTCCTTTGCACCAACTTCCATCTCCTTTCACCCTGGACCTGGCTGTGAACAGGCATGGAAGGATTGCTGCTAATGAAAAAAATTAATTATCTATTTTTTTTAAATTATAAAAATTATGTTAAAAGTAATAGCAACAAGAACAGCTCCCTGCCAAAAAAAAAAAAAATCCCCAAAAAACCCCAAACCCAACAAGCTCAACAAACCAACTAAACCAAACCGACACAATCAAAAACAAAATAAACAAGTAAAAAAACCAGAATCCCAAACCCCACCCAGCTCCAGAGGTGAAACACGACAAACAGTAAAACACAACCAGTGACTCTCACACCTTCACCACCTCTGCAGATGGGCAGGGAGGTGCTGCAGGGGGCCAGGGCAGCCTCTGCCAGGGACCCCTCAGAGCCCCACAGGTTGACAGCTTCCCTCCCAAAATGCTGCATTCAGTTCTGACTGAACTTTCGTCATTTTTTGCTTTTTATTGTCCTTTATTGTCCTAACTCTGCTTGTCCAAGTTCTTATTGCTCTTATTTGTATTACTATTTTATAACCATTTTATTACTATTAAACTTTTAAAATTTTAACACAAGTGATTAGGGTTTCTCACACCAGGGACCCCTCAGAGCCCCACAGGTCCCAGCCCCACTGAGGCTGAGAGCTTCCCTCCCAAAATGCTGCATTCAGTTCTTACCCAGCACTAAGAAATCCAAGAACAAAACAGAAAGCTGATGACAGAATCTTGAAAAATCCCATCCAAGAACATTCTGTTATACCATCACAAGTATTAACAGAAACTGAGAAAGTCAACACCGTTAGAAAACGATGCTATAGGTGAGTAATGCGATGGTTGGCTCTCACAATTAAAGAGTGAATATTAAATTTATGTTAAGAGGGGCTAGAGGTATAAAGGACAGAACACCCATTTTTGTAGATGAACAGATGGTGATTGAATCCTTTGCTATCCATGCTGTATTATTTTCTTTATTCAGTCTTCTGTTGGTTTTTGATAAGGTTTCAATAAACCTTTTAAATTTTTGAAACTGAGCATCATTTCTCACAACAAGCTTCAAGCACTTGGACTAGCAGAGCTCAGGAAATAACTCTAATTGGAATAAATCCTCTCTTTCTAACATGTGAGCAATTCCATCAGATTTTCAAAACCAGTGAAAGAGGGATCCCAGCAGCAGAGGCTTCACACAAAGCAATGACATAGAACAGGGCAGGGCAAGCAGCTGCCAAAATTATAACTACTCCATTGCACTGAAGGATTTATTTTAATTTTATTGTAGCTGCTATTAATATAGTGCAAGATTTAAGAGTCTTGAAAAATATAAATAAATAATTAATAAAAGACCCCCCACTATACTATAAAGACAAACCTCATTTTTCTTTACCGTCACGTGGCTCCTGAAAAAACCATCAAATCATCCTGCAAGTTCAGAGGTACAAAAGAAATCTGACTTGAGTTTCTCCACCAAACCACAGCAGGGTTTGTCCAGTTGGGCATTCAGAATAGGAACAAACACTCAAATCTGTATTTTCTAAGATATTTTTCATGGTCATCTTACATTTTTGTAAGGTGGATTGCACCAAACACCTGTTTTATTCTTGCTGGGAAGAAAGATGCTTTAGTTATTTAAGGTTTGAGGTGCATTTAAAAATGACTTTACCTAAAGTAAGATACTCCCAGGCTTGAAGGTAAGGCATAAATAAAATTAGTCACTTTGCCTGCAATAATTGCAGAAAGAACACATTGAAATGCCCTTTCACATGAAAATCTAAAAAAATCTTAACTCTTAATTCTGGACAACCAGAAGAGACCAGATGAGAGCTGTTGCCAGTTCTGAGTTTGTTTTTCCAAGCCCCTGCCCCCAAAGCCTGGGTTTAACTTGGCAGAGCTGTGCTCAGCAGCTCTGGGCCCACAAGGACAGAGATGTGTTCAGACCTGGCTCACATCCCTTCAGCACCAGCCCCTGCCTGCACAGTGACAGCTGCTGCTCCCGCTGGAAAATCATCTTTGTGGCCATTTGAAGCACAAGCCCAGCCCAGCTGCAGGTGAGCCCCAGGAGGGGAAGGAGGGATTGGTTTGGAGGCTCCTGGGTGCCCTCAGTGGGGCTGGCCTGGAGCCATCCCCACCTTGCCAGCAGCAGCTGTGGGGCAGGAGCGGTGCCCGGTGTGCCCCAGGGGTGTTTGGGGTGGGGAAGGGCTGGGGAAGGGCTGGGGGGGCAGCTGGGCTGGGGCAGGGGCAGCTGGGCTGGGGCAGGGCTCTCCAACTGCCCTGGATGTGGAACTGGAGCCCAGCAAGTGCCAGAACGGCCGAACGAGCCCTGGCAGGTGAGTGGGGAAGGGGCAGCTCCCCCTGTGCCGGGCCCAGAGGGGGCCTGGGGGGGCCTGGGCTGGCCCATGGGGAATGGTTCTCTTTGGGAACACCAGGGCATTCCCAGGGGGCTGTTCTGGAGCTGGTGGCAGCTTTGGTGCTGGCCCTGGGGACAGGCCATGCCAGGGCACTGGGGCTGCTGGCCATGCCAGGGAAATGGGGCTGCCATGCCTGGGAAATGGGGCTGCTGGCCATGCCAGGGAAATGGGGCTGCCATGCCAGGGCACTGGGGCTGCTGGCCATGCCAGGGCAATGGGGCTGCTGGCCATGCCAGGGAAATGGGGCTGCCATGCCTGGGCAATGGGGCTGCTGGCCATGCCAGGGAAATGGGGCTGCCATGCCAGGGCACTGGGGCTGCTGGCCATGCCAGGGCAATGGGGCTGCTGGCCATGCCAGGGAAATGGGGCTGCCATGCCTGGGAAATGGGGCTGCTGGCCATGCCAGGGCACTGGGGCTGCTGGCCATGCCAGGGAAATGGGGCTGCCATGCCTGGGAAATGGGGCTGCTGGCCATGCCAGGGCACTGGGGCTGCTGGCCATGCCAGGGCAATGGGGCTGCTGGCCATGCCAGGGAAATGGGGCTGCCATGCCTGGGAAATGGGGCTGCTGGCCATGCCAGGGCACTGGGGCTGCTGGCCATGCCAGGGCAATGGTTCTGCTGGCCATGCCAGGGCTGCTGGCCATGCCAGGGCACACCCACATCTCCCATCCCTGCAGGCTCTAAGGAGGGAGCAGCTTTTCCTTGCATTCCCAGCCCCAGCACTGCCCAGACACCACCGTGGGTTTCTCCCAGTCCCCTCCCAGATGATTTCTTGTGGCCCAGAGGAGCCACAGGAGGGATCAGAGGGTGCTGGGGGGGCTGGAGCACTTCTGCTATGGGAAAGGCTGTGAGAGTTGGGACCCCTCTGCCTGAAGAAGGCTCAGGAGAAACCTCAGAGTTTCTGCCAGCCCCTGGAGAGACTCAGAGACAGCTGGGGAGGGACTTTGGACAAGGAACTGCAGGGACAGCACAAGGGGGAATGGCCTCCAGCTGAGAAAGGGCAGGGTTCAACTGGATCTTGGGAAGAAATTCCTCCCTTTCCAGGGAGGAATGGTGAGGAGGGTGGAGAGGCCCTGGCACAGGTTGCCCACAGCAAGCAGAGCTGCTCTGGAAGTGTTCAAGGCCAGGCAGATTGGGGTGCAGAACAACTTCCCTTCTGGTGTTCTCATCAAGTAAGGCCTTTTCCAGCAGGTTCTGTTGGTTCCATTTTCAAAGGCCAGGGCTGAAAGGATTCCCAAGGAGGGGAGGAAGAGCTGAGCTGGAATTCCTGAGCTGGGATAGGCTGGGAAAACATTGAGGGAAAACAACATCCCAGGGACAGCCATGCAAACCTGAGTGTGCTCATCCCTGTGTTCTTCCAGGAGCTTGGACTGAGCCAGCAGTTCCCTTCCCAGATGTTTTTGCAACAGGAACCTTCCACAGAGTCCCTGAGGTGAGTTCAGCTGTGCTGAGCAGGCTCAGGGCCCTTTTGAAATGGGAATTCCCTGAGGGGAAGAGAAATGCAGGAGCCCTGCAAGGGAGAAGCTGCTGGGCCATGGCTCTCCTGAGTGCCCCTGAGTGGGGTTCATTTCTCTGTGCCTGATTTCTGGATCCCCATTTCACCCCAAAAGAGACTCTGATGTGTTATTTAATTTCTGATGTGTTATTTAATTTCATTGTAACCACAATAACACATGTCCTAAGCACAAGCAAAGTGCTCAGAGTAGAAACAGATTTCATATGTTTAAGCAGATTCTGAAATTGGTTCTCCAGGAACAAACACCCATTCTTGTTGGGATCAGAAGAGGCACCTCAGATGGTACTTTGGAATAGGGCAGAATACCTGCCTTTCTCTTAGCAGGATAAAGGACAGAAGGAATATCAGATCTCCACTCCAGACTATGAAAAGACATTTTTACCCCCAAATATTTGCATTTTATTTAATTATGTTTTCTTTTCTTCATACAATTTAATTTAATAATATGTTCCAAACCTATTTATCCCAATGCATCAGGTAAAGTTAAAACAATGGAAGGCAACTAATTTTAACATATTGTCCCTTGATGTCATCTTGTTTGGTGCTAAAATCCATGGTAAAGCATTGTCAGAAATCACTTCTGGGAACAAAACAAAACTCTCCTGGGACATTATGCGAAGGCAAGCTGTGACAAACAGAAGGGGGAATGGCTTTAAGCAGAAAGAGATTTAGATTGGACATGAGGAAGAAGCTCTTGGCTGTGAGGATGCTGAGGCCCTTGCACAGGGTGCCCAGAGCAGCTGTGGCTGCCCCTGGATTCCTGGCAGTGCCCAAGGCCAGGTGGGACAGGCTTGGAGCAGCCTGGGGTAGCAGAAGGTGTCCCTGCCCATGGCAGAGAGCTGGAATGAGATGATCTTTGAGATCCATTCCAACCCAAACCATCCTGGGATTGGATTGGATTCTCTGGAGTGACTTTAAATCCCACGATTCTCCCCTCACCTCCCACTCCCTCTCTTGCAGGCGTGGCAGGAGGCAAAAGAACCCAAGGAATGACCCCAGGGCGGTGCAGACAGAGCAAGCCGCAAGCGGAAAGCAGGAAGCCATGGCAACATGTCGGGGACAAAAGCAGAAACAGCAGCAGCAGAGAGCAGCACAGGGACATTCCCCAGCCCTCCACTCCTCATCCCTCTCTCCACACTCAGGGAAATAGAAGTGGAGTTGATCTGTGCCGACGAGGTGGACACCGAGCTCGAGTCTGGAGAGTCAGTGGCACCTGCAGTGCCACCAACGGTGCCTTCAGCAAGGCCACCAGTGATGCCACCACCAGCAAGGCCACCAGCGGTGCCACCAGCAGGACCAGCAGCAGAGCCACCACCAGCAAGCACACCAGCGGTGCCACCAGCAGGGCCACCAGCGGTGCCACCAGCAAGGCCAGCAAAAGGGTCACTAGCAGCAGGGCCAGCAGCAGCAGCTCAGGCTCCTGCCCAAGGCCCTGGGCACAGCCCATGGCACCGTGCTGGCGCGGGGCTGCGGGCGGCCCTGCGGGACGGCAGCGCTCGGTGCCCCCAGCGCGATTTCGCCATGGCCGCCGCCAAGTTCTCCACAGCTCTGCAGGTCCGGGACTAAAGGGCTGTGAGCCCAGGGCAGCTGGGACCCCTGCAGCAAAGCCAGGGCACTCCCTGGGGCAGGAATAGCAAAGGGAACCAGGGACACCAACCTGGAGTGCCAAGGGTCGGAGAGAAATGCTGAGATGTGATTTCACCTGAAATCTGAAAATTGGGAGTTGGAAATAAACCACAGGAGGGGGGAAGTGTTGGGCTGAACCAGAGAATGTCAGGTAATTCTGTACTTTTCTCCAAGTTCATAACTGTATTGATGTGTGGAGGAAATTGAAATCCCATAGAATGGAAAAAATGCTCCTCTGTTTAATCTTAGCTCTATCAGCAACAAATGCCCTCTCAATAACTGGCGAGTTTTCACTCTGCCCCAGCTAATGCTTTCTCTCCACCCTCACTCCAATACCTTCAGCTTCTTCAAACTCTGAGAAAGGGGCTGCACCTTTTTTAGCACTGTTCTGCCAAACTTCATTCAAAAGCATTTGTCAAATATTAGGGCTTTCCAGTTCACAAATACCCTATATCTTTTTTTTTTGTTGTTGTTTTCTACAATACTGAAGTAATTTATTAAAGCCATAAATATTATAGCAGTCAGTGAGTAAAATGATAAAGTGTCATCCTTTTTAAGTGCTTTTTTGCCCCCTCAGTTCTGAAATGAGCTGTGGTAGGAACAGCACCATAGGTCACTTAAGAAGAAAGGAGGACTTGTGTCCTCCTGAGAGGAAAGGCTGGTGAATGGACATACCAGGAAAATGGATGAGGGAATTCATCCCTGGGATTGTGGACAGAGTGATTGGGGCATCACAGAATTGTAGGGCTGGTGCTCCTCAGCAGCCTCTAAATCCAGCTCTCAGAAACAAAAATCCCAGAGCATCCCTGAAAGACCCTTCTGTCCTCTGTACTGGCTTTTGTAATGCTGACTTTAGTTAAAGCCTGAGCCTATTAGATCTCAGTTTTCTCCACCAAGAAGTGTTTCCACCCAGAAAATGGTGTATTCTGATATTTGGAAATCATGGTTTTTGTTTCATGTGCAGCTTTGCAGTAAAGGCTTTGCTCTAGAGGATCCCCTGAAGTCCTCTCCAGATGATATTTCCAGGCTCGCCAGTTGGATCGAGTCAAAGCTCATCATCTGCAACTTGAAACTGGGGCAGCCTGGCCTTGCTCTGCATCACTCCCACAGATAAGGGAAAACAAGGACTGGATTCACTGCTCACATTGAAATCCAAACTGAAACCAAGGCTGGGAATGAATGGTGTGCAAGAAGAGCCAGTCTAATAGGAGAAAAGAGAAATCAACAGAACACACAGGTGGGGTTGATGTTTAAATTGAACTAATGGCATCTTTTGAAGGGTCTGACACACAGGACAAGGTTCACCCATGCTGCACCTATGCCTTGTACAGAAGGTATTAAAAATATTAATTTTGAAAATATTTGAATTATTAATATTTAAGACTATCTCAGGTTCACCTTGGGATACATTCCAGGGGCACAGTGCTTCAGGGAGATGGGCCAGATACCTGCTGCTCCTGTTTTGGCAGCTGGTGGTTAACAAGAACTTGTGCTGTGGCAGTTTTGCTTATGATTCCTACATGCCAAAGGCAAGAGAGAATATTACCTGGAACATTTGTTCTAGAGCAAACCCCTAATGAAATTGCATTTAGGATAAAACCACAATGAAATTAACCTTTAAGTAATATTTTTAGTAATGTTTTCTTCATCAATCACAGCTGGAGAGAGAGAGAAACCACAATGAAATAAACCTTTAAGCAATATTTTTAGTAAAGTTTTCTTCATCAATCACAGCTGGAGAGAGAGGGAGAGGGAGGCAGAGACAGAGAGTTCACCTGACATTTCAGATGTAGCACTGAGTTACAGAGCAGAAGTGCATTTGGAGCCTGCCTCAGGCACCACTCGATTCTTAGGAGCTTTAGTGGTGTAAGAAATGCCAGGCTGACCTTGTCCCTGCCTGTTCTCTCCCCAAGGAGCATCATCCAGAACCCCTCTCACTTCTGCAATCACCTGCGCCAAGCCGCCTGCTTTCGGTGCCTGCACAGATACTCAGAGGCTGCCAGGTACTTCTGCAGCTCAGGTTCCCTCCAGAGCTCCTGTGCCTCCCTTCCCACAGCTCTCACAGTGACACATCCTCCAGGAGCCAGGCTTTGCCCAAACCCGTGCCAGCTTTGCACTGGTTCTGTGTGTGTGACCTCAGGGGCAGCAGAGCTCCAGTGCTCCCAGCTGCTCTAATGTGAAAAATCCCAATTGTGGCCCTAAATGACATCAGGGCTATTTGCTGGCAGGGAGTTCAGGGAGCTAAAAATGTGTTTGCTGGTGCTTGTCTAAAGGCTGGCAAGGACTGGGAGTTCTGTGTAAGCTTTGGTATAAAGCTCACCTGGCACTCTTGGAACAGGACCTCCTTCCAGCCTGGCCACAGAGCCCTTCATCTGTGTGAACAACACCAATCATTTGTTTTTAAAATTTTAAACGTTTAATAGTAATAAAATTGAGAGGAATAGTGGATTTGTCTTTACAAAACAGTTGAGGGTCTGCTGGTAGATAAAACCAGCACTGGGAGATAAAAGAAACAATGGGAAGGATTCCACTGATTGATTAATGGAAAAAAGATATTTTGCTTTTACAAATAAACTTTAGGTTTGCTGATAAACAAAATTAGACATTGGAAGATGAAAGAAACAATGGGGAAGAAAAATCTCTAAATTCAGTAGGAATTAAAAATTAAAAAGGAGGGTTATACATTAGAGGGAAATCTCTGGTATCAGGTGTTTTGAGAAGTCTGTACCTCCCAAGTACCTCAGCCAATGGGGAAAGAGAGAAGGGAAATGTGGCTGGGAAATTGAGATAAAAAGGAGGCTGCATCCTCCAAAAATCCGAGAGTTCCCAGGGGAATGCCCCATGGCCTCTCCCTTTATTGGAATAAAGCCAGAAAGGACTCCTCTGTCTCCCTTTTAGACATAAACCTCTGGTGTTTGTGGATTAATTTTCCTAACAAAATGGTTATAAAAACAGCAATATAATTAGAGTAATAAAAATTTTGGACAATCTGAATTAGGACAATATGAGACAATAGAAACAAAGAGTTATGGATGTCCGGATACCTCTTTCTGGCCAAAATAAGCCCGAAAAAGAACCCACGTTACCAGAGGATTAACCCTTAAAAACAATAACCTATTGCATATTCATACACCTCATCCATGATGCATAAATTCCATTCAAACACAGGATTCTGTCTGGTCATCGTCAGCTGCTTCCTCTGAATCCTGACGGTGTCTTCAGGGCTGAGTGAGGCAGGAAGAAGTTAGTTTCTTCTGATAAGAGAACAATAAATTCTCTTTCTTTGAAAGATTTAGGTGTCTTGTGGCTGCTGTCTGGTGCAAGCACCTCATTCCTTTCTTAAAAAAAATATCCCACATACATAGTTCCTATTTTAACTACAAAAGTTACCTTTTAACTACAGAACTACATTTACCACACTATTACAATGTTAATTGTGAAAATGCACATTTTGTGATTGGCTTTTCGCAAATATTCAAATGAATATTATATGTGTTGTGTGTTAGAAAGTAATGCTGTATTAATTCTCTTAAGTACTGTGTTAAATATAGTTTTAGGTTATAAAAAAAATGTTAAAATAGAAACTATGCTATGTAGGATTCTTTTTTTTAGAAAGGACTCAAGGCGAGATAGCAGCCACAGGACACCTGAATCTTTCAGAGAAAAAGAATTTATTGCCCTTTTATTAGAAGAAATGAACTTCTTCCTGCCTCAAAGGCGCTGTTACGACTCAGAGGAAGAAGTTGACACTGACCAGACAGAATCCTGTGTTTGAATGGAATTTATGCATCATGTATGAAGTGTATGAATATGCAACAGGCTATTGCTTTTAAGGGTAAATCCTTTGTTAACAGGTGTTCTTTTTCAGGCTCGTGCTGCCCAGAAAAAGGTACCCAGACGTCCATAACTCTTCGTTTCTGTTGTTTCATATTTTTCTAATTCAAATTGTCCAAATTGTTATTACTCTAATTGTATTACTATTTTTATAACCATTTTATTACTATTAAACTTTTAAAATTTTAACAACATGTGATTGGCATTTTTCACATTAATGCAGCACTGCTAACCAATTCAACAAAACACACAACGTAAATATCTGCATAGAGCCATAGAGTATGCACTGTTCAGAGCTGCCTGCCCGTGCTCTCTCTGCCTCTTGTGAAATACAAAGCTGTGCTTGGTGTCAGGTACATACAGGCAATGTGGGTATTTGTGATTGTGATATGTGTGGAGACCAACAATGGGACAGTTGCGAATTCTAATAATAACTGAGGAAAGTAAAGCATGGAAGAAGGCCTTTGAACCTATCTTTTGTTTGCAATTAACCTTGGTTGACTTAGGAGCATTGGAATTAAAGCGTTAAGGACGTTGCTTTTTTTAAAGAGTTCTGCAATAATAACCTTTTGAAGTATAATTTTAGAATATTGCTGGTGTCCTTGAAACTATAGCTTTGGAATATATATAAAAGAAATATGCTTATCTCACGCCTTAATAAAGCAGAGAAAAACAGCTTGAGAAAGGAAGATGAACATCACCTCAAGGATTTATGGTTTTGACAAAGGGAAGCTGGACATCACTGTTATCAGATTTATAGTCTTTGCAATTAAAAGGTGGACCCACATCTGGGGAGCTGGACTGCACCAGATGGAATTTGTCCTTATTCTTTCGGAAACCAGACCACCACCATCTGGGGATACCTGCTTTTGGGATACATCCTGAGAAAAACCAAATCACAATAGTGTATAGAATTGTGACATAAAAATTGGGAATAGAAACTGCTGATGAGTGAAAACTGGAATAGAAACTGCTGAGAAAGCTGATGAGTATCCCTATAAATACCTGTAAGCCTCAACTATCAGTGTGCAGTTGGAGGGAAAAACTTCCCCCACTGTACCCAGCACTGTATTGCTCATACTTTACCATACTAATTAATAAGTTGATTGCTGCTTGAATATTGGCCTAGTCAAGCTTCTTATTTGCAACAAAACCCACCCTAAAACTCAACTGGTTTCACGTAAAATTAGCCAGAGAGACCTAAAATCACCCAGACTGGCTTAAAATGCTCACAATGGAACATAAAATCACCCTTAGAAGGCTTGGCTCGAACTAAAATTACCCAAAGAGGCCTGCAGTCAGCCAAAGGGATCTAAAATCCATTGTAAAACTGCCCAGTTTATTCTTAAATTATCAAAACTGGCCTAAGCCCCACCAGATTCAGCGAAAATCAGCCAAAGGGGCCTAAAATCCCCCCTGCAATGCTGGGAATGCCTGCCAGGGATCGGAGCCCACCCTGACCCTGCCCAGGCCGGCCCCAAATGCCCCCGAGGGGCCGAGGCTGAGGCCCAGCCCGGGATGGGCTCCGGGCTCGCTCCGGGCCCTCCGCGTTTGCTCCGGGGAGTTTTGGCCGCGGCCCCGGACGGGCCTGGGCGGGACTGGGAGGGACCAGGGAGGGCTGGGCAGGGCTGGGGCATTTGGGGCTGGGGGAGTTTGTTGGGAGTTCAGTGGCGATTATTGGGGTTTTGGAGAGAATGATTGTGTTTGGGGGCAGTTGGAGAATTTTGGGGAATTCTGGGGGGTTTTTTTGGTGCTTTGGGGGGTGTTTTTCTGGAGGTTTTTGGGGGCTTATTGAATTTTTTGTTGTTTTTTTTTATAATTTTGTGGGGGAATACTGGGATGTTGTGGGGATTTTTTTGGATTGTCTTAAATTTTTGGGGTTTTTATTGGAATTTCTGGGGTATTTTGGGTGGTTTTATTGGAATTGTGGAGGTACTTAGTGGGATCCTTTGGAGGTCTGGGTTTTTGAGGAAATTTTGGGGGGTTTTGGGGGATTTCTGTGGGATTTGCAGGAGTTTTTTGGTCCTGTTTGGGTGTTGCCAGCATTTCTTTGGGTCTTCGGGAGGATTTTCTGGGGTTCATGTGGTTTTGAGAACATTTTTGGGGGATTTGTGGGGCTTAATTGGGACTTTGGCAGGGATTGTTGGGATTTCAAGAGATTTTGTGGGCTTTTTTGAGATTCTAAGGTGTTCTACCACGATTTTGTGGGTTTTAATTTGGATTTTGTGGATTTTATTGGGACTTTCAGGGGTTTTAAGTAGATTTTGGTGCCTCTCAGCCCTTCTCCACAAGAAGACTACCTCAAAGCCCCCTCAGACCACCTAAGGCTTCCCAAAATTCCACTAAAACCCCCAAAATCCCCTAAAAATCAAAATAAGGTCCTCCAAAACCCCAGAGAATCCCAAAAAATCCTATTGGAACCAACCAAAATTAAAAAATACTACCAAAAACTGAAGTAAATCTCACAAAAAACCAAACCCCCAGTATAACCCCAATAAACTCCCCCAAAACCCCTCAAATCTACAACCCCCACCAAAACCCAACAATTCTCCCCAAAAATCTAATAATTACCTTCTAAACAACAAAATCCCCAAAGTCCAAAAAAAGCCACCCCAAAATCCCCAAAAACCCTCTCAAAATCCCCAAAAAAGGCCCTTGAAATTCCCCCCAAACCTCCCAGACTTACTGGGGCCGTCCTGGATCAGGGGGCACCAGCCGGTGGAACAGGAGCACTTCAGGGGGCCCTCAGAGCTTTTTGGGGAGGGGGTACCATGGGAGACCCCCCAAAAACCGGGGGGGGGGGAACCCCTGCTGTGCCCCCTCCCCCTGAAACCCCCAGACCCCGGTTCAGGGTGGGGCTGGGACCCCCCGGGACTCCAGGTCCCCCCTGAGAGCCCCCAGACCCCAATCGGACCTAGCCAAGGATGTCCCCTGTGACCCTCCCACAACCTTCCCAAGACCCTACCAGGACCCTCCAGACCCCTCCCCAAACCCAACTCAGGCTTCCAAGCCCCTCCCGAGATCCCCGCAGGACCTCTCCCCAAAACCCCTGAGACACCCCTCCCAGACCCTCTCCCCAAACCCTTCCAGACCCCCCAAAGCCCCTCCCCAAAACCTCCAAAACCCTCCCAGGACACACTCAGCACCCCCCAGAGCCCTCCTCAAACACGCGGGCCTTTCCCCAAAGCCCCTCCAGACCCCCCCCGGACCCTCCCCCGCCCCCCCCCCCCCGATCCCCTCTCAGGCCCTTCCCGCTCCTGTCCCGAGCCTGGGGGGTCCCGGCGACGGCGGGGAAGGGGGCGCCGCTTCTGACTCGCCTCTGATTGGCTGGGGCGGCGCGAGGGAGGCGGGCGTTGCTGAGGGGAGCTGCGCCGTGATTAGTTAGTTCAGGGACGTGCGGCGCGATGATTGGTTGTTTGGGAGCGGGGCGCGCACTGTTCACTGGGGGAGCCCCCGCAACGGCACAGGCGAGAGATTGTGAGGGGAGAGCGGAGCTGAGGTCGGTCCGGGGGAAACTGGGGGGGGTTTGGGCCGGGTCTGAGGGGAAATTGGGGATTTTTGGTGACATCGACGGGAAATAGGGGGTTGTGCGGTGGGTTTGGGCGGAATGAGGGGGTCTGAGGGGGCTTCGGTGGGTCTGAGGGGGCTTTAGGGAGCTTTGGGGAAAGCTTGAGAGGGTCTGCAGCGTTCTCAGGTGGGTTTAGGGGGATCTGAGGGGAATTGGGAGGGTCTGAGGCGATTTTGGGGGATTGTGAGAGGAACTGGGGGGTTGTGAGGGGATCTGGGGTGTTCTGAGGTGAGTCTGGAGAAATTTGGGGGAGTCTGAAAGGATTTCATAGGGTTTGGGGGGGATTGAGAGGTCTGAGGAGGATTTGGGGCAGTCTTATGGATTTGGGGGGGGTCTCAGGTGGGTCTGAGGTGACTTTTGGGGGGAAATGGGGTGGTCTGAGAGTCCTGGGGAGGTTTTTGAGGGTCCAGGCTGGTTCTGGGCCAACACTGGACGAGCTCTGGGTGGTTTGGGGTTCCTGGAAGGGTCCCGGAGGAGATTTGGGGGTCCCGGGGGGTCCCAGGCCCATCCTGAACCGGGGTCTGGGGGTTTCGGGGGCTGGGGACACAGCAGGAGTTCCCCCCCCCCCCCGGTTTTTGGGGGGTCTCCAATGGTGCCCCCTCCCCAAAAAGCTCCGAGGACCCCCTGTAGTGGCTCCTGTTCCACCGGCTGGTGCCCCCTGATCCAGGATGGCCCCACTGAGTCTGGGGGGTTCTGGGGGGATTTGTGGGGATTTTGGGGTTTTGAGAGGGTTTTCGGGGATTTCGGGGTGGCTTTTTTGGGCTTTGGGGGATTTTGTTGGGAGTTTGGGGGGAAATCCTGGGGGTTTTGGGCAGAATTGTTGGGTTTTGGGATGGTTAAGTGATTTTGGGGGGTTTTGGATTTTAAGTGTTTTGTTGCAGTTGTGGGGGCTTTGGGGGGGGATTTATTTAAGTTTTTCAGAATTTTTTTAAATTTTCTTGGGTTCCACTGGGATTTTCAGAGATTCTCTGGGGTTGTTGAGGGTTTTCATGTAATTTTTGGGGAGTTTGTGTAATTTTTGTGGAATTTTGGGGGGCTTTGGGGCATTCCCTGGGTGTGGGGAAGGACTGAGAGGCACCAAAATCTCCTTAAAATCCCTGAAAGTTCCAATAAAACCCACTAAATCCCAAACAAATCTCTCAAAATCCCATTAGAACATCCTAGAATCCCAATAAAAGCCCACAAAATCCTTTGAAATCCCAATAACCCCAAAAATCCTCATTAAACTCAGCAAATCCCCTAAAAATGTCCCCAAAACCATACAAAGTCCAACAAAATCTCCCCCAAGATCCAAGGAAATCCTGGCAACACCCAAAACCCCCCACAATACCCCCCAAATCCCACCAAAAATCCCAAAAAACCCCAAATCCCCAATGAATCCCACTAAAGGCCACTACATTCCAATAAAATGCACTAAAATCTCCTAAAAGTCCCAATAAAACCTCCAGAATTTCTGAGAATTCCAACAAAATCCCAGTGAAACCTCCAAAATTAAAAAACAGCCACAAAAATTTCAATACACACCCAAACACCCCCAGAAAAACTCCCCCTCAAAATGACAATAAAATCCCCCAAAATCCAAAGCCCCCAAAATCCACAAAACCAGCCATTCCCAGTCAATCCCAGTATGATTCCAGTCGCTCTCAATGAGATCCCAGTGTAACCCAGTATGGACTCAGCTGCTCTCACTGTGATCCCAGTGTGATCCCAATTGCTCCCAGCATAATTCCACATGTTCCCAATTCCTCCATTATGATCCCAGTTGTCCCAAGAATAGTCCCAGTCCCTCCCAGCAGGGTCCCAGTCGTGCCCAGTTGCCTCCAGGGTAGATTCAGTTTCCCCCAGCATCGTCCCAGTTGCTCCCAGCATGATGCCAGCTGTTCCCAGTGTGGTTCCAGTGCCCCAGTATGGTTACAGACACTCCCAGTATGTTTTAGTTACCTCAGAATGATCCCAGTCTTTCCCAGTTACTCTCAGTTTCCTCTAGCATAATCCCAGTTTCCATCTGTTGCTGAAAGGGTGGCCCCAGTTGCTCCCAGTATGATCCCAGTGGCCCCAGTTGTAGTCTCAGTCTCCTCAGCATGGTTCCAGTACCTTCCAGCTGATCCCAGTTGCTCCCAGTGTGTCACATTTTCCTCCCAACATGGGCCCAGTAGCTCCCAGTAACCCCCAGTCAGGTTCCATTCACAGCCAGTATAATCCCAGTATGAGTGTAGCCACTCCCAGTATGATCCCAGTCACCCTCAGACTGATCCCAGTTGCTCCCAGTCACTCCCAGTCTGATGCCAGTGCCCCCAGTGTGATCCCTGTTGCTTCCAGTATGGGCCCAGCTGTTCCCAGTGTGCTTCCATCACTCCCCTATGGTTACAGACACTCCCAGTATGGTCCCAGTTGAGCCCAGTTGCCCCTGCTCTAGTCCCATATCATCCCAGTCCCTCCAAGCATGGTCCCACTCACTCCCAGTTGCCCCCAGTGTGGTCCCAGTCCTCCCCAGCATGGTCCCAGTTGTTCCCAGTGTGGTTCCAGTATCCCCAGTATGGTTACAGACACTCCCAGCATATCTGTAGTCATTTCCAGGCACTGCCAGTGGCCCCAGTAAGGTGTCAGTTATCCCAGTATGATTCCCTAGTCATGCCCAGAATGTCCCAGTTGCCTCCAGCATGCATCCAGTCCTTCCCAGTTGCTCCAGTTTGCTTGCAGCAGCATCATCCCAGTTCCCCTCAGTTGCTCCCAGTAGCCCAGGGTGTGATCCCAGTCACTCCCTTTCAACCCCAATGTGATCCCAGTAAGCTCCAGTTTGATCCCAGTCACATGCCAGCCCTCCCAGTGTGGTCCCAGTATAATCCCAGTTACTTCCAATCTCTCCCAGTATGGTCCCAGCTGCCTCCAGCATGGTTCCAGTTGCTTCCTAGAGCAATCCAGTCAGTCCCAGTATGATGCCATTTGCTCCCAGTGTGCTCCCAGTATTTCCCAGTCAGGCCCAGTATGGGGGATGATGTGCAGGGTATGTTCCCAGTCGCTCTCAGACACTCCTAGTATTAGTCCAGTCGCTCCCAGTATGATCCAAAGATGAGCCCAGTGTGCTCCCAGTCCTTGCCAGTATGAACCAGTTGTGCTTCACATGATTCCAGTGGCTCTCTTTGACCATCACTTTCCTTCAGTCACTCACAGTATCTCCCAGTATACCCCACTTCCCTTTAGCAAGTTCCCAGTCAATCCCAATTGCTTCCAGTATGATCCCATTTGCTCCCAAGCACTCCCAGTCAGCCTCAGTGTAGTGGCACTCACTGCCAGTATGATCCCAGATGATCCTGGTATAAGCCCAGTTGTTTCCAATTACCTCCAGCATGATCCTAGTCACTCCCAGTTGCTCCCAGTTGGGGTTTTTGGGGGGATGTTTGGAGAATGAAGAAGTCCAAGGCTGAGCAGAAAAGGCCCCTCAGGGGGACATCGGGGGGTGGCGGTGGCGACTGCCGGCAGAAGCAGCCTGGAGGAGCAGAGCCCTGTGTCCCCCAGGAGCCCAAAGTGGGGAGCCCAGAGAGGGGGGGAGCGCTGCCATTGGCGGGAGCCTCAAGAGCCTGGAGAGGGGCAGGGGGGACTCCTTGGAGCCGCTGCAGCCCAGAGCAGAGAATGAGGGGAGAAGGGAGCCCGGGAGCCCAAACAGCCCCGGCATCCCAAAATGGGGAGAGCCAAGAGGGGGGAGCTTTTGGCATTGCTGGGACTGCCAGCAGCCTGGGCAGGGCGGGCACCGAGCACAAGGGGGACCCCCAATCCAAGCGTGACCCCAGCTGCTGGGACAGGGGGGAACCCCTGAACACCAAATGGGAGGGACCAGGGACAGGGAACTCCTGGGAGGCTTTTTCACGGCTCAGTCTTGGTGTTTGGGAGGGTTTTATGGAGCTCAGATGGCTGGTGCCTTGTTGAGATGGACTCGGGCAGAGGGACCTTCAAACTCAACGTACTCATCCCTTGATTTCCCCAACCAGGATTTCCCATTGCAAATCCCTGGGAGGCTGTGAGGAAGAGGAAGATGCCCCAGGACACTGAGGCAGGTGAGGAGGAAGTCAGTGCCCCTTTCCCTTCTGTGCTGCTCCATCTCCCAGCCCAGCACGGCCCCGGCTGCAGCACAGCCCTGGGGGGATCTCCTTGCCCTTGCCTGTGGCACGGAGGCAAATCCCGTCCTGTCCTTGTCCTTCCTCTCCCAGAGCAGGAGCTGAGCATGGAGAGCAGGGAGGACAAATCCCCACGGCAGAACCTGGTGGAAGAGGCCATTTGGAGCGGCTCCATGGCGCAGGAAGCCAACAGGGAGGAAAAGGCCCGGAGATGCCACAGCAGGAGGGGCTGCAAATGCAGCTGGCAGGGATCTGATGGGGAAGGAGCCAGCCTGGGCCGGGAAGGCGGCCGGAAATGGAGCCGGAGCTTGGAGCTGGTGCTCCATGAGCAGCTCCATGATGGGGAGAAGCCCCACATGTGTGTGGAGTGTGGGAAGAGCTTCAGGTGGAGCTCCAACCTGATCGAGCACCAGAGGACCCACACTGGGGAACGGCCCTATGAGTGTGGGGAGTGTGGGAAGAGCTTCAGCCGGAGCTCCCACCTGACCAGCCACCAGAGGATCCACACTGGGGAGAGGCCCTACGAGTGTGGCGAGTGTGGACAGAGCTTCAGGCAGAGCTCCAGCCTGATCAGCCACCAGAGAACCCACACTGGGGAACGGCCCCACGAGTGTGGGGAGTGTGGGAAGAGCTTCAAGTGGAGCTCTGACCTGATCAAGCACCAGAGGATCCACACAGGAGAACGGCCCTACAAATGTGGAGAGTGTGGGAAGAGCTTCAGGGGGAGCTCTGACCTGATCAAGCACCAGAGGATCCACACTGGGGAACGACCCTATGAGTGTGGGGAATGTGGGAAGAGCTTTAGGGACCATGACACCCTGATCAGGCACCGAAAGATCCACACTAGGGAGAGGCCTTACGAGTGTTCCAAGTGTGGGAATAGATTTCGGTTCAAGTCCCATCTCCTCCTGCACGATCTGAGTCACACAGAGGAGAGGCCCTTCTTCTGCCCTGAGTGTGAGAAGGGATTCAAGTACAACTCCCACCTCATCACCCACCGGCGCGTCCACACTGGGGAAAGACCCTACAAGTGTGGGGAATGTGGGAAGAGCTTCTCACAGAGCTCTCATTTGACCCGACACCAATACAGCCACCAGTAAGAGAAGCCCTGCGAGTGCCCCGAGTGCGGCAAGAGCCTTGTGCGCTGCTCCAGCTCCATCCCCCACTGGAGGAGGCACTTTGGGCACAGCCCTGGTCACTCACATTCCCTCTGATCCATGTTGGGAACACACCTGGCTGCTTCTCCTTTTGGTTTGGCTTTAATTTTTTTTTCCTCTCAATCTCTTTGCAATCCTAAAGCCAATATGGATATATCTGTCACCTCAAAAGCACCCAAATCCCACTGAAAACAGCTCAATCTTTCCCCAAAGGGGCTCAATCCCACCTCAGAAAAACTCAATCCCACGTCAAACTCACTCGATTCTACAGGAGCCAGGCTGAAATCGATTTTGAAGGAGATCGAGAGAAGTGGGATCCCAGATTGGAGCGGTGGGATGGGGATTGTGTGGGGCTGGGTGTGTGGGATGTATTTGATAGCAAATAAAACTCTCAGACTTAGTGATTTCTCTCCCGTTCATGTTCAGTCCGTTGCAGTTCTGTTTGCAGAGTGCCGCCTCCCAGAGTGTCCCCTCACAGTTGCCACCCTCGGCCTGAGCACGCCCCTTTCCCCTCACGGTTCCCGCCCTTTCCCTGCCTTTTTTCTCCTCACGGTTCGGCCTTTGGGAATGGGCCTGGAGGAGGAGAGAGTGGGGGAGAAAGAGGCCGAGCGGCCGCAGCACACGAGGAGAGGGAGAATCTCGTGGCCTGGGCGCTCCCTGGAGTCGCCACAGCCCCGGAGCATCGCCCCCAACCCGCAGATCCCCGGGCAGGGGGAGCTCGGCCCAAATCTACGGGGAGGTGTCTGGGTTTGGGGTTTTTTGGGGGGGATGTTTGGAGCTGGCAGGGCTCCAAAGCCGAGTCGCAGATGGCCCTCGGGGGGACATGGGGGGTCCCGACACTGGCAATGGCTGCTCCCAGTATGTTAAAAATGCGTATTTTATGATCAGCTTTTCGCAAATATTAAAATTAATACTCTGTGTGTTGTGTTAGGAAGTAATGCCTTACTAATTAACTTCTTCCCACCTTGAAGGCGCTGTTAGGATTCAGAGGAAGAAGGTGGCACTGACCAGACAGAATCCTGGATTTGAATGGAATTTATGCTTCATGTATGACGCATATGAATATGCAGCAGGCCATTGCTTTTAAGGGTTAATCCTTTGTTAACGGGTGCTCTTTTTCAAGCTCATGCTGCCCAGAAAAAGGTACCTGGACGTCTACAACTCTTTATCTCTACTGTCTCATATTTTTCTAATTCAAATTGTCCAAATTATTATTACACAAATTGTATTGCTATTTTTATAACCATTTTATTACTATTAAACTTTAAAAATTTTAAAAACAAGTGATTGGCGTTTTTCACAATTATGGTAGCAGAGGATGGTTACTAACACCTCGCTGCCAGTGCTTTTGGAGAGTCAGAGTGGGGAAGGCACGCCCTGCCCTCTTTGGCAGCCTCGCTCTGTTTCCCCTGAAGTGACCGACAGACGCAGGTTACGATCTGTGGACAAAAGGAGGCAATAAAACAAACAGAAGGGAAAAAGTCTCCCTACAGCCACGGTAATTGGCCCCCTAAGACTAGTAGTGCGCACAAAGAACCCAGCAAGGAAAAGGGATTGGTAAATATTTCTCGGGGGGCAGGTACGGGGGGATGAATGTGTGTGAATGAGAGGCGGGCTGGTTGTCCCAGACCTGCCAAGTGAGTGCAGAGTCTCCCATGCTACGTTTCCGTCTTTTCGCGAGAAAAATGGCCAGTAAAGAGACGAAGCGAGTGATAACAGAGTGAAAGAATCCCCCGGGGTGACTGGGACTGAGTCTCAGGGAGGGGTTGGACCCCTCAGAGGTAGGGAGCAAGGTTTCCTAGCCCAATCCACTAGGAAATGGGACAGGAGGGGCCCCTAAAAGCTGCTGGGTTGAGGGATTTGTATTCCAAGAGCATCCAAGAGCAGAGTTGAGCAGAATTCTGTCGGAGTGAGGATATGCCCAAGAACACTCAGGGTGGGACAGCACAGCTAGATTGAGGGATGAAAATTTTGCCCAGCAGTATTCGGGGTTGAACAACACAGCCAGATTGAGGGATAAAAAAATGCCCAAGAACATCCCGAGCTGGACAACACAGCCAAAAAATAATTAAATGCCTAAGAGCATCTGTAGTTGTACCACACCACTGGGTTGAGAGACAGAAAAATGCCCAAGAGCATCAGGGGTTGGACAACATAGCAGGATTGAGGGATATCCAATAGCAGTGGGACTGACCAGTAACACCTAAACTTGTAATAGGTGATGTGAAAGTAAAAGGTACCTTATTGTTGTCTTGTGTGTGTGAGAGAGTCACACACAAAATCAGCCTCAGCTTCCTGGGCTGGTGGGAAGGGGGGAGGCAGTGGAAAGAGGAGTGTGTTACCTGCACACCAGGCTATTGTCCCCCGGGCAGGTGGAGCTTCAGCTGAAGGCTGTGTGTGACCCACACACCAGACTGGTGTTCCCCAGACACGAGGGGGCTGTAGCTGAAGAGCGTGAGTGACACGCAGACAGCCTCACAGGTGAACGGGCACCGGAGGCAACCCGAGTCAGGGCCCTCCCAAGAGGCCTGGAGATACTGAGACCTAGAGGCCAACCCCAAGGTGAGGGGGGCCACAGGGACCCGTGATTTTCTGGCGATAAGGATCCACTTTGTGTCTTGAGGGTGTGAAGGAATGTGGGAAAGTGAATGGAAATAAAAGTGAGTGAATGTAGACGAATTAAAGTATAGGTAATGTGAATTCTGCATTTTCAGTTTTACCACATCTCCTTGGAAGAAGGAGTATTGTGTTGAAAAATAGTGTGAGAAAAAAAATTGTCTTAGGTGTAAAGAGTTAAAAAAGGGTAATATTTAAGCTGTTAGTGAAAGTGAGAAACAGAGGCAGGAGATTAATAAATAAGATCTTGAAAATAGAACAGAAAACCAGTAAGTTAAATACAAAGAAAATGGGAGAATAAAAGCACTTTGAGAGTTAAGTTAGCTACCAGAAATACAACTCCCTGTAAAATACAGAGTATGCAGAAGTTGATGAGAGAAACATGAAGCTATGGAAAATGAGAAATTCACCAAATATACATAACATTAACCCAAGAAATTACGTTTTGATAAAATCATAAAACAGTAGACCATTAATGCCTATATTTGAAAGCCCCCTTCAGGTACTCCTCATTGCTAATTCGACTGTGCAGACCAGAAGAATGGGTTGGACCCACATCACCAGATTCCACATCACTCTCACCCCCTTGCATTAGACCAGGATCCAACCACATCATGAGTTAATTCATCTGAGTATACTGTTCTAAAAGGACCAAAAGACTTAAAGCTGACTCTCAGAAGGAAGAGTCAAAAAGACTGATGAACTGTATAGGAAAAGAGTTGGTATCAGAGCCATAACATAGCTTAAAATGTTTCAAGACAGCTCAGTGTGTAAAATAAGTTTGTAAAAAGTTTAAGACTGTAAATAAGTAATTCTAGTTAAGTTCCCCCAATTTGGGTCTAAAGACTCCAGGTTAATCCTCTACAGAGCACTCCCCTAAGAGAAACCAAAATTGGTAGGGAACAGACCAAGAGAGATTTAGCCAGAGAAGTGGGTAGAAGAGACTCTAAAGAGCTTGGAAGCTTCTTTTCAGCAAAGTCCCCAAGAGGCAAGGCCAGGTGGGCAGGCTGTGCGAGATGGCCCATACCAGACTCTTGGGAAGGGCAGTAATGATGGCTCCAATTACTGGTGGTGCTCTGGGGAGCCCAGGAGAGCCGTGCAGTGAGTGTTACCAACCCCTCCATGAGGAAGAAGTGAGCTCCTTGTCTAGAGTCCACATCAGTTCTAACCGTAATTGTGTTAACCTCTCCCAATTGGTCCTTTATCAGAAAAATAAGAGAGTGTATTGGATGGCCCAGAATACCACTGCCACTTTTAGGCAGCCACTCCTGGGAGAGTACCCTATAGGAGAAGCCTGGTTGTGCTTTGAGTATGATGCTGCTGAAGCAAGCTCAGTAGATCTAGTAAAGAGAAAAGAAATGGTAAAAACAGTAAGAAAGATAGTTTGTAACAAGTATTTAGCAGTAAAGTATTTAGCTACCCAGTGGATCCCAAAAGATCAAAAAAAATTAGAGTCTGTTTAGAAAAAAGAAAGAGACAAGTGTACCCACCAGGAAGTATATGAATGAGTGTACTGAAAAAAAGATAAACCCCTTTTAGAAAATGAAAGAACTGTGTAAATATTGGGAATGCCCAACAGAAACTAATAACACTTGGTTTTGATCTCTGGTACTACAGCATACACTAAATTGCCGAGAGACTGGCCTGGCAGCTGCACCGCTAGAATGGTAAAAGCAGCTTTCTTCTTATTACCCAAAGAATCTAGATCAAGTTTAGGAGTTCCTATATACAATGATTTGAGAGAAAATAAACAGAACAGGCGAAGTGCAAAAGAAATTGAGAAAATCGAAAGTTTTAAAGGCCAAGTTCAGACCACAAAGTGTTGCAGTGTAATGTCATTTCCTGTTTCACCTATCCCAACCCCTCAGGTGTGGCAATATCTTCTCCCTTCCCCTTCCCCTTTCCTCCTTGCTAGGTGCTGTCAGTCAATTTTATCATTCTAGCAGGGGCGACGTCTGGCAAAAGTTCAAAAGATGCCACTCACCCTTGGGGTCATTGGGTTAGCCAAGTGTCACTTGTCCCCTGAGACCCTACCCCTCCCACCTGGTTAGTGCCTTACCTGTCCCTTCCCTCCCCCTGCCCCCGAGCTTAAAAAGACAATTAGACAATGCGGCTGGTGTTCTGTGTGTAGCTGTTACAAGATTCAGAACTCTGTCATCCTGGAATAAAACTCTGGATTAACTCTACGGCAGAATCCTCTCCTTTTTCTCTTCACGATCTTCTTAAGCCTTTCTACGAGAGGTAAACTGAGCTCTGGAAAATGAGAAATTAACCAAATATAATATGCATCATGTATGAAGTGTATGAATAT
Organism: Setophaga petechia; assembly: GCA_024362935.1. Taxonomy (NCBI): domain Eukaryota; kingdom Metazoa; phylum Chordata; class Aves; order Passeriformes; family Parulidae; genus Setophaga; species Setophaga petechia. Next base: position 240,108 of record JANCRA010000209.1, on the reverse strand, counting down.
GCAACAGGCTATTGTTTTTAAGGGTTAATCCTTTGTTAACGGGTGTCCTTTTTCAGGCTCGTGATGCCCAGAAAAAGGTACCTGGACGTCTGTAACTCTTTGCTTTTATTGTCTCATATTGTCCTGATTTAAATTGTCCAAATTATTATGACTCTAATTGTATTACTATTTTTATAACCATTTTATTACTATTTAACTTTTAACAATTTCAAAAGCAAGTGATTGGCGTTTTTCACACTAGTAATGCACACGAAGAACCCGGGAAGGAAAAAGGATTGGTAAGTATTTCTCGGGGGGGCAGGTACGGGGGGATGAATGTGTGTGAATGAGAGGCGGGCTGGTTGTCCCAGACCTGCCAAGTGAGTGCAGAGTCTCCCATGCTGCGTTTCCGTCTTTTCGTGAGAAAAACGGCCAGTAAAGAGATGAAGTGAGTGATAAGAGAGTGAAAGAATCCCCCGGGGTGACTGGGACTGAGTCTCAGGGAGGGGTTGGACCCCTCAGAGGTAGGGAGCAAGGTTTCCTAGCCCAATCCACTAGGAAATGGGACAGGAGGGGCCCCTAAAAGCTGCTAAGTTGAGGGATTTGTATTCCAAGAGCATCCAAGAGCAGAGTTGAGCAGAATTCTGTCGGAGTGAGGATGTGCCCAAGAACACTCAGGGTGGGACAGCACAGCTAGATTGAGGGATGAAAATTTTGCCCAACAGGATCCAAGGTTGAACAACACAGCCAGGTTGAGGGATAAAAAAATGCCCAAGAACATCCAGGGTTGGACAACACAGCCAAATAAATTAAATGCCCAAGAGCATCTGTAGTTGTACCACACCGCTGGGTTGAGGGACAGAAAATGCCCAAGAGCATCAGGGGTTGGACAACACAGCTGGATTGAGGGAAAAATACCCAAGAGCATCTGGGGTTGGACAACACGGCAGGATTGAGAGAAAAATTGCCCAAGAGCATTAGGGGTTGGATAACACAGCTGGGTTGAGGGATATCCAATAGCACCGGGACTGGCCAGTAACACCTAAACTTGTAATAGGTGATGTGAAAGTAAAAGGTACCTTATTGTTGTTTTGTGATGTGTGAGAGTGAGACACACACAAAGTCAGCCTCAACTTCCCAGATAGGTGGGAAGGGGGGAGGCAGTGGAAAGAGGAGTGAGTGACCTACACACCAGGTCGTAGCTCCCGGGTAGGCGGGAGCTTCTGGGCCGAAGGGTACGAGTGACCTGAACACCAGGCTGTAGTTCCCGGGTAGGTGGGGGCTTCTGGGCCGAAGAGGAGTGAGTGACCTGCGAACCAAGCTAGCGTGCCCTGGGTGTGTGAAGAGCCGTAATTAAAGAGTGTGAAAGACGCAGACAGCCTCACAGGTGAACGCAGACAGCCTCACAGGTGAACGGGCACCGGAGGCGACCCGAGTCAGGGCCCTTCCAGGAGGCCTGGAGATAATGGGACCTAGAGGCCAACCTCAAGGTGAAGGGGGTCCACAGAGACCTGTGATTTTCTGGCAATAAAGATCCACTTTGTGTCTTGAGGCTGTGAAAGAATGTGTAAGGGTGAATGAGAAATAAAAATGAGTGAATGTAGATGAATGAAAGTATGAGAAATGTGGATTGTGCATTTTAAGCCTTACCATATCTCCTTGGAGGGAGGTATATTGTATTGAAAAGCAGTGTGAGAAAAAGGTGGGGTTTTTTTTGGGAAAAGTGGTATTTAAGTTGTTAGTAAAAAGTGAAAAACAAAGATTAGTAAATGAGAAATTAATTTTAGAAGTTTTAAAAGCATTAAAATTACTTAGAGAGCTATAGTACCTACTAAGGGACACCAAAAGGTAAAGATCCCAGAAATAAGGGGAAAAAATTTGGCAGATCAGGAAGCTAAAGATGCAGCAGAAAATGGAGCTGAAAGAGTTAATATTAATGCAAATGAGGAAAAATTGGAAATTCCAAAGTTTAGAGAAGCAAAAAAGGGGAATTAAAACAAGATCGGTGGCGAACAAGATAAATCGGGGAAATAAAAACATCTCGATGGGAGACAATTAGATAATAAAACGCTTACTAGGGAATAGCAGAGGACATGTATCCAAAAAAGCCCAGTGACATACTCAGGCTTTGTGAGATCGTTTTTTTTTAAAGGAACTATGGGTGCATTGAGAATTTTTGGAGTAGAAGAACAAGTAACTGAAAGATGTATAATTTGCCAAAGGATAAATAAAAAGGTGATGAGAAAAACAATATGAGAAGGTCGTGGGTTGGCTAGTCGACCATTTCAAAGTATCCAAGCAGAAGTTTGGATTTGTTAAACTCTGGATTTATTTGTAAAAACCATTTAATCCAGAAGAAAAAGAGTATACCACATGCTGGGGAGGGGGGAGGTTGTAAGAAAATAACATTTTTTTGAAAGGCAATAAGAGAAAGAAACGGTGAAAATGTAAGGCTGGGAACAAAGTATTACCGCATCCATTCCCGTCTGTTCCCCGGCTCGTTCGCAGATGTACCACCTTCCCAGCCCCTGTGCCGGCTCCGGCACAGTCCGTCCGTCCCAGTCCGGCCGCCTGGCCCACAGCCGCTCCGCGGGCCGTGCCGGGGCTGGGGCTCTGTCCCGCCGTGTGCGCCGCGGTTCCCGCGCTGACCGCACCGAGGGGGGCCCCGTCTGTCCCACCCACGGCTGCCCTGACTCTGGTCGGCTCCCGCCGCTGCAGCCGGGGTCAGTCCCGGCTTTGTCTCTGCCGGATCAGCCGCCATCAGCCATGTGGGGGCTATCCACGCTCCAGCTCGGTCTGCACCGGAACAGCCCCTCGGGCGATCCCGGCTGCAGACCCTGCCTGTGGAGGACCGAGACTCGGAGTCGTGCCGAGTGCCCCGTCCTGCCCTGAGCTCCGTTCCCCTGGTAACCACAGCTCCGGCTGCTCAGGAACGCTCTCTAAAAGAATCAACTTATCGAAGCACTAAAAGTTCAGTTAAAAGAAAGCCCTCTCCTGATTCTTCCTAAAAAAAACGGGAGAAAGGCGATAGAAGATAAAAATCCAAAAAGAATGGGATAAAGAGATTGGTCTATTTCCATTAAGAGAGGTTCTCATAGGAGGAGACAGACCAGAGTTTGTAAATGCTCCTCTGACTTCGTCTGAGGTCTGAAATGTAAAGAAATAAATAAAAGGGATATTTGGAGAATCCCATAGGCATGGCTGAACAATTAGACCAATTTTTAAGTCCAAACATTTATACTTGAGAAGAGATGCGGTCTGTAATGAAAATAATATTTTTCTCAGGAAGAAAAGCAATTAATCAGAGCAACTGAAATAAAAGCTTGGGAAAAAGATGATCCGCGGGGACCGCCAGAGAAGACAAAATGCCAACAGTACCTCCTGAGTGGGGTTAAAATAATGAGGAGAAGAGTAAACACATGAATAATTATTGTAATTACATAACCAAGGGAATAAATGAGACAGCATATCAAAGGTGAAATGCAAAACTAAAAGGTTTTTGAGGGACAGCTTTTAGAGGGGAAAGAAGAAACTCCAACTAAATAGATAAGCAAACTTAAGAGAAATAGGAAAATGGTCCTAAGTAAGCGGAAGATCTGAAAATCTTTAAAGGGATGGGCACATAGGAGGAAAGGAAGGTCATAGGCTCTAATATTTTTAGGGGGGACAAATACCATCTATAGACTGTGATAACTTTAAAAGTGGGTCCCCAAGGATTGGAATTGTAATGGACACAGGGGCAGAGAGAACCTGCCTGTTAAATATTCCAAAAAGTTACAGTGTGTGTGAGCAAATATCTAGTGAAAGTAACGGAAAAAAAAAAAAAAAAGAGAAAAAAGTTTTACATTTTTGGTAATTAAAGATGTAGTAATTGAAGGAAGAAACTAAAATTTAGATGGAAGATGTCTTATTGGTCCCAGGGACAGGTAGCAATTTATTGAGATTACCTAGATTATTGAAATATTATAGATTATAGATTGAGGGGTACACACAGGTAGCAAATTTTGTGTATGAAAAATTGACAGAAGGTGATGATATAAAACGGACCAAGGAAGATATTGTTAAATTAAAAGAATTAAGTTAAAACTAGTCTAAGTTGCAGCTTTAAGCTTACCCTTGTTTGAAAAAATCCTTTATCACTTATACATAAATCCAGAAAATGGAGTAGCTCATAAAATTTTAATTCAGGAGTGAGGAAGAGTAAAAAATATCTAGTAGCTTACATATCAAAGATGTTAGACCCAGTAAGCCACAGGTAGCCAGTATGTATTTAAGTTATCTAGTAAAAGAAAGTTGTAAGCTTACTTTTGGAAGTAAATTAGTTAGGTTCACCTCCTGCCGTCTGAGGTGTGTTGAATCAGAGAAAAAAAAAAAGGTAACAAGAGAAGAAAGAGAGAAGTTGAAGTAGGGAGGTGGTTAAGAAACTCTGAGATGTTAGAATGTGAAGTGATAACATCTTTATGGTAGAAGAGAGCAGAAGTGTGAATGCCAGTTTTTTGCATGAAAGGCAGGGAAGTGTCTTAACACATGGTTGTTAGGAGGTTATTCAGTGCCGAACTGAGGTTCAGAAGGAGTTTAGCAGAACGGGCCCTCCTTGAAGAGAAAAGAGGATAAGTTGCCTAGAGAAAGAAAAAGAATGTCAGGAGGACCTGGGGACGCCAAGTTTAAGGTTGTCAATGCTGGGAGGTGTCTGACCGCTCCCTACGAGCGGCGGGGTCTCGGGGCTGCGGCAGGGACCGATCCATGGAGGTGACCCGGCGGCGGTGCTGGCAGCACAGGACACAGGTTTGCCGGCCAGGAGCGGGCTGGCTCCGTGGCGGAACTGCCGGGGGGCTCCCAGACTGCCAGAGTGGCTTCCAGACTGTCGGGATCCCGAGTCCAGGATGGCAGCGTCGGGCCCGGTAAGTGAGTAAGAGAGAGAGAAGGAAAGAGAAAGAGAGAGAAGAGAGAGAGAGAGAGGGCAAAAGGAACCCAAGGCAGCCCCCAGGGTCCCCATGCCCGTGGCTGCTCTCTCCTGCTCCGGCCCTGCAGCCAAGGGGCAGCACCGGAGAAGGGCGAAGAACAGCATTGATAGCAAGGCTGTGAAGAGAGGGGGAGGGAGGCCAGCACTAAAAGATAAAATCAAAGCAGAGACTGATGACTCTCCGAACCTCACGAAGTGGTTTTTTTTCTTAAGTAAGAAGGGGTTTTTTTAGGTTTTTTTTTTTTTGTTTGTTTGTTTGGTTTTTTTTTGTTTATGGTGGTTTTTTTTGGGTTTTTTTTTGTTTGCTGTTAAAGAGAAGGGGTTTCTTTGTTTTTTTTTTTTTTTTTTTTTTCCCTGAAGAAGAAGAGCCTGCTGTGGAGAAAGCTTTTAGCGAAACCCAGAAAGTTTGGAAGAAAAGCGAATAGTAAAAGTTAATGCAGTATGATCTTTCTTTTATTACTGTGCTATTAAGAAGTCCTTTCCAGGTACTACTGAACCAACAATCACGGAAAAAGAATGAATTCATGCCAGCAGAATCAAAAGACTTGTGAAGAAACCTGAGAAATGGACTATCACATTTCAACCGAGTGATACTGAACTGACTTTCCAATGGGGACTGAGTGGTAATAGTTTAGGAAAACTCAAATGATCCAAAAAAAGTACAAAGAATAACACTGAATTAAGAAACAAGATAACGTTTATATCACTGATTTCAAGCACTGCCTGACTAAAGCATCTCCTTGGTGGAAGAATACTTCAGATAGAAGGATCAAGACTGTTTTTGTATTGTGACCTCAGCCTGAGAAGTATACAGGGGAGAAGGGGAATTACCATTTCCATTAGTAAACTTTATTTGATTCATTTCTAATACTGGACATGCTAGCTGGGTTATAAGTAAATGCTTAAATTGTGAGAGTAATTAGTATTGTAGTTCACAAAATTTATGCTCTTATTGCAAAAAGTGATAAAGTAATAACTTTGCTTTGTGGATGGGAATTATTAGTGCCTGTTGAATGAGAGATACCTGAGGAAAGGTAGGAGACCACAGTTAAAAGGTGTCAAAAACAATTTGCCTGAAAATTAGTTAAGAGAAAGTGACAAGGAAATAGAGGGCAAGACCAGATTGGCCTCTGTATATCGCCACCAAGAAGATCAAATATACCTGCTGTGGGTTGCAACCTCACAGGCATGGGAGGTGGGACTATAAGCCATACTTGACCTCTATTATTCCTGTTTCTGGCACTCATTTGTTGTTGTTTCCCTTTTGGGATACCAGCAGGATTGTGTCACAAATGCTACAGAAAGCATCACATGGAAAGAAACCAAAGCTCCTCTTTTATTACACGCACCTATGTCAACAGCCACTGTTATAATCCATCCAAATTAAGAACTTGTAGGCGAAACAGAGTAAATTATTTGATTACAAGAAACTTAGGAAAAAATGGCAATAGATTTGGAACTGAATGTCCAAAAGGAGAGAGATGGATTTGTTTTAAATTTAATCTTGAAGATACGGTTCAAGATTTGGTAAAAAAAAAAAAAAAAAACAAACCAAATAATAAATGAAAAAGTAAAACCAGCACAGCAATCTAACTCTGTATTGACTCCAAATTATCTGTTGAATCGTATTACAAGACTCCAAGCAGCTATAGAAATGATAGCAAATAAGGCTGCCCAGGCATTACAATATAAAGTCAGCTAAGCCAAACAAAAACTGTAGGGTATCAGAATAGGCTGGCTTTAGACTATTTATTGGCCAAAGAAGGGGGTGTTTGTGGAAAGTTCAATATATCAGATTGTTGAAAATTGATGACCACAGAAAAGTCATTCTAGCAAAAGCAAAAGAAATCAAAGAAGAAAAAAAAATATATACGCATATAATAACCCAGGTACCTGTCAAAAAAAATTTAGAAAATAATGTAAAAACCTAGCTGATGGGGTAATGTATTAGAAGAAATTAAGATCTTTCATTTCATGTGTTACAACTGTTTATATATTTCTTCCTTGTGTAGTCCCCTGTTTTATTTTGCCAGCATAGTCCAGAAGATGCAAATAGATAAGAAATATTGCTCAAGCCAAATGATTTACAAAGAATAAGAGTGGGGATTGTGAAAAATGCATGTATTTTATGATTGGCTTTTCGCAAATATTAAAATGAATATTATATGTGTGGTGTTAGGAAGTAATGCTGTATTAATTCTCTTAAGTACTGTGTTAAATACAGTTTTAAGAATTGTTAAAATAGAAACTATGCTATATATGATGCTTTGTTTAACAGAAAGGTCTTGCAGCGAGATAGCAGCCACAGGACACCTGAATCTTTCCGAGAAAGGGAATTTATTGCCTTCTTATCAGAAGAAACTAACTTCTTCCTGCCTTGAAGGCACTGTTAGGATTAGAAGGAAGAAGTTGACACTGACCAGACAGAATCCTGTGTTTGAATGGAATTTATGCATCATGTATGAAGTGTATGAATATGCAACAGGCTATTGTTTTTAAGGGTTAATCCTTTGTTAACAGGTGCTCTTTTTTGGGCTCGTGATGCCGAGAAAAAGGTACCCGGACATCTGTAACTCTTTGCTTTTATTGTCTCATATTGTCCTGATTTAAATTGTCCAAATTATTATGACTCTAATTGTATTACTATTTTTATAACCATTTTATTACTATTAAACTTTTAACAATTTCAAAAGCAAGTGATTGGCGTTTTTCACATTCCCTGTCAGGGTGGTGAAGTCCTGGCTTCACAGGTTGCTCAGAGAAGCAGAGTAAAGAAAGTTTCAGAATTCTTCCTTTCTGTCCCATTCCTATTCCCTAAGTTCAGGTTTGGTTTTCAGAGTGCCACCTTCTCAGCTGGTTGCCATTTGTGTCCTGCTTTCTCTCCTGCCTTCCTTGGTCTGCTCCTTTTCCCTTCCAGGGTCTTTCTTTATCTGTGGCAGCTCCCAGACAAAAACCCTCCCCTGATTTTTTTTTTTCTTTCCCATCCAGGTGCTCAAACAGCCCTGGATGAAGTTATGGAGGCTGGCAGCAAAATGTCTTTGTAAGATCTTGCTGCACTTGTGTCTTGGCCCCTTCAGAATTTTGCCTTGAAGGGCAGGACCATCTTTTCCTTGCTGGAAGCTGTAATTACAGCCCTTTGCAGTGTGTGCCAGAGATCTCCGAGGGCAATTGCTGAGGCTACCAGGGTGCTGCTCCTGCCGTGCCTGCCAAGGGAGCTGTGCAGGGGCAGGGCCAAGCTCCAGCAGCTGGCTGGGCCCCCCGGAGCAGACAGCAAAGGTGGCTTTGCTGAACATTCTGCAACTGGAAGCAGAGGGAAGAAGGGTAGGGAGTCCCTGACAGAATGCTGGAATGCTTGTGGCTGGAAGGAACCTGCTCCCAGACCCCAATCGGGACCAGTCCTGGATGTTCCCTGAGATCCCCCCCAGACCATCACCCCAAACCCTTCCAGACCCCCACAGCCCCTCCCCAAAACCTCCAAAATCCTCCCAGGACACCTTGAGGACCCCCAGAGCCCTCCCCAAACTCCCCCCCAGGACCATCCCAACACCCCCAGACCCTCCCAAGACCTTCATACGACCCCTCCCCAACCCCCCCCCCCCCAGACCCTCCCACGACACCGCCAACTCCGAGACCCCTCTTAGCACCCATCCGCACCCCCGAGGTCCCCCCACAATTCCCCAGGACCTCTCCCCAGACCGCCCAAAACCCCTCCTCAAAGTCCCCCCAGACCCCCGCCGGACCCTCCCCCCCCCCCCCCCCCCGATCCCCTCTCAGGCCCCTCCCGCTCCTGTCCCGAGCCCGGGGCTTCCGGCGACGGCGGGGAAGGGGGCGCCGCTTCCGACTCGCCTCTGATTGGCTGGGGCGGCGCGAGGGAGGCGGGCGTTGCTGAGGGGAGCCGCACCGTGATTGATTAGTTGGTTAGACGTACAGCGCGATGATTGGTTGTTTGGGAGCGGGGCGCGCCGCTATTGGCTGGGGGAGCCCGCGCACGCGGCAGAGGCGAGAGATTGTGAGGGGAGGGCGGAGCTGAGGTCGGTCCGGGGGAAACTGGGGGGGTTTGGGCCGGGTCTGAGGGGAAATTGGGGATTTTTGGTGACATCGACGGGAAATAGGGGGTTGTGCGGTGGGTTTGGGCGGAATGAGGGGGTCTGAGGGGGCTTTGGTGGGTCTGAGGGGGCTTTAGGGAGCTTTGGGGAAAGCTTGAGAGGGTCTGCAGCGTTCTCAGGTGGGTTTAGGGGGATCTGAGGGGAATTGGGAGGGTCTGAGGCGATTTTGGGGGATTGTGAGAGGAACTGGAGGGTTGCGAGTGGATCTGGGGAGGTTTTTGTAGGGTTTGGCAAAATTGGGGGAGTCTGAGGGGATTTCATAGGGTTTGGGGCTTTTGAGAGGTCTGAGGAGGATTTGGGGCAGTCTGATGGATTTGGGGGGGGGTCTCAGGTGGGTCTGGAGTGAATTTTGGGGGGAAAGAGGGGGTCTGAGAGTCCTGGGGAGGTTTTTGGGGTCCAGAGTGTTTCTGGGCCAACCTTGAGGGGCTCTGGGGGTCCCGGGGGAGATTTGGGGGTCCCGGGGGGTCCCAGCCCCACCCTGAACCGGGGTCTGGGGATTTTGGGGGGAGGGGGCACAGCAGGGGTTTTCCCCCACGGTTTTTGGGGGGTCTCCCAGGGTGCCCCCTCCCCAAAAAGCTCCGAGGGCCCCCTGTAGTGGCTCCTGTTCCACCGGCTGGTGCCCCCTGATCCAGGATGGCCCCACTGAGTCTGGGGGTATTTTTGAAGGATTTTGGGAGAGTTTCTGGGGATATTGGGGTGGATTTTTTGGGCTTTGGGGGATTTTATTGTGAGTTTAGGAGGGATTATTGGGTTTTTGGGGAGAATTATTGGGTTTTGGTAGGTGTTACATGATTTCGGGGGTTTTGTTAATTTGGGGGCATTTTATTGGTGGTGTGAGGTGTTGCTTGGGAAGGAATTTATTGAAATTTTTGGGAGTTTTTTAAATTTTGGTGAGTTCCACTGGGATTTTGTGGGATTTTCTAGAGGTTTTGAGAATTTTCTTGTAATTTTTGGGGAGTTTGTGGGTTTTCCGTGGAATTTTAGGGGAGCTTTGGGGCATTCCCTGGGTGTGGGGAAGGACTGAGAGGCACCAAAATCTCATTAAAAGCCCTGAAAAGCCCAATAAAACCCACTGAATCCCAATTAGATTTCTCAAAATCCTATTGGAACACCCTATAATCCCAATCAAAGCCCACAAAATCCAGTGAAAGCCCAATAAACCCAAAAATCCTGATTAAACTCTGGAAATCCCCCAAAAATGTCCCCAAAACCATACAAAGTCCCACAAAATCTCCCCCAAGATCCAAAAAAATCCTGGCAACACCCAAAACCCCCCACAATACCCCCCAAATCCCACCAAAAATCCCAGAAAAAACACAAATCCCCAATGAATCCCACTAAATCTCACCACAATCCAAATAAAATGTCCCAAAATCTCCTAAAAATCCCAACAAAACCCCCAGAATTTCTGAGAATCCCAAAAAATCCTAACAAAATCCCAGTAAAACTCCCAAAATTAAAAAACAGCCACAAAAATTTCAATACACACCCAAACACCCCCAGAAAAACTCCCCCTCAAAATGACAATAAAATCCCCCAAAATCCAAAGCCCCCAAAATCCACAAAACCAGCCATTCCCAGTCAATCCCAGTATGATTCCAGTCGCTCTCAATGAGATCCCAGTGTAACCCAGTATGGACTCAGCTGCTCTCACTGTGATCCCAGTGTGATCCCAATTGCTCCCAGCATAATTCCACATGTTCCCAATTCCTCCATTATGATCCCAGTTGTCCCAAGAATAGTCCCAGTCCCTCCCAGCAGGGTCCCAGTCGTGCCCAGTTGCCTCCAGGGTAGATTCAGTTTCCCCCAGCATCGTCCCAGTTGCTCCCAGCATGATGCCAGCTGTTCCCAGTGTGGTTCCAGTGCCCCAGTATGGTTACAGACACTCCCAGTATGTTTTAGTTACCTCAGAATGATCCCAGTCTTTCCCAGTTACTCTCAGTTTCCTCTAGCATAATCCCAGTTTCCATCTGTTGCTGAAAGGGTGGCCCCAGTTGCTCCCAGTATGATCCCAGTGGCCCCAGTTGTAGTCTCAGTCCTCTCAGCATGGTTCCAGTACCTTCCAGCCGATTCCAGTTGTTCCCAGTGTGTCACATTTTCCTCCCAACATGGGCCCAGTAGCTCCCAGTAACCCCCAGTCAGGTTCCATTCACAGCCAGTATAATCCCAGTATGAGTGTAGCTACTCCCAGTATGATCCCAGTCACCCTCAGACTGATCCCAGTTGCTCCCAGTCACTCCCAGTCTGATGCCAGTGCCCCCAGTGTGATCCCTGTTGCTTCCAGTATGGGCCCAGCTGTTCCCAGTGTGCTTCCATCACTCCCCTATGGTTACAGACACTCCCAGTATGGTCCCAGTTGAGCCCAGTTGCCCCTGCTCTAGTCCCATATCATCCCAGTCCCTCCAAGCATGGTCCCACTCACTCCCAGTTGCCCCCAGTGTGGTCCCAGTCCTCCCCAGCATGGTTCCCAGTGTGGTTCCAGTATCCCCAGTATGGTTACAGACACTCCCAGTATATCCCAGTTGCCCCCAGCATATCTGTAGTCATTTCCAGGCACTGCCAGTGGCCCCAGTAAGGTGTCAGTTATCCCAGTATGATTCCCTAGTCATGCCCAGAATGTCCCAGTTGCCTCCAGCATGCATCCAGTCCTTCCCAGTTGCTCCAGTTTGCTTGCAGCAGCATCATCCCAGTTCCCCTCAGTTGCTCCCAGTAGCCCAGGGTGTGATCTCAGTCACTCCCTTTCAACCCCAATGTGATCCCAGTAAGCTCCAGTTTGATCCCAGTCACATGCCAGCCCTCCCAGTGTGGTCCCAGTATAATCCCAGTTACTTCCAATCTCTCCCAGTATGGTCCCAGCTGCCTCCAGCATGGTTCCAGTTGCTTCCTAGAGCAATCCAGTCAGTCCCAGTATGATGCCATTTGCTCCCAGTGTGCTCCCAGTATTTCCCAGTCAGGCCCAGTATGGGGGATGATGTGCAGGGTATGTTCCCAGTCACCCTCAGACACTCCTAGTATTAGTCCAGTCGCTCCCAGTATGATCCAAAGATGAGCCCAGTGTGCTCCCAGTCCTTGCCAGTATGAACCAGTTGTGCTCCACATGGTTCCATTTGCTCTCTTTCACCCTCACTTTTGTTCCAGTCACTCCGAGTATCTCCCAGTGCAGCCCAGTTCCCTCCAGCATGTTCCCAGTTGCTCCCAGTTGCTTCCAGTATGATCCCATTTGCTCCAAAGTACTCCCAGTCAGCCTCAGTGTAGTGGCACTTGCTGCCAGTATGATCCCTGTCGCCTCCAGCGATGATCCCAGTTCATCCCAGTATAAGCCCATTTGTTTCCAGTCACCCCCAGCATGCAGCCAGTTGCTCCTAGCATGATTCTAGTTGTTCACAACTGTTCCCAGTCACCCACAACATAATCCCAGTCACTCCCAGTATATCCCATTTGCCACTAACATGGTCTCAATTGACCCCTGCAGGCTCCTACTCACTTCCAGTATGATCCCAGTGTCCATCAGTGTGATCACAGCCTGCCCTGGCATGGCAGTATGATCCCAGTACGATCCCAGTATGATGTCAGTACAAGGCCAGTACAGTGCTAGTCACTCCCAGTACGATCCCAGTCCAGCCCAGTCCCTGGCAGTGCTGCCACTGCTGGGATCCCCCAGCGCTGTGTGCGTTCCCCCCTGGCGGATGTGCCGAGAGGAGCGCCAAGGGCTGGCAGTGGCCAGGCAGGGTCCCCAGCAAGGCCCAGTTTGGATGTGCAGCCCCCAGTTTGCCCAGTTTGCCTCTCCTTTGGCCCGGGCCGGCTTCCCTCTGCCCGCAGCGGCTGGGAGCAGCCGAGAGCCCCGCGCTGCCCATCCCGACGTGTCCAGCTTCATCGCCACTCCTGCCACGGGCTGCGAGGGCTGCGGGAACGGGGCACCGAGGGTGTGGCTGCTGCTGGGGGAGGAGGAGGGAGGGAAGGGCAGGGATGGAGAGGGAGGAGGAGGCGGGGCCAAGGGGGAAGAGGAAGAGAAGGGATGGAAGGGGAGAGATGGAAGAGGAGAAGGAGGTGGGGATAAGACAGAGGAGGAGGAGGGGGGATGGAAGAAGGCGGGGTTAGGGGGGAGGAGGACGGGGAGGAGGGATGGAGAAGGAGGTGGAGATCAGAGACAGGAGGAGCGGGAGGAAGAGGAGGGACAAAGGCGGATCAAGGTTGAGCTGTCAGAGCCGCGGTCAATCCTTGCCTGATTTCGCAGCCTCCACCTGTGGGATCATCGCCCCCCCCCCCCCCATTACGCAGGTGAGTGGGGAGCGGGAGCCCGGCCCGGATATGCCGGGGCGTCCCTGGGTTGGGTTTTTGGGGGGATGTTTGGAGAATGAAGAAGTCCAAGGCTGAGAGGAAAAGGCCCCTCGGGGGGACATCGGGGGGTGCCGGTGGCGGCTGCCGGCAGAAGCAGCCTGGAGGAGCAGAGCCCTGTGTCCCCCAGGAGCCCAAAGTGGGGAGCCCAGAGAGGGGGGGAGCGCTGCCATTGGCGGGAGCCTCAAGAGCCTGGAGAGGGGCAGGGGGGACTCCTTGGAGCCGCTGCAGCCCCGAGCAGAGAATGAGGGGAGAAGGAAGCCCGGGAGCACAAACAGCCCCAGCATCCCAAAATGGGGAGAGCCAAGAGGGGGGAGCTTTTGGCATTGCTGGGACTGCCAGCAGCCTGGGCAGGGCGGGCACCGAGGACAAGGGGGACCCCCAATCCAAGTGCGACCCCCAGCTACTGGGACAGGGGGGAACCCCCGAACACGAGACGGGAGGGACCAGGGACGGGGAATTCATGGGAGGCTTTTTCAGGGCTGAATCTCAGTGTTTGGGAAGTTTTTATGCAGCCCAGATACCCAGTGACTTCCAGAGATGGACTCGGGCACAAAGGCCTTCAAACTCAAATGTGTTGGGGAAGATGAAACAGGAAAGCCTTATAAATATGATTGTCTGGCAAAGGATTTTGAGAATATATAAACTATAAGCAAGATTGTAATGAAAGCAAGCTTTGGGATACCTTAGTTATTGAACAACGGGAAAACAATGGTGTGGCCCGACTGAAGGTAATCCCCTTTTGATGAAACAATTCCCTCTGCTTGCAGACAGATCCAAGGGTCCGAGCAGACCCTACTAGCTCAGCAGAAGGGGTCCAAAGAGGAGTTTTTAGGGTTTAAAATGTAACACAGTATGGTGATTTTTATAGGCTGTATGTAATTTCTCTACGATTTGTATCTTGTACTAGATTGGTTAGTGAGAATTAGAATATTCAACACAGAAAAAGATTTATTGTATTGTAACGTGAACCTTACTCTCTTACGCTCTTCCCCTCTTCCCCTCTTACTGTCCCACCCTTTCAACCTCTCTACCCCTCTCTTCTCTCAGGCCTGCTCTGAGCTGTGGCTGGCAGCTCCAAGCAGGGCCCTGCACCCAGGCCCTTCGCAAGTTCCACGACCTGGCTGCAGAGATCTCTCATCTCCATCCGTCCCGGCCATCCTACTCCCCGACGCTCTTGCAAATGTGCTCATCCCTTGTTTTCCCCAAACCAGGATTTCCCATTGCCAGCCACTGGGAGGCTGCGAGGAAGAGGAAGATGCCCTGGGGCACTGAGGCAGGTGAGGAGGAAGTCAGTGCCCCTTTCCCCTCTATGCTGCTCCATCTCCCAGCCCAGCAGGGCCCTGGCTGCAGCACAGCCCTGGGGGGATCTCCTTACCCTTGCCTGTGGCACGGAGGCAAATCCCATCCTGTCCTTGTCCTTCCTCTCCCAGAGCAGGAGCTGAGCATGGAGAGCAGGGAGGACAAATCCCCACGGCAGAACCTGGTGGAAGAGGCCGTTTTGAGCAGCTCCACAGCGCAGGAAGCCAATGGGGAGGAAAAGCCCTGGAGATGCCGCACAAGGAGGGGCTGCAAACGCAGCTGGCAGGGATCTGAGGGGCAAAGAGCCAGCCTGGGCCAGGAAGGCGGCCGGAGTTTGAGCCAGAGCTTGGAGCTGGTGCTCCATGAGCACCTCCATGACGGGGAGAAGCCCCACACGTGCGTGGAGTGTGGGAAGAGCTTCAGGTGGAGCTCCAACCTGATTAAGCACCAGAGGATCCACACTGGGGAGAAGCCCTATGAGTGTTCCAAGTGTGGGAAGGGATTTAAGATCAGGTCTCATCTCCTCCGGCACTATCAGAGTCACAGAGATGAGAGGCCTTTCCAATGCCCTGAGTGTGGGAAAGGATTCAAGGACAACTCCACCCTCGTCAAGCACCGGCGCATCCACACTGGAGAGAGGCTCTACGAGTGTGATAAATGCAGGAAGAGGTTTCAGACCAGCTCCAATCTCCTCCTGCACCAGCGGATTCACACAGATGAGAGGCCCTTCCGCTGCCCTGACTGTGGGAAGGGATTCCAGCGCAACTGCACCCTTGTCAGGCACCGGCGCATCCACACAGGGGAGAGGCCCTATGAGTGTCCCCAGTGTGGGAAGAGCTTCTCCAGGAACTCTACCTTGACCCGACACCAACGGAGACGCCACTAAGGGAAGCCCTGCGAGTGCCTCGAGTGCAGGAAGAGCTTCGTGCGCTGCTCCAGCTCCATCCCCCACTGGAGGAGGCACTTTGGGCACAGCCCTGGTCACTCACATTCCGTCTGATCCATGCTGGGAACACACCTGGCTGCTTCTCCTTTTGGTTTGGCCTTAATTTTTTTTCTGCTTCATCTCCATCCCTTTAAAACACCCAAAAGTGGGTTAAAAGAAGGAAATTGATTGAATATATCTGAAGTTCCGTAATTTCTCAGTTGTTTTCGAGGGAATTTAAGATTTGATGACACATTCTGTGGAGTGCTGCTGTTGCTAAGTTGCAGGAATTTGATCTCACCCTTCTTGTGTTGCTAAGAACTCCTCCCCTGACCCAAACCCCAACTCCACCCTTGGGATACCGTATAAAAACCCCCTGGCCCTGCCTTTGCCATGTTTTTTGGGGGTCAGAAATGGATTCCCAGAGGATCATCCTCCTTCACCACTGGATTCCCAGAGGATCATCCTCATTCACCACTGGATTCCCTGAGGATCAAGCTTTTCCCACTGGATTCACCAAGGATCAGCCCTTTTCCCACTGGATTCACTGAGGATCAGCCCTTTTCCCACTGGATTCCCAAAATTTAAGCTTTTCCCACTGGATTCCCAGAGGATAAATCTTTTCCCACTGGATTCCCAAAAGATTAGCCCTTTCCTACTGGATTCCCAAAATTTAAGCTTTTCCCACTGGATTCCCAGAGGGTCAGCCCTTTTCCCATTGGATTCCCCAAGGATCAGGTTTTCCCACTGGATTACCAGAAGATCAGTCCTTTTTCCACTGGATTCCCAAAATGTCATCTTTTCCCGCTGGATTCCCTTTGGATCAGCCTTTTCCCACTGGATTCCTATAGGATCAAGCTTTTCCCACTGGATTCCCAGAGGATTCTGACTCTGTCACTGTTTCTTTTTTTTGTTTGTACTACTGCATTTGTATTTTTAATTTTTCCTAATAAAGACCTAGTATTTCTACTCCCTGAGAGCCCCTTAATTTCTAAATTAATTACTATTTTTATTAATATTATTAATATTATTGTTATTCAGAGGGAGTGGGATTTACATTTTCCTATCCAGGGGACTCTCCTGAAATGGGGAGACACCCCCAAGGATGGGCCATGTAAAATAGTTCCTGAAATATGTAAATTAGTATATGGATATGCGCGAGGGTCCAAGAACATGCAAGAGGCTCATGTAATTAAAACCAGATTAATTAACGGGTGTCCTGGAAAATAACTGGGGGGTCTTGGTGGCCATAACAATCGTTGCTCAATGGTCCTCGTCTCCCATTACACCAGCCTGTTGCATATTAATGACTCTTTTTGCATATTCATAAACTAATATACATATTCCAGAAAAAAAATTGGCTTCATCCTGTCTGGGGGTCCTGTCCCCCTCTGAGCTCAATTTTGGGGTCCCATCACCCTCCCAGATCAATTTTGGGGTCCCATCCCCTCCCCCGTGTTTGGTTTTGGGGGCTCCAGTGAAACAGAAATTTTAGAAGTTCACTTGAATTAACAAAATGAATTAACCTTTTATGTAAGAAACCTCTGCCATAGTACAAAGGGCATAGGAGACACAAATTTCTGAAGCTTCTTGCATAAAGAACAATACCAGAGGAGATCAAGGGACACAAAAAACCCAGATAAAGGGGCTCCTCTGGCTCCAAGGTAGTCAGGACTGATAAGACAGACTCAGATAAGCACCAAAAGACCTAAAGCACACGCGCAAAGGAGAACAGTTCAAAAGTTCAATCATGAGGAAAACCACACTCTTCAGCCTCAAAGACCCCCGAAAGACCCCCATGCGACCACCACAGCGAACCACGCATGCCCAGAAGGGCGTGGGCCTATTTAGCATATGAAGCAAGGACAGGCGAGGCCAGGGGTTGAATATGCATGAAAAAGTTGTGTTATGTACTGCATATGGAACACCTTTGTGAATAAAGATGTGGGCCAGACTGCAGCTCGGGGCACAAGTTTTCAAGAGAAATATCTCGCTTGTGACGGGCACCGACATACATACCCACTTCATAACTACACCAGGCTATGGAGTCTATTTATTCCGCGTATCGCTTCACCAGGCCACTCCTGTTCCGTTTTGGGGTCTCGAGCCCATTTTGGATTCATTTGGCGTCCCCACCCCATCACCAGAGTCACCTCCCTCCTCCCATAATTCCTGGCACCTGATGAGTCATCAGGGAGACACGCTCTGATTGGCTGGAAATTACCCCATGCGGGCTCTGATTAATTAACACAGTGAGAGGCCTTGGTCTCTGCCTGGCAACTGGTGAGTCAGAGTCGGGCCGGGCGCTGATTGGCTGAAAATCGCTGAGCGGGGCCGGTGCTCTGAGTTTCTGCCAAGCAACTCTTTCGTAATCAATGCCGCACATTCTGATTGGCGAGGATCTGTTTTGCGGTGGGGACGGGAGGAACTGGGGTTCCTTGGGGTTTATTTAGGGATTGTTTGGGGTTTATTTGGGGTTATTTATGGACTATTTAGGATTTATCTTGGGTTTTACTTGGTTTGTTTCTTT
Source organism: Setophaga petechia (assembly GCA_024362935.1). Taxonomy (NCBI): domain Eukaryota; kingdom Metazoa; phylum Chordata; class Aves; order Passeriformes; family Parulidae; genus Setophaga; species Setophaga petechia. The sequence goes on along the minus strand of JANCRA010000209.1, from coordinate 221,968 downwards.
TTATTTGGGGTTATTTGGAAGTATTTGGGTTTATTTGGAAGTATTTGGGTTTAGTTTGGTTTATTTGGGTTTATTTTGGCTTATTTGGATTTATTTGGGGTTCTTGGGGTTTATGTAGTGTATATGGGGTTTTTTTAGGTGTACTTGAAATCATTTGTAGTTATTTGGGTTTAATTTTTATTTTTCCTGGGGTTATTTGGATTTGTTTGGGGTTATTTGCGGGAGTTTTAGGTATTTTTGGGGTTATTTGGGGTTTATTTCAAATGTTTTGTGGTTATTTGGGGTCATTTGGGGTAAAAAAATCCAGGAATGTTTTTTCTCCAAAAAACGGGAATTTTTCCCAAAAAATCCGAGAGCTTTTCCCCAAAAAACAGGGAATGTTCCCTTAAAAACCCCAGACTTTTCCCAGCTAATAGCGGCATGCGCCACTCCAAACCATCCAATCATCGCGCTTTGTCTCCCAAATTACCTAATCACAGCGCACCCTGCCCCAAACCAACCAATCACCGCGTGTCTCCCCTCATCAACTCCCTTTTGCCCCGCCCCCAACCAACCCATCACCGCGCACCTCCCCTCAGCAACTCCCACCTCCCTCGCCCCTCTCCTGTCAATCACTGCATTCTATACCAAACCAACCAATCAACGCGCGGCTCACCTCAGCAACTCCCGCCCCCCCCTGAGCCCTTCCAGCCAATCAGAGCCGAGCTTGAAGCGGCACCCCCTGACCTCAGGGCCAGGCATGGACCGGGTGCCCCGTCCCCCCCCGCCTCACCCTCCCCCCCCCGCCGCCCCCCGGGACCCTCTCAGGGACCCCCGGGAGCTGCCCTGGGCTCGGGCGGGTCCTGCAGGAGGCGCCGGAGAGAGCAGGGGAGGCGCTGGGAGAGGACGGGAGGGGGGAGGGGGGGGGGGGGCTGTGGGAACTGCTGTGAGGGATCCTGGAGGTGTCGTGAGGGGAATTTGGAGAGGGGTCTTGAGGAGGTTTGGGGGTGTGATAAACAGGTATGATTCGTGCTGATAAAATTGAAACAGTAATCAATATTGGTACAGTAATTAATATTTGGGAATAATAAAAATAGTTAAAAGTTGTAATGCCAAAGAAGAGAGGAAGAGGAGGGGCCACACCCCCGCCCCTCCCGGAAGATGTTCACAAGAACAGGAGGAAAGAAGCCGAAGATACAGTGGCTAAAAATGAGCAGAAAAGAAGCAAAACCTGGTTGGGTCCCAGAAAATGCTAATTATAAGGGATTTATTGCTTTGATATGTAGATGTAGTGATATGTTAGTTTTGGCTTACATTATACTGGCTTGATGCGCATGTGTAACCCAAAGGTGAATTAAAGGACACAGAGGAAGACTACGAAATCTTCATCAGACGACCCCCAAAAAGAACTTGTGCGACCACCAAACCGAGTGGTGGCGCATGCGCGGTAAAGGTGGTGATGAGGGCGGAGATAGAAATATGATGAACCAAAAATAGGAGGAGATGGCATTAACCCATGGCATATAAAGGGGTAATTTTTACTTGGCAAACTTGTACGTGAGGTGCCAAGGGTCCCAGAACCCTGCACTCCGTACCCCACGGTTATCTTTTGGTAATGCGCTATTATTTGAACCAAATTATCCCTTATTTATATATTTTCTAAACTATTCAACTAAAATTGCTGCTATCTCAAATATTGTTTGGTTTTTTTATGAAGGGATAATTGGGCAAACATAAGAGGGGGGTACTTGGGCATGGTATGGGGTTTTGGTGGGGTCTGGGCGTGCTGGGGGAGCTTTTGGGGGAATTTGGGGAGGGCTCCTTGGGGGGGTGTCATGATCCATCCTCATGGACGGGGTTCATGATGGTTTGTGGATTTGATCTCAGGGTGCAAAAGAACCAACACAGCACAAGGGGGTTTGCAATGATAATCAAAACAAATGCACCTTTTTTGAATGACCACAGCAAAATGCAATAGAGGGATTAAGGAAGAGAAAAAGATAGAGAAAGAGAGAGAAAAAAGAGAGAGAGAAAGAGAGGGATAGAGCTACCAAACGTAGAGACAAAGTCCTTTGGTCCAGTCCAGTTGAGGATCCACCTGTTACGTCGGGGAGATCTCGAAGTCTCTCGCTAACTCAGAGGTTTTTATTATGATAATTCTATTGGAAATTCTGAACAGATACAATAAGGAATAGATGTGACAGGTAGTCCATGTTCTCAGCAGTAATCGAGAGCCATTGTCTTCTTGGTCCAGCGGTCACAACCTGCAGGCAAACATCTCGCTTTGGTCAGCTTTGGTCCCCCACACACCTCCCCTGGGCTGGGGATTTCAGTCCCAGTCCTTGGAAGGAGCAGAGAGGCCTTTTCACATGGGGGTTCCATGTCTCAGTCCTTGATGGAGAGGCTTCTTCCATCTCAGTCTCTGTCATGGTGGCTGCAAACAAGTGAGAGGGGTCTTCTGTGGGGGGACCACCCAGAACTCAGGAGAAGTCCAGCCAGGTTGAGAGGTGGGACAGCTCCCAAGGCTCTTGATGCAAAAAGGGCACGGTGCCCCCTTCTCACTGACCCCGGTGTAGCAGACTGCAAACACACCTATGGACAAGAGCCCAGCAATGCTCTCAAGTCCCAGAGCCCTTGGCATGTAACTTTCTCCTACAGAGCCAGAGATTTTAGACAGGGGGGTCCTTTACTCAGTGGTCCCCCAATGATGATCCTGAGGCAGATGAGGATATTTTGGACAGACTCTCACACCACCCATGTGGTCTGAGACACTCCCAGTATACATCCCAGTTGCCCTGAACATTCTGGCAGTCATTGCCAGGCACTCAGCATGGTTCACTTGCCCCCAGTTGTCCCCCAGTTGCTCTAATTATGTCCCCAGTTGGCTCACAGCATGGTCCTGGTAGCTCCCAGTATCCTCCAGTCAGAGTCCAATCACACCCACTCTGATCCCAGTATGGTTGTAGCCACTCCCAGTATGATCCCAGTCACTTGCAGTCTAATCCCAGTTGCTCCCATTCACCCTCAGTATGGGGCATGATGTGCAGGGTGTGTTCCCAGTCACTCTCAGATACACCCAGTATGATGCAAATATGGCCCAGTGTGCTCCCAGTTACTGCCAGAATAAACCAGCTTTGCTCTGCATGGTTCCAGTTGCTCTCTTTCACCCTCACTTTCCTTCCAGTCACTCCAGGTTTCCACCAATGTACCCCAGTTCCCTCCAGCATCTTTCCAGCTCCTTCCAGTATGATCCCATTTGCTTCCAAGCACTCCCAGTCAGCCTCAGTGTAGTGGCACTCACTGCCAGTATGATCCCAGTAACCTCCAGCATGATCCCTGTTCATCCCAGTAGAAGTCCAGCAGTTTCCAAGCACCCCCAGCATGCAGCCAGTCACTCCCAGTTCATGCCAGTTGCTCCTAGCATGTTTCCAGTTGCTCACAGCTGCTCCCAGTCACCCTCAGCACCATTCCAGTCACTCCCAGTATATCCAATTTGCCCCTAACATGGTCTCAATGGCCACCTGCAGGCTCCTATTCACTCCCAGTATGATCCCAGTATGATGTCAGTAGGAACCCAGTACACTCCCAGTCACTTCCAGTATGATCCCAGTATGATGTCAGTATAAAGCCAGTACAGAATCAGAGACTCTCAGTATAATCCCAACATTATGTCAGTACAAGCTCAGTACAATCCCAGTATTGTTGCAGTGTGATGCAATACCCTGTTTCAGCTATCCCAGTCACTCCCAGGTGTACCAGTATCTTCTCCCTCCCCCGCCCCCTTGCTAAGTGCTGTCTGTCAATCTTAACATTTTAGCAAGGGCATCGTCTGATTGGTGAAAATTGAAAAGATGTTTCTCAGCCCTGGGGTCATTGGGCTGTCCAAGTGCCACTTGTCTCCTGAGACCTCCCCCCTTCCCACCTGGTTGGTGGCACACCTACCCCTTCCTTCCCCGTCCCCCCGGGCTTAAAAGACACAGGACCACACGGTCTTTTATTCTGTTGGAGCTGTTACAAGATTCAGAGGTCTGTGACCCTGGAATAAAGCTATGGATTAAACCCTCCAGCAGAACCCATCTCCTTTTCCCTTCACCATCACCTAAAGCCTTTCCACCAGAGGTAAAACTGAGTTCCTGCATGCCTGGACATGTTCCAAGTGCCAGCTGCAACATCCGGCCAGCCAAAGGTGTCTCTGAGATAAAACACCACAGCTGCCGTCTTTGGTCCAGCAGCAAGGGTCAGACGAGCCCAGGCACATTCCACCCAGTAATATTGGGATCATATTCCAATATTTTGGCGCCCAACGTCGGGCTGATTGACCCTGCAGCCCCAAGAAGTCATCTCAGAACCTCAGTACCTCGGAGAGACTAAGACAGCTTAGCATCCACTGGAAGTGCTTTGACTGCATCGCTCTTTAGCAGAGACTTTGGGACTGAACCCACAAGAAGACTCGTGGAACGCTCTGCGGCCCTAGAAAGTGCTGCTCCTTTCTGGTGAGCAAATTTTCCAGAGGAGAATAGGGGAGCCCCTACTGCCTGTGGGGTCCTATGCAGGTGAAGAGAATTATCCTGCCATAACCATCTACGAACCGCTCCGATTTCGGTATTTCTGCTCCTTAGAGGTTTTGGCTTCGCCGCGTGGTGCGGGCGGGGGAGGCTGTGTCTATCCCTCGCCGCGGCAGGGTGGATTCTGATTCCGTGCTGCTGCCTGCGGCACATTTAAAAGCAGTATAAGCAGCTGCATTGTGAAAGGCTCTAGTCTGCTCATTGTCGCTCCTTAACCGTGGGTTTTTTTAGAAATTGGTAGCTGATTTGGCTTTGTTTTCGGTCAGCAGGAGTTTGTATTGTGCCTTTTACATTTATAATGGGCTCTAAGTTAAGCACAACACAAAAAGGAGTGTATTATCATATTGCTGGAATTTTAGTCAGTGGAAATGTAAAGTTTTTGAAAGGAAAATTAAAACAGTTTATAAGGTGGCTTCTTCTATGCTTCCCACAAATTTCCCCTGAAGAAGTCCACAATATTCAATTTTGGGACAAAGTAGGATGTGAATTGAAAACTTTATGAAAGTCTGGCAATACGTCTTCGGCTAAATTCGTGTTCTGTAGTTTACAAGTTCGAACAGCCTTGCTCAAACAAAGGGAATTGGAGAAAAAGCCAAATGACAAGGAGTACCTCTGCTCTCCTAGTTTCACCCCCCGCCCAATTCTAAACCCTATACCCCAAAACTTGGTATTTTAAAGAGAACACACTCTGCTAATACCTTGGGAAGCCGGCTCCCTGAGTGTTATGAACAAAAATCTGCCAAATTTTTTTGTGAGAAAAGAGTTACAAAGACTAGCCAGACCAGGGTTGTGGCTGGGGTGCTGTTTGTTTGTCATGATAATTGCGGATCGTTGTAGTTAATGGTTCTTTTTGTATCGGTGAAGGCTCTGGCCAGGTGGATTGATGGCTCTTACCTCTTGGCATTGGACCAGGATTCAACCTCAGTTTTTCCCTCTGGCATTGGGCCAGAGTCCACAACACTTTAACCTCCGGGCACTGGACAGGATTCAACCAGACCACAAGTTAATTCACCAGAGTATACCGTGATAAAAAGACCAAAATATTTAAGGTTGACTCTCAGAAGGAAGAGTCAAAGAGACTGAACTGTATGGGAAAATAATTGGTATCAGAGCTCTAACATAGCTTAAAATGTTCCAAGACAGTTTTGTGTGTAAAATAAGTTTGTAAAAAGTTTAAGACTGTAAATAAGTAATTCTAGTTAAGTTTCCCAATTTGGTTCTAAAGACTCCAGGTTAATCTTCTACCGAGCACTCCCCTAAGAGAAACCAAAATTGGTAGGGAACAGACCAAGAGAGATTTAGCCAGAGAAGCGGGTAGAAGAGACTCTAAAGAGCTTGGAAGCTTCTTCTCAGCAATGTCCCCAAGAGGCAAGGCCGGGTGGGCAGGCTGTGCGAGATGGCCCATACCAGACTCTTGGGAAGGGCAGTAATGATGGCTCCAATTACTGGTGGTGCTCTGGGGAGCCCAGGAGAGCCGTGCAGTGAGTGCTACCAACCCCTCCATGAGGAGGAAGAAGTGAGCTCCTTGTCTAGAGTCCACATCAGTTCTAACCGTAATTGTGTTAACCTCTCCCAATTGGTCCTTTATCAGAAAAATAAGAGTGTATTGGATAGTGCAGAATACTGCCACTTTTAGGCAGCCACTCCTGGGAGAGTGCCCTATAGGAGAAGCCTGGTTGTGCTTTGAATGTAAGGCTGCTGAAACAAGCTCAGTAGATCTAGTAAAAAGAAAAGAAATAGTAAAAACAGTAAGAAAGATGGTTTGTAACAAGTATTTAGTAGTAAAGTATTCAGCTACCCAGTGGATCCCAAGATTAGAGTCTGGTGAGGAAAAAGAAAGAGACAAGTCTACCCACCATGAAGTATATGAATGTTATAAGTGTTCTGAAAGAAAGATAAACCCCTTTTGGAAAATGAAAGAACTGTGTAAATGCAAGGAATGTCCAATGGAAACTGATACCACATTTCGAGAGAGCCCTAAACACCTGGTTTTGACCTCTGGTACTACAGCATACACTTGTGAAAAATGCCAATCACTTGCTTTTGAAATTGTTAAAAGTTTAATAGTAATAAAATGGTTATAAAAATAGTAATACAATTAGAGTCATAATAATTTGGACAATTTAAATCAGGACAATATGAGACAATAAAAGCAAAGAGTTACGGATGTCCGGGTACCTTTTTCTCGGCATCACGAGCCCAAAAAAGAGCACCTGTTAACAAAGGATTAACCCTTAAAAACAATAGCCTGTTGCATATTCATACACTTCATACATGATGCATAAATTCCATTCAAACAAGATTCTGTCTGGTCAGTGTCAACTTCTTCCTTCTAATCCTAACAGTGCCTTCAAGGCAGGAAGAAGTTAGTTTCTTCTGATAAGAAGGCAATAAATTCCCTTTCTCAGAAAGATTTAGGCGTCCTGTGGCTGCTATCTCGCTGCAAGACCTTTCTGTTAAACAAAGCATCATATATAGCATAGTTTCTATTTTAACAATTCTTATAACTTAAAACTATTTTCAACACAGTACTTAAGAGAATTAATACAGCATTACTTCCTAACACCACACATATAATATTCATTTTAATATTTGCGAAAAGCCAGTCATAAAATACATGCATTTTTCACACACTAAATTGTTAAGAGACTGGTCTGGCAGGTGCACTGCTAAAATGATATGACCAATTTTCTTTCTATTACCCAAAGAAACTGGATCAAGTTTAAGAGTTCCTATATACAATGATTTAAGAGAAACTGTAATAAGTAGCAATATGTTTGTTCATTAGTTAAATTAATAGCTGAATAATTCTTATAATATAAAAAGCAGTAGTTAAATAGTTGTATTTGCTTGTAACTGTAACAAAAGCTGACCTGGCAAGAATTGCTGAGCTTGCAGAAACGTATAGTGCTTAGAATTGCTGAGCTTGCAGAAAATGTATAGTGCTTTGGAAACATATGGTTGTAGTTAAGTCCTATAAGACAAAGTCCACCCAGCGAACAAAGCGGGCCCCCCTTCTCCTTCAAGACCACCAGAACAGGATACGTCATCCCGAGAGGAGAAGAAATAAAAGACCAGACCCAGAAAGGGGGGCGCGGACTTTGAGAGCAGATTTCTCTCAGTCGCCCAGCGCTGAACTTTTGCTTGTCACTGCTTGCTTTATAATCAAATAAATTCTGATTGGGAAAAGAAATTTACATGGTAAGATTCTTCCTCATAACAGAAACTAAACAGAACAAGCAAAATGCAATAGAAATTGAAAGAATCCAAAGCTCTAAAAGCCAAGTTCAGACCCCAATATCTATGTTAAACAGGATCATCAGGCTCCAGGCAGTGTTAAAGATAAAGAATGCAATTATTAGAAACATTTCAAATGAAATAACAAAATTAGCATGTGTAAAGAACCAAGAACAAACTCCTATACTTGATTCCAGTTGGTGGGATAACCTACAGATTTTCAAAAAGGATGTATGGGAAAAAGTAAGTTTGCTCACTGTGTGGATACTTGGACTGTTGCCCGATAGATAAAGGACACAAAACTCGGCAAAGTTTTGTGCGGTGCTTTATTGAGGGCCCCCGAGGGTCCGTGGACTCACGTCCCAAGCCAGAGCCCCATTTTCTCGGGTACAGGTGCTCTTCTTTATACACATAATCCATAACAAAATATCCAAGAAACAGTTCAGCTTGAATAACCGACAAACCCCCCTTACAATACAATCCTGAGCTCAAAACAGAATCATCCATCTTATACCTATCACATTGTGCTGCCTCAAAAAAAAAACTGGCTAGGCTTGTTATCTTCCCTATACTAGTTAATTATTTATCAAGTTCCTAGACTACCTGCTAAGTTACACACAAACTCAACACACAGCTTCCACAAAAAAACCGATTCACACAACTCATAATTAAATATTTTGCTAAATTTCATTTCTTTTCCAACATTTCCCCCCTTTTGAGCATCCTTCAGCCCTGCTGCAAGGATGCTCAACTAACAGTATTGACAGTGACGTCTTCGTAACGAGGTGGGGAGTGTTCTTCATTCTGCCGCCCACGGGTCATCGCCTTCAGCAACCGGAGAGATCGCTTCCTTTCCCTTTCGATCACACCTAGAAGGCATCTATATACAATCCATGTAATCACTAAAAATACCAAAAACATTAGTGCATACTCTATAATAGACGTAATCCAGCCAGATAGGTGAAGCCTCAAGGAATCAAATACTGCTCCTATCCAATTATGCTGTGCTTCCTTTTCAATTTCCTTGGTTTTTGTTTCCACTTCTGCCAATTGGGAAATATCTTTCTCAACTTCAAGTGTAACATTTGGAATATGCACACAGCAATGATCTATGCTCCTACTCAGGTAACCACAAACTCCGTGTTCTTTTAACAGTAACAAATCCAATGCCATTCTGTTTTGTAGGGTCATTCTTGATGTGGCTTGCAATTGCAAATTTAAATCTTTAAATCCCTTCTTAGTAGCTGCTGCCAACCTTTCTGTCTGTCCTAACAAGTTGTCAAGCATTTCCCTATTTCGATATGTCGCAATTGGAGGGAATAATGACTCTAATATCCATCCAAATTTTACTCCTGAGCCAGGTTCATGCCACTGCTCCTCTAGGGAGCTTTCTCTCTTTTTGAGCCCTTTCCTTTGGGTCAATTTATTCTGTTTCCAGTACGGACACAATGTGGGAACCCCTAGGGTGATTTGTGTTACTGATCCATCTAGGGGTAAATGTGTGGTCCACTGTCCGTGTCCCAACACCCAAACCAAATTTCCAGGGCTGTGCACAGCAGTATATCTGCAATCTATAGGCCCATTCATAGACTCCTGGCTCACCGTGTGATCATACCTCCTACACTCACATCCCCATTTTAATGCCATTTTCACCGGTACCAATCTGATTCGGTCTTCCGGTGTATCACACGTAAAAACTTCAGTACAATTCCAATCCTCTTTCTGCGGCCTAAACTCTCGGGAAGATGTAGACGTAACAATGGCTCTATAATGTGACTGATTCTTTACTCCTGACTATTGAATACACCATTGCACTTCCCCAAGGTAACTATAATGTTCCAAAATACTGGGTCCCCATAATGTCTTCCAGCTTTTCCAGGTGTCAAAATTCTGTGTGACATTCTGACAACTCATCTCATTTCGCTGAGATTTCGTTTTTATTCGTATTGTATTGCATGGCTCATCTACTGGGGTTGCAATCAAACACTTCCTGGTATTTTGAATCCATCCATAATAAGTAGGTTTCTTTTCACATTCCTCTTTAGTCATAACCCGAACAGTCATACACAAATCCTTCCATACCTCTACCGATTTGGGAACTGACTGGCAAGACCATGAAACATTCTTAAATGATTCAGGCATTTTGGTTACCGGTATGATCCCCCAAGGAATTGGTTCACCTGCAGCCTGTGGTAATGGCAAACAAGCTGTTATTTTAGTCACATTCTGCATAATCCCAAAATCTCTAATCAATCCTACCACTAAATTCTCCTGCTCAGCACTTCGTTCTATTGTATTGTTAGCCTCCCGTCTACTCCTTCTACCGTGTCTCTGTAAAGATAACATCATTCTGTCATGCCTCCCCCATGCATCTTTAGCTGCCCAACACCAATATTCTCCTGTATCGTTTGTGGTTACCTTGGTAAGATTCAGTACCGTGTTTCCTTGTTGTTTATCCTGATCCCCGCCGACACCTTTCTTGCCTCGGCTTCTTTCGGCCCCCCGTTGCCATATTGCAATAACTTCACCGGCCTCAACTTTCTGGCTGTCAAGTATAACACAAGTTAATTGAACATCCATCCCTGTAACCTTTGTTTCTTCAGCCTGTACTAAAGTAGACCCTTGAACGGGTATTAGTCTCATGATCACCAACAGCAGTATAATTAAGAAGGCGGCTTTGCGCGAAAGATCATCCTGGTTGGAGACAGTATCTGGGTTTCCCATCGGAGCGGTGCCTTCTTTACCCTGGTGTAATGGATCCAAGCATCCATCCCCTGGACCTTCACCGCCGTGTAGGTCGTCATCATCACCTGGTGGGGTCCGCTCCATGATTCCCGCAGCGGATCCGTGATCCACTTCTTGACGTACACCTGGTCCCCAGGCTGAATGTCTTGGACAGGGTTCTCCAGCGTGAGCGGTCTATTCCACTGCAACGTATTTCTTAAAGAGTTCAAAATCTTATTCAGTGACATAACATACTCTGCAATTGCCTGGTCCCCGCTCACATGTACCTCCCCTTTTAATACAGTTGCATGATATGGTTTGCCATATAGTATCTCATATGGACTTACACCTACCTTTTCCCTTGGTTTTATTCGAATCCTGAGTAGGGCCAAAGGCAAAGCTTGAGGCCAGTGCATTTTAGCTTCCTGGCAAATCTTTTTAATTTGCCCTTTCAGGGTTTGGTTCATTCTTTCCACCTTCCCACTAGACTGAGGTCTCCAGGGGGTATGCAAATCCCAGTTTAGATCTAACATTCGTGCTACATCCTGCACTACCCCAGCTATAAAGTGCGGTCCCCTATCTGATGACAATCCTAAAGGTACTCCAAATCTTGGTATTATTTCTTTTAACAGGGTTTTTACCACCTCCTTAGCCTGATTAGTTCTACATGGAAAAGCTTCTGGCCACCCTGAAAATGTACATACGTACACTAACAAGTATCTGTACCCTTGTGCCCTAGGCAATTCAGAAAAATCGACTTGCCAGTAATCTCCTGGTTGTGGCCCAATTTGCAATCTTCCCATCTGTACCTGTCTCCTTACTACTGGATTATTTTTCAAACATACCGGGCACATTGCATTAACTCTCTTTGCCATTGTTAACATCTGATTAGAGATTATTTCATTCTTCAAAAATTTTACCAATACTTCTGCCCCCCAATGGCATTTATTGTGTTCTGTTTCCAAAATAAATTTCATTATGCGGGTAGGTACCACTATTTGTCCCATTGGTGTAACGTACCACCCGAGTTGGTTCCTCTGTGCTCCTAGCAAGTTTATTAGCTTTCCATCTTCTATTGAATATTTGGGCTCTTGATTCAGGTACGGGGTAGCTGGATTTGTTCTTACCGGTATCAATGCCATTTGAGTCCATACTTCCCGTGCCACTTGCCGTGCTGTAACATCAGCAAATCGATTTCCTCTGTAAACGTCTCCCTCCGCAGTCTGATGTCCCCTGACATGCATCACTGCAACTGCTTTGGGACAATGTACCGCATCCAGTAGCTGTAGCACTTCTTCCCGGTGCTTGATGTTAGCTCCCTGTGAATTCAAAAGCCCCCTTTCTTTCCATAATGCCCCATGTACATGGACCACACCAAAGGCGTATTTAGAATCTGTCCAGATATTAACCCTTTTGTCCTTGCTCAAATACAGAGCTCTGGTAAGTCCAATCACCTCTGCTTTCTGGGCCGAAGTTCCAGGTAACAGAGCCTTTGCTTCTATTACCTGATCCAAAGTTACCACTGCATATCCAGCGTAGCGAGTCCCATTCTCGACAAAACTGGATCCATCAGTGTATAGTTCCCATTCAGGTTCTTCCAATGGCTCATCCTTTAGGTCAGGTCTGCTGGCATATACTTGTTCAATCACCTCCACGCAATCGTGCACCAGTTCCCCAGCCTCCTGGTCACTGCGTAGAAACTCTGCTGGATTGACATGATTAGTAGTCCTTATTTCGATATCATCCTGCTCTCTCAGGATGGCCTGGTATTGCAACATTCGGTTTGATGATAGCCAGTGACCCCCCTTTTGCTCCAAAACAGCCATGACCATATGGGGAACAAACACTTTCATTTTTGCCCCCAAAGTCAATTTCCGGGCCTCTTGAATAAGGATTATTGTTGCTGCCACGGCCCGTAAACACGAAGGCCACCCGGAACTTACCGAATCCAGTTGTTTAGAGAAGTATCCTACTGGCCTCTTCCATGATCCCACCTTCTGGGTGAGGACCCCCAATGCCAGTTTTTGCCTCTCATTCACGTACAACTGGAATTCCTTGGTCAGGTCAGGGAGTCCCAAGGCTGGGGCCTCTTTCAGTGCCTGCTTCAGCTCCTGGAAGGCCTTCTTTCGCTGTGTTGTCCACTCCAGCTGATGCTGCTTCAGGGCCTCATACAGTGGCTTGGCTAGGAGACCGAAGTTCATGATCCACAGTCGACACCATCCCACCATTCCTAGAAAAGATCTCAATTCTTGATGACTACGAGGCAAAGGAATAGCACATATTGCTTCTATTCGGTTTACTCCCAAACGTCTCTGTCCCTGTGTGATCTCGCAACCGAGATAAATGACGCTATTTTTGAGCAGTTGAGCTTTTTCCTTAGAGACCCGGTACCCTGCTTGGCCCAGCATGTTGAGTAATTTAATTGTTAATTCCACACATATTTCCCTTTCCTTAGTAGCCAAAAAGATGTCGTCCACGTACTGCAGAACTATATACAAGGATGGGGATATTGTTACCTGGGTTGTCTTCCACACTTCTAGCTCCTTGGCCAGTTGTTTTCCAAAAATAGTAGGGCTGTGTCGGTACCCTTGTGGTAATCTCGACCACGTAAGCTGCTTCTTCCTCCCAGAATCAGGATCTTCCCACTCGAAGGCAAAATATTTCCTACTCTCTACTGCCAGTGGGATGCAGAAGAAGGCATCTTTAAGGTCAATCACTGAAAACCATTTAAACTCCTCCGATACAGATGTTAACAAGGTATAAGGATTTGCAACAACTGGGTGTATGTCTTTCACTATTTCATTAATAGCCCTTAGGTCCTGTACCAAACGATACTTACCATTAGGCTTCTTCACTGGAAAAATTGGAGTATTATACTCCGATTCACATTCCTGTAATATTCCTTGAGCCAAAAACTGTTTAATCAACGGGGCTACTCCCCTCCTTGCCTCAAGCTTCAAGGGGTATTGCTTTACCCTCACTGGTTGGGCCCCTTCCTTTAGTTCCACTTTTACTGGCTGTGCTGCTTTAGATTTTCCAGGGGTCCCTGACTCCCATACCCAGGGTACTACAGCCTGCTCAATTTCTTCTGGAATAGGAGAAACATCCACTTCCTTGATCACAAAAAGGCCTGCTATTTGTTCCTCAGGTATTTCCAATTTTACCCTTCCCTTTTCAAATATTATTTTCACATTAAGTCGGGACAACAGGTCTCTGCCAAGAAGGGGTGTGGGGCAATTTGGCATATACAAAAATTGGTGATCTAATTGTTTCCCCCCAAACCTAAGATTTAAAGGTTGTAAAAATGGTTGTTTCTCCAGCTTCCCCGTTGCCCCTACCACCTGTACCATTGTATCACTCAAAGGTCCCAGTCGTTTATTAAGTACAGAATATGTGGCTCCAGTATCTACCATAAATTCTTGATCCTTTCCATTTATTTCTAAAACTACCCTCAAATCCCGTTCTAGTCAGCTCTGGTTCTGATAGTTTCCCAAAACTAATGCTTGAGCAGCATCGACTGGTCCTCTCGCAGAAGCATTCCCCATTGCCCTTATTCCTACGTTTCCCATGCCCATTCCTCCCCTGACTGGGCATTCATTTTTCTAGTGTCCTAATTGTCGGCAAAACGCACACTGGTTTGGATCCAACCTCCCCGTGTTAGGTGCAAACCCAAATCCTCCCCGACCTCTTGCAATCTCCCTCTGTCCACGATTTGCTCCTCCCCGACCTCGGCCCCGAAAGCCTGCCCCTGTCACCACAGCCAAAATACCAGCTTGTTGTCTTTTTGCAGTTTCTTTTTCCCTATTATTATATACCTTCCATGCTACTTCCAGCATTTTATCCAAACTCCTGGTATCCTCCCCTTCCAACTTTTGTAACTTTTTCCTAATATCCTCTTGCGATTGCCCCATAAACAACAATGCCAATTGAAGTTTTCCTGATTGCTCCTCTACATCTAAATTTGTAAACTTCCGAGCCGCATCCTTTAACCGTTCCAAAAAAGCAGAAGGAGACTCATTCTTGTCCTGCTTAACCGAATACAACTTGGACCAATTCATAGTCTTAGGTATTCCTGTTCTAATTCCTTCCACCAGCAATTCCTGATATCGTTTCACAGCCCTTATTCCTCCTGTAGAGTTCGGATCCCATTTGGGTTCCTCACTCGGTACCAACTCATCAACTGTTTCATTTAATTGTCTCAACCGAATCTCCTCCTGGGCCTTTTCCCGAGTGGCTTTAATAACCATTTCCTTTTCAGTAGAGTCCATTATAGTATCTAATAATACTTGTAAATCATTCCAGTCCGGATTCTGAGTTTTTATCACCATTTTAACCACCCTAGCCACTCTCTCCGGGTCCTCCCGGTAACTCCCTGCTGATTGTTTCCATATTACCAAATCCCCAGGGGAGAAAGGTACTTTTATAAGTATCCTTTCCCCCTGTGGTCCCACAGCTTCCCTTAAAGGTGCAATTAACTGTGGTTGCCCTTTCTGCCCCTTCCTCCCCTTGCGAGTTCGCTCCGCTAACGGAGTTCTTTTAACATCCTCCTTTTTTTCATCATCATCATCAATATCGCTGTCACTGGAGCCCGTTTTTATAAATATGTCAGCAGGGGGAGGACGAGGCACGCCAGGAGCAAGCGAAACCCTCGGGGGGGCTACACAATAAGACAGCTCTTCATCAATTGAAGGATACAAATTACTCTCCTTTCTCTCTTTGCATGCCAAACATTCTCTCTCATCATTCACTTCCAAAACCAAAATACCACACTCTTTTTGCCATTCCTCTTTCCGATACAACACAAAAAACAAATCTAAGTACGGTATTTCATCCAATTTCTCATTTCTCCTTAAAAACTGCATCAAAGATTCCATTATTTTCAATTCCACAGTACCATTTACCGGCCAACCCCTTTCCCCAATCTCATATTCAGGCCACCAACGATTACAATAATCTATCATTTTACTTTTATCCAATTCTTGATAATACCCTTCACTTTTCCACCGCTTCAATATACACCCCAATGGAGTATTTTCAGGTATTTTACCATTGGCTTGCACTAACGTTTTGAAAGTTTTAAGAGACATCATATTACAACAATTCCACCTTTAGTCCCAATAAACCAGTATCACAGCAGTTCCACCTTTAGTTCCAATGAACCAATATCACAGCAATTCCACCTTTAGTTCCAATAAACCAATATTACAGAAATTCCACCTTTAGTTCCAATAAACCAATATTACAGAAATTCCACCTTTAATTCCAATAAACCAATATTACCATCTCGCCTTCCTTCCCAAAAACCAAATAGGAGGCGAGTCCTGATCCTGCGTACTTAAACGTACGTCTTATGGTCAGGGCCTAGGCTTTTCCACCACCAAATCCAAATCCAATTACCACCTTTTAATATAAAGCACCTTCGGGCTTACCTTTGCAGCTTGTCCGACAGGCGCGGGGGGTCGGAGCACGGATCGATGGCTCCTCCGAGAAGCGCTCGGTGCCGGCTGGAGTAATCGAGGCGTGAGCCGCCCCGGCTGCCTTCGGAGTCCTGCCGCCGGTCGCCAAAGAAGCTGTTGCCCGATAGATAAAGGACACAAAACTCGGCAAAGTTTTGTGCGGTGCTTTATTGAGGGCCCCCGAGGGTCCGTGGACTCACGTCCCAAGCCAGAGCCCCATTTTCTCGGGTACAGGTGCTCTTCTTTATACACATAATCCATAACAAAATATCCAAGAAACAGTTCAGCTTGAATAACCGACAAACCCCCCTTACAATACAATCCTGAGCTCAAAACAGAATCATCCATCTTATACCTATCACATTGTGCTGCCTCAAAAAAAAAACTGGCTAGGCTTGTTATCTTCCCTATACTAGTTAATTATTTATCAAGTTCCTAGACTACCTGCTAAGTTACACACAAACTCAACACACAGCTTCCACAAAAAAACCGATTCACACAACTCATAATTAAATATTTTGCTAAATTTCATTTCTTTTCCAACAGGACGATTGCTCTTTTTACTATGCTTATTTCCCTGTTTCATTAAAACAGTAGTATTAGCCGTGCAGACCAACCTAAAAATCCCAAGAAATTCTAACCTGAAGAAACCAGGAAAGGTAATACAGTTAAGTAACCATGATTACCCGAGTGCTCAAGAAATTTATAGTCAATACAAAAAATTAAATATGAAGCTCATGAGTCAAAAATTGTAAGTTGATGCGAGCTTAAATTTAAGCTCGATCAAAGAAAAAGAAAGGGACTGTTATGAACAAAAATCTGCCAATTTTTTTGTGTGTGAGAAAAGAGTTACAAAGACTAGCCAGACCAGGGTTGCAGCTGGGGTGCTGTTTGTTTGTCATGATAATTGCGGGTCGTTTTAGTTAATGGTTCTTCTTGTATCGGTGAAGCCTCTGGCCGAGGTGGGTTGATGGCTGAGACGGTGAGGAGAAGGGACATGAACGTGAGAGGGGGCATGCAAAATGACTTTGAGACCAGCATGCCATGAGATGCTACTGCTCCAAACGTACTGAGAAAACCCCCAAAACAACGAGCCAATATAGAGTTGGGAAGTTAGAGTGATGTCTGGACGTGAGGAGCAGAGTACTAGGCCTGCAGAGATGCAGAAAACCTTTGTAGCCCCTCACCCTGAGCACGGGAGTCGTCCCGAAACCGGGAGCGGACGGGGCAAAGCTGCGAACAACAAGACTCCCACGAGGATTGGACCCCTCCCCCGGCTCTGTCCCTAGTAGACAAAGCTGCGCATATCCTCCTCCTGTGAGCCACCTTGGGAGACCCGACAGAGACTGCAGACTCGTGGAGCTTCCCATCCTGAGCTGATCTCTTTTAATAAAGGCGATAAAAGGAGAAAAAGTCTCCTTGCCCTGTTTATTTCACTGAGTACTTTAAAATGCCTAAGTTCCTTGGTCCACAAGGTCCTGGCCAGACTGTGTGGAACCTTCCCAAAACCCTTTGTCCCCTGCTCTGAAACCCAGAGCACGTGTTAGCTTTTCAGAGAGCAGTGATGCCCAAAACAGCCCCCAGTCCCTAGGGGCTTAACAAGATGGAGGATGCCACGTGGCACCATCCCATACCTGGTCTTCTTCTTCCCAAGATCCCCCTAAATATCCCAAAATTCCTTCCGCATCCCCCTCCCCTCTGGCTCCTCGTGACACCTTCCCTCCCCCCCCCCCCGCCCCCCTCGCCTGCTGTACCCTCAGCTCCGCCCCTCTACTCCTCCCAGGGGGTGTCTGCTGACGTGATGTCGCCAGGCATCCCTGCCCCCTGCCAACCCCTTGTCTCCGTCCCCTGTTCCCATTGTGTCCCGCCCCCTCCCCGGGTTCCCATGGTGGGGGCACGCCCACTGCCTGTCCCCACAGTCATACCTGTGATCCCAATGCTTCTGATTCAAAGCATATGGAGCAGGGAACCTCAGACCCAATACAGGGTCCCACTGTCATTCGCTCCTGTTACATATCAGCCTGCAGCACAAGAGGGCACAGCCCCAACTGCTAATTGGAGCTCTTTTGGACAACAGTTGATTAAAGAAGTCTGTAAAGCCCACAAGGAATATGGCCCACACAACCCATACTTCTGTAGCCTTTTAAATTCTGAACTGAGTAGGACTGTAGTAGTCCCACATGATTTAAAACAGCTTTTCTTGTGTCTCATGACCTCTACAGAATTCAAGTTATGGGAGTTAGCATGGAAACAACTGCCAAAAGAAGCTTTTCCAGGCTTGCATGCTGATCCAAACACAGTGAAAGATGCCAATGGCATGCCAATTACCATAAAGCATCTCTCCAGTGAAGGCCAATGGTCTTTACCCTCAATCCAAGCTACCGTAATTCCTGTAGAAGATTTGAGAGAGTCAAAGAAGCAGCTGAAAAAGCCTTCTTTACCCTCCAACCTGAAGGCCTATTCGAGCCATTTAGTAAGATTAAGCAGCTACCATCAGAGCTTTTTTTGAAATTTGTAGAGAGGTTAACAAGAGCTATTGAAATCCAAGTTAAAAAAGAGAATGCAAGGGAAGAAGTTTTAGAGGAAATGGCATTTACAAATGCAAATGAACAGTGTCGAGAGGCAATTTTAAGCTTACCTCTAGACCTCCACCCTACACTAAAAGATATGCTTCTAGTCTGTTACAGGAAAGTGCCTCTGATGAGTGTTGCTGAAGACCCCAGACCAAGGCTGCTTCCAAGACTCCCTCAGCGTGTCAGTGTTGCCAGCCCTGTGCCCATTCCCTCAGCACAGCAGTACCTGGGCAGCAGTGAAGACCAGCAATGGTTGACCCCACAAAGCCATGCCTGCTTTGCAACAACCTTGGGCACTGGAGTAGCCGATGCCCCCTGAAAAGGCAATTTGATGAATTTAGAAATGGCACGGGAAGCGAACTACAAGCACTCCCTGCAGATCTACAACAACAAAAAACTGAATGGGGAGTGCCGGCCTGCCAGGCGTGCAGACACAAAAAGAGCAGGCCAAGGGAATAAGGGTAGCAAAATAAACCAAGCGCATGGTAATTTTATTATTTCTGTATGTGAAACAGATGCTTCAAAGACCACGTCTGCTGGTCCATTGTTTAAAGTTAAACAAAATAACCTTTGTTATGATTTAGGCAAACCTATGTTAACCACGTGTTTTGTCAATGAGCCTGACAGGTTGCAGCTGACAGAATCACTCCACCTGAAAGACACCGACTGGCATTTTGTCTCCGTCAATCCAGAACAGAAGGGTACTTGGCACCGAATTTGTTGTAAGTACATTGTCACTGGGGACACCAAACACACATCACAAGAGATTGAAATTGCTCCAGGAATGACATCAGATCCTGAGCAATTCCTTCTCAGGCTGCACTGTTTCCACCCACCCATGTTTCTTCCCAAGGGACAAATTGTTGCACAACCTATCCCTGTGCTGTTTTTACCTGAAAGCACTGCAAAACAAGGGCCCTCAGTCGCCCGAGTCCAAGTTATTGGGAAAAACAAACCCAAAGTATGGTGCAATGTCAGTGGGTGCGTATAGAATTTAAATCCCGATGTCTCCGGGTGTGTCCTGCTTGGCTTCTTCTGGCTCTTGCTGCTGAACCGGAGGCGGCAGCTGTGGCTTTCTTCCACAGAGATACCTCCGGCTGGCTGGATGCAGCAGCTGGGCACTTAGAAAAGTCCAGGCAGGGGTAGAACTCAGTTTACCTTTGGTGGAAAAGCTTCCAGCAGCAGTGAAGAGAAAAAGAGCGGGCTCTGTTGTAAGTTAAGTCCAAGGTTTATTGATGCCTCGTGGATCACTGTAATAGCTCCAGGATCCAACCCTGGACAGAACTCCCTGATGGCTCTGGATACAACAAAAGACCCCTCCGCGTGGTGTGGTGTCCTTTTTAAGCCCGGAACCAGGGGGCGGGGAAGGGACAGGTGAAGGCCAACCAGGTGTGAGGAGGGGATGGCCCAGGGGAGATTGATTGATAGGCAGCTAGGCAGGAGGGCGAAAGGGGGAGGGGAATAGGTACACATTCCAGAGAGGGGGTTGGGGACAGGAAATGTCATAACACTGCAACAGGCGCGGAGAGTCAAAACGTATTGAAATGTTTGTAGACACGGGTGCAGACTGCACAGTGATCCCAGTACAAGACTGGCCAGCACATTGGCCTTTGCAAAACGTTGCCGGTCACGTTCAAGGTATAGGAGGCGTGCAATTGGCAAGACAATCCAAAAGCATCGTCCAAATCGAGGGGCCAAACGGACAATTGGCAAATATCCGCCCATTTGTGTTAGATTATTTGGAACCTTTGTTAGGGAGAGACTTAATGGCCCAGTGGGATGTCATGATTGATATTCCAGACTCTTCACAGGATTTTTGTACAGCGGTTGTTGCACAGCGCCCCACCCAAAAACTGAATTGGAAGACAGACAAACCAGTTAAGGTGAAACAATGGCCGCTCAGTAAACAAAAAATAAAGGCACTCGAGGAGCTAGTGGAAGAGCAACTGGAAAAAGGTCACATTCTGGAGACCACGTCCCCGTGGAACTCTCCAGTGTTTGTCATCCAAAAGGGTGACAAAAAGAGATGGCGGCTCCTCCATGACCTCCGACAAATTAATAATGTCATTGAAGATATGGGCTCTCCCCAACCTGGTATGCCATCCCCAACAATGCTTCCCCAGGATTGGAAATTAGCTGTTATTGATATACAAGATTGTTTTTTCCGAATTCTCCTACACCCTGATGATGCACCGCGTTTCGCATTTTCGGTCCCCACCATCAACATGGAAGCCCCTATGAAAAGGTACCATTGGACAGTTCTTCCTCAGAGCCCGAAGGTCTTGCCAGCTATCTGCCAGTGGTATGTCTCTTCCCTGCTTTCCCCAGTGCGTGCAGCTGCAGAGAAGGCCATCATCTATCATTATATGGATGATATCCTTGTGTGTGCCCCCAATGATGATTTATTCACACATGTGCTTGACCTAATGATCGATGCATTGATTGTTGCAGGATTCGAGCTCCAGGAAAAGAAAATTCAAAAGATGCCACCCTGGAAATATTTAGGCTTAGAAATTTGAAATAAGACCATTGTTCCTCAAAAACTAGAAATCAACCCAAAGATCAAGACCTTTGCCGATGTCCACAAGTTTTGTGGGTCTTTAAATTGGGTAAGGCCCTGGCTGGGTCTGACTAATGAAGACCTTGCCCCTCTTTTCAATTTTTTGAAAGGGGGAGAGGACCCGGGTGCTCCTAGGTCTATTACCCCAGAGGCACAGAAAGCTCTAGAAAAAGTTCAGATGGCAATGTCCACAAGACAGGTCCACCAATGTCGGCCCGACCTGCCATTCAAATTTATCATCCTAGATAAATTACCACACCTCCATGGAATAATTTTCCAGTGGGAGGAAAAAAACCCCACCTAAGGCAAACGATACACCTAAAAAGGGCCAGGACCAGCGGGACCCTCTCTTGATCATAGAACAAGTCAGTCACAAAGGTCCAAGAGAATGACAAAGCCTCAAGAGCTGGTAGTAGAACTGATCCAGAAAGCAAGGACCCAGATCAGGGAGCTAGCAGGATGTGACTTTGAGTGCATTCACATTCCAGATGAGTTAAAATCAGGCCAAAATACTATGCAAATATTGGAACAATTGTTTTGAGAAAATGAAGTGTTGCAGTTTGCTCTAGATTCCTACTCAGGACAAATTTCTGTCCATCAGCCTGCCCACAAAATGTTCGAACAAGATGTTCAATTTACTCTGAAATTGAGAAGTGCTCTGAGTAGGAGACCTTTAAAAAAGGCTCTGACTATCTTTACAGATGCGTCCGGGAGGTCCCACAAGTCTGTTATGACTTGGAAGGATCCTCAAACCCAGCAATGGGAGACGGACATTGTTGAGGTAGAAGGTTCACCTCAGGTTGCTGAAGTGGGTGCAGTTGTTAGGGCTTTTGAAAGGTTCTCAGAACCATTCAATCTTATTACAGATTCTGCATATGTGGCAGGAGTAGTATCCAGGGCAGATTAAGTAATACTGCAAGAAGTGTCTAACATCACACTTTTCGAATTGCTCTCAAAACTGGTCAAGTTAGTCACTCACCGAGACCAACCATTTTATGTGATGCACGTCAGGTCACACACTGACTTGCCAGGGTTTATCACTAAGGCAACAGAAAAGCAGATGCTCTTGCTGCACCTACAATGATGGACACTCTCCCAAATGTTTTTGAACAAGCAAAGATCAGCCACCAGCTTTTCCACCAAAATGCACCTGGCCTGGTTTGTCAGTTTCACATCACTCGAGAACAGGCCAAAGCGATTGTGGCCATGTGCCAAATTGCCAACAACATGCACTCCCTAAGATGAACATGGGAGCAAACCCAAGGGGGTTGAACTGTTGTGAACTGTGGCAAACAGATGTTACACACATACTGTCATTGGGACAGCAGAAATACGTTCACGTTAGTGTAGATACCTTTTCTGGAGCGGTCTATGCTTCTGCCCTCACAGGAGAATCATCTATCGATGCCATTAAGCACCTCTTACAGGCTTTTTCTATCATGGGCATCCACAAGGAGTTGAAAACTGATAATGGGCCTGTTTACAAATCCAAGGAATTCGAAAGCTTCCTGCAGCAATGGGGAGTAGAGCACAAAACTGGCATCCCCTACTCCCCTACAGGTCAAGCCATAGTAGAAAGGACTCACCATGATATCAAAAGAGTCCTGGACCAGCAACATTAGGTTCTGAAGGTGGAAACTCCCCACATCTGGTTGTCCAGGGCACTGTTCACAATCAATTTTCTGAACTGTTCCTTTGACATCTTGAATCCGCCCATCCTATGCCACTTTGGGGGGAGCAGTCATATGTTGATGAAAGAAAAGCCTCTGGTCTTAGTAAAGGACCCTGAGACTTGGAAAACGGTGGGACCTTACAAACTGGTTACTTGGGGACGTGGATATGCCTGTGTGTCCACCCCCTCTTGTTTAAAGTGGGTTCCTTCCAAATGGGTAAGGCCATATGTTCCCAAGGTCTCAGAGAAATCTACAGAAGCACCCCAGGTTGCAAATGCCGCCTGGAGAAGGAAACGCCACAGGTGTTCTCTGGAGGAAATTCCATTTAAGCCTCCTATCTGAAACAGTTTGTAATATATGTTTGTTTCAAGTTTCCTTGTACCAGTTTAGATCCCACTGTTCGTGTGTAGTCTCGAGTGGCCATGAGACCGAGCCTGCTTCTCATCCTACTCGTGATCATTCCACCAGCAATCTTCTGGATAGGCCCTCAGCCCAAAGCACTTATGAACTGCCTTGGCAAAAGCCCTCGGACATCAAGAGAGAAACTGATGACTGGCTGAGTGGACTGTTCAAAGGCTTGGTACTCTTGGGCTGGTTGGGATCTATTCTAAGAACTGTGTTTTTAGTACTGTTTATTTTAGTTGTTGTTATTGTAGTTGTTAGCATTGTTTTTGGACTAATCAAACGCATGGTTCTCAAATTGATTTCAAGCTCATCTTCCCCTCCTGAAGTTTACCATTTGGAAGCCCTTAGTGCTCCAATGGATGACATGGAAGCCTCAGTGGAAAACACTGACCCTCCTGTAGAGGAGGAAACGATTTACCAACCATGGATTGGCAAGAACTCTGCACCACAAACCCAGTCCTCTTCTTTTTAAACAAAACTAGGGGGAGATGTTGCAGTGTGAAGCAATATCCTGTTTCACCTATCCCAGTCCCTCAGGTGTGCCAACCTCTCCCTTTCTCTCCCCCTTGCACCCTTGCTAAGTGCTGTCTGTCAATCTTAACATTCCAGCAAGGGCTCGTCTGGTTGGTGAAGTTCAAAAGATGCTTCTCAGCCCTGGAGTCATTGGCCAGCCTAGGTGTCATTGTCCCCTGAGACTCCCCCCCCTCCCACCTGGTGGGTGGCACACCTACACCTTCCCCTCCCTCTTTCCCCGGGCTTGAAAAGACACGGGACCATAGGATGCTATTCTGTTGGAGCTGTTACAAGATTCAGAGATCTGTGACTCTGGAATAAAACTCTGGATTAAACCCTCTGGCAGAATCCATCTCCTTTTCATCTTCACCATCACCTAAGGCCTTTTCACCAGAGTCCCTGCATGCCTGGACTCGTTCCAAGCGCCAGCTGCAATATACAGCCAGCCGGGCGTGTCTCTGAGGTGAAAGACCACAGCTGCCGCCTTTGGTCCAGCAGCAAGGGTCAGATGAGCCCAAGAACGTTCCATCCAGTAATACTGGGATCATATTCCAAGAGGACTGGACTAATACTGGGAGTATCTGAGAGTGACTGGGAACACACCCTGCACATCATCCCCCATACTGGGCCTGACTGGGAAATGCTGGGAGCACACTGGGAGCAAATGGCATCATACTGGGACTGACTGGGCTGATCTAGGGAGCAACTGCAACCATGCTGGAGGCAGCTGGGACCATACTGGGGAAGACTGGAAGCAACTGGGATTACACTGGGACCACACTGGGAGGGCTGGCATGTGACTGGGATCAAACTGGATCTTACTGGAATCATATTGGGGTTTAAAGGAAGAAACTGAAATCACACCTTGGGCTACTGGGAGCAACTGAGGGAAACTGGGATGATGCTGCAAGCAAACTGGAGCAACTGGGAAGAACTGGGATATACTGGGCATGAGTGGGGGATCATACTGGGATAACTGACACCTTACTGGGGCCACTGGCAGTGTCTGGAAATAACTACAGAAATACTGGGGACAACAGGGATATTCCAGCCATGACTGAGGGATCACATTGGGATGACAGGAACTATACAGGGAACAACAGGGACCATGCTGGAGACAACTGGGAGTGAGTGGGATCCTGCTGGGAGGGACAGGGATCATATGGGGAGTGACTGGGACTAGAGCAGGGGCAACTGTGTTCAACTGGGACCATACTGGGAGTGTCTGTAACCATAGGGGAGTGATGGAAGCACACTGGGAACAGCTGGGCCCATACTGGGAGCAACTGGGATGATGCTTGGGGAAACTGAATCTACCCTGGAGGCAACTGGGCACGCCTGGGACCCTGCTGAGAGGGACTGGGACTATTCTAGGGACAAGTAGGATCATAATGGGAGGAAGTGGGAAGAAGTGGTATTATGATGGGAGCAACTGGGATCACACTGGAATCACAGTGAGAGCAGCTGAATCCATACTGGGTTACACTGGCATCTCATTGAGAGCGACTGGAATCACACTGGGATTGACAGGGAATGGCTGTGAGCAACTGGAATTGTGCTGAAAGCAACTGGGAGAAAATGGCAGTTGTCGGGTCCAGGACATCCCTTTGGCTGTCCTGAGCAGCCCAGACCCTTGCCGGGGGGCTCAGAGACCCTGGCACAGAGCCCAAAATGCCTCTGTGAGTTTGATTATGGCCCGTGGAGCAAATACCAACCTTCTATGAAGATAGCAAGCCACAAGAGTTTAGGTAGAATAATAGTGAAATTATCACAGGGTGAATTATGTATTTTAGGATTACTGTACAGGGGGGTTATATCCCTGTACAGGGGGGTTATGGAGACAAGATGGAGGAATCGGGGCGTGCCTCATGCTTCTTCCTTCTTCTTCTTGGCCTCCATCTTCTGTCGTGATGTTGGCACTTACTTATTGGTTTAGAGTAGAAACTCACTGTCTAGCATAGGTGATGGGTATTGGGGAGTAATTGTAAATATTGTACACGTAGTTTTTAGTATAAAGACACAACACCGCCCCGGGGGCAGGCAGAGTGCCTGTGGCTGCCCTGCTGAGCAGATCTCTGCTGGGCAGAAAGAAAATTTTATAGATAAGAACTAATAAACGACCTTGAGACCGAAAGATGAAGAGTCCCGACTACTTCTTTAAGCGCCGGGCTGGGAAAAGAGACTTTGGAACTTTTCTCGGGGTCACTCTGACAAACAAATGATCCCGACAATTGGCGTCCCTGGGTGGGCACTTGGCAAGCAGCCAGCCACCAGCCATCAGCTGCTGAAATCCAGCCCGAGAAGGAAAGAAAACAGGCACTCTCAAGAAAAAAAAAAAAAAAGAAAAAAAAAAAGAAAGGAAATGTCCAGAAAGACCATCTCGACTTCTGCCGAGAGGATTTGTTTCAACCTCGACCTGGAAGGAGGACGACCAGAAGCCGGCCTGGGAGATCCTCACCTGTGAGCTGCTGGACAGTGACCAGGGCAAATTCCGGACTGACTTTGCAGATGATTCAGCTTTTGGTAAGAAAGGTCAAAATTGAGACCATGGGAGATACATGCTCCCAGGAACAACCTAGCATCTTGTCAGCCCTAGAGGGCTTGACAGACACATACCCTGTAAAAATCCCTGAAAAAAGATGAAATTTCTGGCAGCAGAGCCAGGATTATGTTAATGGCGACCTCAGCAAATGAGGTAAGCTGGGCACCACTTAGCTGGGGATACTAAGCGGGGGGGGGGGGAGGAGCAGAGTCCTAAAAGAAGGCTTGCTATAAGTCCCCGTTACGTTACGGGAGCGAATTCCCGGGGAAAGTAGACGAAAAGAGGTGTTATGGCCTCCTGTCCCGATAACCCGAACACCAAAGAGACCCCCAAAGCGCCCTGAAACCACAGAATATACAGGGGATTCAGGCAGCGACTCAGATACAAATACAATCCCGAGTACAGATGAACTGGGTTTCCCCCGAACGAGATCGAGGGGGTGGTCCCGAAGGGACGTGTCCCCCCAATCCTCGGGAGCCTGGGGAGCAGGGGTTGGAAGTGGCTGCAAAGTCGGAGGGTCTCGGAATCAGTTCGGGGGGAGGGGAAGCGCTTTCTCGCGGCAGCGACGCGGCGGCAGTGGAGCCGGCGGCGCTGGCTGGCGGGGGGGCAGCGGCGGAGGCGGGGGATGCGAGTTTTGTGGCGACTTTTGCGGGCGCGGCGTCGGGAGCGGCACCGGACCCTGCCGCACGGATGCGCGGGACGGGCAATGCTCGCAGAGCTTCTCGGGAAGATTCGAGGGCACCGGATAATGCGCTAGAGTCGGCCAGCTTTCCAGGAGCGGCTGCAGCGCTCCGGACTGGCGCCATACCTAGACGCAAGGGGCGTGCTTCGATGACGAATCTGGAAGCAAGGATGCGGAGATCAGCCCGCATTGCTGCGCGGGGAAAAATAAAAGCGGCAGGGGAACCGTGCCCACTGGCGGGAGATGCATATGTGTCCACAGAGGGAGAAGGGGGGTCAGAACCAGGCTTATGGGAGGAAATATCGGAGGCGGAGTGGGACAGAGCCAGTGACGTCAGTTCAGGGGCGGGAGGAGGCGTTCCCGAGGGCGAGAGCGCGCGGAGAAAGAAAGTGGGGCGTGGTAGAAGGCGGAGCAAGTCCCCTGTGACGTCTCAGGCGAGGAGGGGCCGTGGGTGGAGTTCCACATCCCGGGACTCCACCCCCTCTCCGGTTCCGGCTCACTCGGCTCCGATCCCTGAGGTTCAAAGCCCTCTCGGCCCGGAGAGAGAGACACATATGCAACCTCCATTGTTAGCTCAGTCAAAAGTCGTGCAAACTCGATCCAAACAAAAGGTGGATCAGGTGCAAGAGATGGGCCCGTATTGTGGCAAAGGCAAAATTAAAAGAAGGGACCGCGCGCGCCGGTTGCGGGCGCTGGCACGGAGCCAGAACGGGGTCGGGGCAGCGCCGGTGTCGGTCACAGGCAGAGGGGGGGGCGTTCCCGAAGCCGTGCCTGCGCCGAAACGAGCGCAGGGGAGGCGCGGTCAGGATGGGAGTGCCCGCACTCCGTGACGGCACAGGCAGAGACGGGGCACGGTCTGGGTACAGAGGGTCCCGAGGTACTGGCTCTTCTCCGGTCCCACGGCAACGGTAAACAGCCAATCGCAGCAGCCAGCACACAGTTTCAGCCTCCAACAAAATATCAAATTAGAGATTTTGTGCGGATACAGCACATGTTGTGTGGGGCACATAGAGTTCCTAACCACTCCGGTCCCACGGAAGTGACAGAAACAGTATTTACCAGATGATCAGGTTTCAGATGCAAAAGATGGACATGTAGAAAAGCTGTCCAAAATCAGAGTAAAGTGAGAAAGCACCAGGCTTTTGCTCAAGATACAGATAAAAAAGGAAAACCAGTGCAAATCAGTGTTGTTACAAATATGATGTAGATGGAAATCTATTGTGAATAATGCCTCTCAGGGCGGGAAATGACCATATAAAGATAGAAGTATTAGTCTTGATTCAATTACCTAAAATATCTCTGAAGACAGAGCATTTAAGAAATATCAGTCAGATCCTATTTGTGGGGTCATCAGTTGATTTTTCAATGGTTCAAAGTTTTGTTGGTATTGAGTCTGTAACCTTTGTTGGTTTGAATTTTATAGGTGACACTGATAAATAGGGATTGTTATTAAAGCTGTATAAATACTTTTAAAAGGTTGTCATAATGCCTTCAAACATTTCCTGTTGATAAGTTGATTATATAATGAGAATTCTCAGAATTTATGATAAGAATTATTAGCAAGGTATTGTAATATTTACAGCCAGCTTTTATGTGTTTCACTGTTTCTTTGTGTGATCATCTACAAGATGTGTGTCTTCAGAATCTTGTCTTGTATTTCTTGATTACTCATGGTTTTTGGGTTGCTTTTCAATCCAGATTGCCATTTTCGTGGTTTTCTTCAGTTATTATATCTTCAGTTTTTATAGAGGTACTGCATGCCAAGAATTCAAGAGGTTTGCTGTGTTTGAAGAATTTCTATCCTGACAGAAGTTTCAGAGGGATTCATCTATTTAATGGTTTGAGTGATCTTTAATTCTAAAGTTTCCTATTCATAATTGTTGTTTTTAAGAGTCTTGTTTCAAAATGTATTAAGTGACATCCATTAATTAGAGTTCGAACTCTGGCCAAGTTCTAGCTCTACTTGAATGGAATGATTGACAATCAGCCCAGATGTTTTCTGCATCAAAAACTATTCAAGTCCTTTTGGCTTGGCAATTTGACCATATATGATAGCTGAGCCTGCCTTCAAAGGGAGTTTGGAGAAACATGAATCCGGACATGAGTTCTCCAGTTCTCTGTTGTTTTAAGATTCATCAGCTGTCGCAGGCTCTGGGATGACAGTTCAGTGTTGTAGTGATTGATAACTGTATAATTTCAGATGTGTTATTGATTATGTGTACTATC
Organism: Setophaga petechia; assembly: GCA_024362935.1. Taxonomy (NCBI): domain Eukaryota; kingdom Metazoa; phylum Chordata; class Aves; order Passeriformes; family Parulidae; genus Setophaga; species Setophaga petechia. The sequence goes on along the minus strand of JANCRA010000209.1, from coordinate 192,833 downwards.
TGATTGATTTCTAATTGCTGTTATCTTACATTTCCCTATGTAATATTGCATAGAGACTGAAACAGAGTAGATATATAAGGGCACATTTTTCACCTTCAAGATTTTGAGATAATTCTCCAGTCCCTGTAGGGATGTGGATTTGTTTGTGTTTTAGCAGGTGCAGAAGTCCAGGTAGATCTCAGTAAACAATGTGAAACTTGATCAAGTGCGTGAGAATGCTGACAAGAAGCATGAGCAAGAAAATGCTGACCATTTCACAAGCAGAAAAGAAAAAAAAAAAAGAAAAAGATGCAGAGATGTGGACTGTACAGAGATTCCAACCTTTGTGTTTCACCCACAGAAGATTGTGGACTTTGGGTTGCTTCATGGATGAGAGCTCTGCAGTGATACTTACAGGTGTCACTGAAACTTCACCCCAGAGACAGGACTTTTTAATAATTGGTAAGGACAGAAGCAGCATCCTTGGACTTGTCATTTATCCTTCGATCATTTTGGCAAATCAGAATGAAGAGTTGACAGTTTTAGCTAAAGCTCTTCGACCACCACTGATTGTTCCAGAGAATACCCTGGTAGCCAAAGCTCTCGCTTTGCCACCACATGCAGCGGAACAAGGCATGCCGGTGTTTGATCAGCAAGACTTTCCCTCTGAAGACCATGTCAATGAAATTCTCCAGTGTTTGTCATTCAGAAGAAAACTTCAGACTCAGGGAGACTGCTACATGACCTCAGAAAGATCAGCAAAGTCATCGAGGACATGAGACTGTTTCGACAGGGACCTCCTTCACTCTCAATGATTCCCAGATTGGCCACTTGTGATCATTGATCTTGAGGATTCTTTCTTCAGCATCCTGCTCCATCCAGATGATGCTCCTCCACTTGCATTCTACATCCCAAGCAACAACAGGGAAGAACCCTCTGCAAAGGTACCAACACAACAGGAGCTGCAAGAAACTTGTGACTGTGTGATTGCAGAGGTGCAAAAGACAGGACTGAAAATCAGTGTTTAAGAAATTCAGGAGATCACATCATGGAAATACCTAAGGTGGAAAATCTCAGAGCAAACGATAAGACCACAGAAGATAGAAGTCAGCTCCAAAATCAGCAATTTGCATGACCTACATCAGCTGCTCAGAGAAATCGACTGGATGAAATCAACCATGGGGATCACAAATCATGATATCCTAGAGGCTCAATCTTTTGAGAGAGGACAATTTGACAATGATATCAAATCTCCCAGAACTCTTACCCCTGAAGCGCAGAGAGAACTTGAGAAAGTTACAAAGGTCTCCAAAGACAAACCTCACAGACCTGGAGATGGCATTCCAAATTACCATAAAAGCAAGGATAAGGGTTGCTGACAATGTCAGGCAGGAATTTTTCTACAATTCATTTACTATTGAAGAAAGATTATTTTAACTAGGCAATGCAGAAATCAAAAGGCTTGTTAATAGCATTGTTAAAGTAGCCAAACGTTTGCATGAATTGTTTTCCAGATCACAGATTGCTGAAATCAAAAATATGTTACAGGGAAAAAACAAAGAATAAGTGAGGAACTTACTTATTAGTCAAGATAACAGTAATGGTTCACTAATGGTTCTAGAAAAACTCACAAATCAGTAATCATGTGGCAGAATTCAGTCACAGGGGAATGGGACTCAGATGTAAAAATAGTCCAAGGTTCATCATAGATTGTAGAATTGGCAGCAGTGGTCAGGATCTTTCAATTGTTCTACCAATCTCTCAAATCTGATCACAGATTCAGCATATGATGCAAATATGGTCAGGTGATTGGAAGGTTCATTTTTGAAAGAAACAAGCAATGACATTTTAAATTCATACTTATCATGTATGGGGGCACTGCTGGAAAGCAGGGAGCGCAAGTGTTTCATCATTCACATTAAGGCATACTCATCCTTTCCAGGATTTTTTAGCAGAAAGGAAAACCCAGGCAGACAAACTAACCATGCTCATTTTACAGACTTTACTAGATATTTTTGAGCAAGCAAGGTTGAGCTATGCGTTTTTTCATCAAAATGCATAAGCACTGATAGAATCCTTTCACATCTCAAAAAGCCAGGCAAGGGAAATCATTAGTGCTTGCTCAGACTGTCAGTTTGAGCAGTCACCTGCATCCACAGGAGCGGTCAATCCGGGAGGATTGCAGGGCCTCCAGCTGTGGCAGGTGATGTCACACAATATCCATCTTTGGGAAGCTCAGAAATATCCAAGTCTCAATTGACACATTCTCAACAGCTCCCTTTTCAAAACCTGATCCACCAATTCTCAGGCATTTTTATAACACTAGCCAGGCAAAACTAAAGGAGAATCCTTTAGTTTTGATCAAAAATCCAGAAGTAGAACAAGTTGAAGGTCCTCTCAAACTAATCATGTAGAGCAAAGGTTTAGCTTGTGTTTCTACAGGATGAGGTCCAAAGAAAGTGTTGGTGAGACTCGTAGAGCCCTACAGGACTCGGACACAGGAAGACACGGATCCTGGAACCAAAGAGGCAAGCACACAGACAGAGGCAGGAGACAAGACCGTGAATATCTCCTCAAACAGCATATAAAGAGTTCAAGGACTTGGGGTTTCTCTCAGGGGCTTGGGTGTCATGGCATGGAAAAAATTTCTCACAAGGAGTGAAGCCATGAGCTTGAGATTCGATCAGGTATTGCTCATGTGCCTCATTCTTCCATCTATTGCCTTAGGCAATGGAGCAGATTTGTCCATGGTCCAGCCAAAACAAAAGGTTGGGGGGGCTTTGGCCAGTGTAGCAGGTTTGGATGGTGTCTGCTTGGCATGTTCGGGGCCAGAGAGATCGTTCTCAATGTATCTGGTGGGTTTGCCAGTGAATGAATGGCCAATTCCAAAAAATACTTCTATAAAGATTTCACAGGTCATTTCAAATCCTGTGAATGAGTAACATCTTTGGACACAGTTCCTCCCTGTGGCTCCTTTTGAACCCGAGGAACTGGAAATTCTTAAGTCAGAAAAAATGAATTAATGAATTTTTGTATAAAGTTTTGAACTTTTGAAAGTGACACAAACAGAAAATAAGACAATGTCACTCCAAAATCATAATTTTTATAAGAACGCATCTGATTGGTGCAAATACACCAAGGTGACAGCCAAAGCATCCCTCCAAGTTTCAGTACAATTACCACAAGGAAATTTTTTTTATTTGTGGAGACAAACTTGGCCTACTATCCCTGCAAATGTCAAAGATAGTCCATGCAGCATTGTAAAAGTTTCATTGTTAACACCTGATTGGAGAGTTTTTAAAAGAGTAAACACATAAGAGGAAAAGATTAGTGGAACAATACAGTCCAAATTGTGATAGTAATATACACACATGAGACAAGGCTTGGAGAATTGCAGTTGCAATTTTCTCCCCACAGGCAGCATCGGAAGTGGCCTTGACTCAATTGGATTATATAGGTTGCTAACTGAGCAAACATGCTTGAGCTGTTTCTCTTACACCCAGTGAGACTGTAACAGACATCGACACTAGGATGGGCAACTCTCCAAAACAGAGCAGCAAGTAACTATTTGCTGCTGGCACATGGACACAGGTGTGAAGAATTTGAAAAGATGTACTGCATGAACATGTCAGATCATTCAAAATCAATTTATGAAAACATCGAAAGTTACAAGGAAGTGTTAACAAACTTGGGGAGGTCACTAGATCTTGGATGGTTGATGTGGTTGGATTTTTTAACCTTTCACCATTGTAAAAAGTACCTTTAAAGGTAGGTTGTTACATTTTGACAAGGCTTGTGGTTCTTCTGCTCATCTTACCATGCATCTGCGTATGCATGTAGTGGGCCATGAACACAGTTGCAAAGAAGGTGTTTTTAGTGCAAAGAGAGGGGGGAGATGTCGGGTCTAGGACATCCCTTTGGCTGTCCTGAGCAGCCCAGACCCTTGCCGGGGGGCTCAGAGACCCTGGCACAGAGCCCAAAATGCCTCTGTGAGTTTGATTATGGCCCGTGGAGCAAATACCAACCTTCTATGAAGATAGCAAGCCACAAGAGTTTAGGTAGAATAATAGTGAAATTATCACAGGGTGAATTATGTATTTTAGGATTACTGTACAGGGGGGTTATATCCCTGTACAGGGGGGTTATGGAGACAAGATGGAGGAATCGGGGCGTGCCTCATGCTTCTTCCTTCTTCTTCTTGGCCTCCATCTTCTGTCGTGATGTTGGCACTTACTTATTGGTTTAGAGTAGAAACTCACTGTCTAGCATAGGTGATGGGTATTGGGGAGTAATTGTAAATATTGTACACGTAGTTTTTAGTATAAAGACACAACACCGCCCCGGGGGCAGGCAGAGTGCCTGTGGCTGCCCTGCTGAGCAGATCTCTGCTGGGCAGAAAGAAAATTTTATAGATAAGAACTAATAAACGACCTTGAGACCGAAAGATGAAGAGTCCCGACTACTTCTTTAAGCGCCGGGCTGGGAAAAGAGACTTTGGAACTTTTCTCGGGGTCACTCTGACAAACAAATGATCCCGACAGGCAGTGACTGGGAGCATGCTGGGGGTGACTGGGATATACTGCGAGAGACAGGGAGTCACTGGGATCACACTGGGGGCACTGGCATCAGACTGGGAGCGACAGGAATTTGACTGCAAGTGACTGGGATCATGCTGGGAGTGGCTACAACTATACTGGGATCAGAGTGGACTGGACCCCGACTGGGGGTTACTGGGTGGTACCTGGCCCATGCTGGGAGCAAACAGGGGACATAATTGGAGGAAAGTGGGAGCAACTGGGACCATGCTGGGAGCAAATTGCATCAGCATAGAGAATGACTGAGAGTGACTGGGCTCATACTGGGAGCAGCCACTGCTGGCACCGGCACCCCCGAACCCCTTTCCCGGCCATCCCGCCCCTCCAGCCCCAGCACCCCCCATTGCCGGGGTCCCAACAATCCCAGGGGTCCCCTGCTCTCGGGGTCCCCGCTTTGCCCTTCTGGGGCTGTCCTCTCTCTGGGCTCCCGCTCGGGAAAGCCACAGCTCTCCCGGGGCTCCCCAGAACCGGCGTACCCTCACCAGGGCCGCTGCTCCCACGCGGTCCCCACGTGGCCCCAGCAGAGCTCAGAGGGCCTGGCCGGGAGGCCCAACCCCCACCGCGGAGGGACCCGCATCCCCCTGCCCCCCGCCGGGGCTCTGCTGCTACCCACACCGGGACCCCCCAAAAACACCTCCCGGGGACCCACGATGTCCCCTCGAGGGCCATCTGCAGCTCGGCTTTGGAGCCCTGACAGCTCCAAACATACCTCCCAAAAAACCCCAAACCCAGACACCTCTCCGTAGATTTGGGCCGAACTCCCCCTGCCGGGGCACCTGCAGGATGGGGGCGATGCTCCCGGGGCTGTGGCAACTCCAGGGAGTGCCTGGGCCACGAGATTCTCCCTCTCCTCATGTGCTGCTGCTGCTCAGCCTCTGCCTCCCTCTCACCTCCTCATCCCCCGTTCGCAAATGCCGAACTGTAAGGGGAAAAGGGGCAGGGAAAGGGCGGGAAGCGTGAGGGTAAAGGCCAAGGGCGGCAACTGTGATGGGACACTCTGGAAGGCGGCACTCTGCAAACAGAACTGCAACGGACTGAACATGAACAGGAAAGAAATCAGTAAGTCTGAGAGTTTCGTTTGCTATCAAATACATCTCACACACTGTAAGAGTCTGTCCGAAATACCCTTCATTTTCTTGCCTCACGATTGTCTTGGAAGACCACCGAAAAAACTGTTAAGCCAGTGGGGAGGGGAAAGTCACGAGATTGTCAGCTTGTTTCCACAGGTGTTATTTGCATAACACACCATGCTGAGCACGAAGAGGGCGTCCTGCCCCTTCTGAACAATGGACTCTCTACCTCCTGGCCTGCCTGGCTTGAGCTCTGGATGGTCCCCCACAGAAGACCCCTCTCACCTGCCCTCAACCATCGTGACAGACAAGCAAAAAAGGTTTCTTCATCAAGAAAGCAAGACAAGAAACTCTCCGTGCAAGAAGATCCCCATTGGACCTTCCTCCAGAGACTGGGACTGAACTCCAACCCCCCTGCTTGAGTTGTGCAGTGGAGGGGGAAAGGATGCCTAGAACAAATGCACCTGCGAGCATTGGGCCATGAAAACAATGGTCTTTGCCTGTTGCTTGGCTTGGACTCTGTGTACCCCTCTATTTGGTTCTTTCCCCCTCCCTAGAGACCTTTTGTTTCGGCTTCCCTTCCCCCCAACCTAAAACTGTATAATTGGAACCCCGGTCAGCCTTTGAGATCTCCCCGGACACGGACTGGCGAACCTTCAACGGCTGGACCCTCGAAGGACAAGAGCAACACCACGCTTCGGTAGCTATGCCATCCCCCCTTTTTCCTCCCTTTTTTCCCTTTTTTCTCCCTTCTCCTCCCTGATTCCCTCACCAACGCACCACAGTTGTAGTTGTATTAATAAACAAGACCTGTTGATTTTATTGCTGTAAATCCCCTGTGCCTTGGCTGGTTATTTTGCACCTAAAAATCACCGCGTCATCTGTCCACTGGGACGGATCGCGACACACACCCAGCCCCACACAATCCCCATCCCACGGGTCGAAATTGGGATCCCACTTTTGCCATTTTCCTCCCAGTCCGATTTCACTCTGTTGGCTGTGGAAGCGAGTGAGTTTGTCACAAGCTAGAGTTTTTCTGAGGGGGGAAAAAGTGACTTTGATTTGGAGCTGAGCTCTTTTCCTTTAGGACTGAGCTGTTTTCACTAGTGTTTGAGTGGTTTTGAGGTGACAGATTCATCCCTCTTGATTTTGGGGTACAGAGGAGGGAGAATATGAAAAAAAATTAAGGTGAAACCAAAAGTAGAAGCAGCCAGGTGTGTTCCCAACATGGATCACAGGGAATGTGAGTGACTTTGGGTTGTGCCCAAAGTGCCTCCTCCAGTGGGGGATGGAGCTGGAGCAGTGCATGAAGCTCTTCCCGCACTCAGGGCACTCGCAGGGCTTCCCTTACCTGTGCCTCCGTTGGTGTTTGGTCAAGTCAGATCTCTGCCTGAAGCTCTTCCCACATTCCCCACACTTGTAGGGTCTCTACCCAGTGTGGATGCGCCGGTGCTTGACGAGGTTGGAGTTCTCCCTGAATTCCTTCCCACAGTCGGGGTAGCGGAAGGGCCTCTCCTCTGTGTGAATCCGATAGTGCAGGAGGAGATCAGAGCTGGTCAGAAACCACTTCCCACACTTGGAACACTCATAGAGCCTCTCCCCATTCGGTCCTCTGGTGGCAGATTAGGCTGGAGCTCTGGCTGGAACTCTTCCCACATTCCCCACACTCGTAGGGCCGTTCCCCAGTGTGGATTCTCTGGTGCACAATCAGGTGGGAGCTACACCTGAAGCTCTTCCCACACTCCATGTATGTGTGGGACTTCTTCCCATGATGGAGCTGCTCATGGAGCACCAGATCCAAGCTCTGGCTCCGTCTGTGGCCACCTTCCCGGCCCAGGCTGGCTCTTTCCCCCTCAGATCCCTGCCAGCTGCATTTGCAGCCCCTCCTTGTGCAGCATCTCCAGGTCTTTTCCTCCCCATTGGCTTCCTGCACCATGGAGCTGCTCAAAACGGCCTCTTCCACCAGGTTCTGCCGTGGGGATTTGTCCTCCCTGCTCTCCATGCTCAGCTCCTGCTCTGGGGGAGGAAGGACAAGGACAGGATGGGATTTGCCTCTGTGCCACAGGTAAGGGCAAGGAGATCCCCCCAGAACTGTCCTGCAGCTGGGGTCGTGCTGGGATGGGAGATGGAGCAGCACAGAGGGGAAAGGGGCACTGACTTCCTCCTCACCTGCCTGCATGTCCCAGGGCACCTTGTCTTCCTCAAAGCTTCCTTGGGGTTGACAATGGGAAATTTTGGTTTGGGGAAAACAATGAATGAGCACATTCAGTTTGAAGGTCCCTCTGCCCGAGTCCATCTCACCAAGTCACTGGCCATCTGGGGTCTAGAAAAACCTCCCAAACACCAAGATTCAGCCCTGAAAAAGCCTCCCATGAATTCCCCGTCCCTGGTCCCTCCCATTTGGTGTTCGGGGGTTCCTCCCTGTCCCAGCTGCTGGGGTTCACGCTTGGATTGGAGGTCCCCCTTGTGCTCGGTGCCCACCCTGCCCAGGCTGCTGGCAGTCCCAGCAATGCCAAAAGCTCCCCCCTCTTGGCTCTCCCCATTTCGGGATGCCGGGGCTGTTTGTGCTCCCGGGCTCCCTTCTCCCCTCATTCTCTGCTCTGGGCTGCAGTGGCTCCAAGGAGTCCCCCCTGCCCCTCTCCAGGCTCTTGAGGCTCCCACCAATGGCGGCGCTCCCCCCCTCTCTGGGCTCCCCACTTTGGGCTCCTGGGGGACACAGGGCTCTGCTCCTCCAGGCTGCCTCTGCTGGCAGCCGCCACCGCCACCCCCCGATGTCCCCCCGAGGGGCCTTTTCCGCTCAGCCTTGCACTTCTTCATTCTCCAAACATCCCTCCAGAAACCCAACTGGGAGCAACCTGGAAAATGCTGGAGGGAACTGGGCTACACTGGGAGGTACTGGGAGGGACTGGAACAAAAGTGAGGGTGAAAGAGACCAACTAGAACTATGCGCAGCACAACTGGTTCATACTGGCAGGGACTGGGAGCACACTGGGTTCAGATTTGGGTCATACTGGGAGGAACTGGATTAATATTGGGAGTGTGTGAGCGACTGGGAGCACACCCTGCACATCATCCCCCATACTGGGCCTGATTGGGAAATACTGGGAGCGCAGTGGGAGCAAATGGCATCATACTGGGACTGATTGGGCTGATCTGGGGAGCAACTGCAACCATGCTGGAGGCAGCTGGCACCATACTGGGAGAGACTGGAAGTAACTGGGATTATACTGGGACCACACTGGGAGGGCTGGCATGTGACTGGGATCAAACTGGAGCTTACTGGGATCACATTGGGGTTGAAAGGGAGTGACTGAGATCACACCCTGGGCTACTGGGAGCAACTGAGGGGAACTGGGATGATGCTGCAAGCAAACTGGAGGAACCGGGAAGGACTGGATGCGTGCTGGAGGCAACTGGGACATTCTGGGCATGACTGGGGGATCATGCTGGGATAACTAACACCTTACTGGGGCCACTGGCAGTGCCTGGAAATAACTACAGACATGCTGGGGACAACTGGGATATACTGGGAGTGTCAGTAACCATGCTGGGGGGACTGGAACCACACTGAGAACAACTGGGACCATTGTGGGAGGGACTGGGGTCATATAGGGAGTGACTGGGACTAGAGCAGGGGCAACTGTGTTCAACTGGGACCATACTGGGAATGTCTGTAACCATAGGGGAGTGATGGAAGCACACTGGGAACAACTGGGCCCATGCTGGGAGCAACTGGGATCACACTGGGGGCACTGGCTTCAGACTGAAAATGTCTGGGAGCAACTGGGATTAGACTGCAAGGGTATTGGGATCATACTGGGAGTGGCTACACTCATACTGGGATTATACCGGGTGTGAATGGAACCTGAGTGGGGCTTACTGGAAGCTCCTGGACACATGTTGGGAGGAAAATGTGAACTCACTGGGAGCAAATGGGATCAACTGGAAGGTACTGGAACCGTGCTGAAAGGACTGAGACTACTACTGGGGCAACTGGAATCATACTGGGAGGAACTGGGATCACACTAGGATCAATCACAGTGAGAGCAGCTGAGTCCATATTGGGTTACACTGGCATCTCATTGATAGTTACTGGAATCATACTGGGATTGACTGGGAGGAGCTGTGAGCAACTGGAATTGTGCTGAAAGCAACTGGGAAAAAGTGGGAGTGACTGAGAGCATGCTCAAGGTGACTGGGATAAACTGGAAGAGACAGGGAGTCACTGGGATCACACTGGGGGCGCTGGCATCAGACTGGGAGCAAGAGGAATTTGACTGCAAGTGACTGGGATCATACTGGGAGTGGCTACAATCATACTGGGATCAGAATGGGTGTGATTGGATCCTGACTGGAGGTTACTGGGAGGTAAAGGGCCCATGCCGGGAGCCAACTGGGGGCATAATTAGAGGAACTGCGAGCAACTGGGATAAAACTGGGGGCATGTGAACCATGCTGAGGTAACTGGGAGTGCCTGGGAATGACTGTGAGAATGTTCAGGGCAACTGGGATATACTGGGAGTGTCTGAGACCATAGAGGTGGTGACTGGGACAAAACTGGGAGCGACAGGGAATGTGCTGGGGGCAACTGGGAATACGCTGGGGGCAAGTGGGAGTGACTGGGGCCCTGCTGGGAAGAGACTGGGATCATACTGGCAGTGACTTGGACTATGCTAGGGGAGAAGTGGGAGAACTGGGAACACACTGGATGAAAGTGGAAAGAACTGGGACCAACTGGGACCTTGCTGGGAGCCAACTGCATCAGCATAGGGAATGACTGGGAGTGACTGGGCTCCTACTGTAAGCCACAGGGATCCTGCAGGGAATGAGGGAAAGTGACGAGGCTCCTACTGGGATCAACTAGGCTCATATCTGGAGTGACTGAACTCATTCTGGGAGTGCCAAGGAAACTGAAAGCACACAGGGGGACCAACTGGACTCATACTGGGAGCAGCCACTGCAGGCCCCAGGACCCCCCAAAAACACCTCCCAGCGACACTCTGACGTCCCCCCAAGGGCCATCTGTGGCTTGGCTTTGGAGGCCTGCCAGCTCCATAGCTCCAGGGACCCCCCAAAAAAACCCAAACTCAGGCACCCCCCAGCAGATTTGGGCCCAACTTCCCCGCCCAGGCACTGCGCAATCAGATGCGATGCTCCCAGGGCTGTGGCGACTCCAGGGTTCCCTCTTCCCTTCTCCAGCTGCTTCTGCTGCGGCCGCTCGGCCTCTTCCTCCCTCCCTCCTCCTCCTCCTCCCTCGTTCTCGAAGGCTGAACCCGTGAGGGGAAAGGGGGCGAGAAAAGGGCGGAACCGTGAGGGGAAAGGGGCGGGGCCAAGGGGACGCACGGTCCTAAAAGGGCCCAGTTTGGTTTAAAATCACCCAAAAGGGCCTCAAATGCAGCTGAAATTAGCCAGATTTGGCCTAAAACCAGCCAAAGAGGATTAAAATTATCCAAAGATGTGTAAAATTCAAACAAAGGAGACTAAAATTGCCCAAACTGGTTTATACCTCCCTCAAATGGCCTAAAATCATCCTTAAATCTCCAAAATGGGCTTCAAATCTACCCTGAAAGTACCTGCTTTGGCCCTACATACTCCCAAAGGAGCCTAAAATCCATCCAGTTTTGCCAAAAATCACCTAAACTGACCTAAAATCACCCAAACCAGCCACAAACCAACACACCAAAATCATCCTAAATTACTTGGTTTGACCTAAAATTACCCAAAGAAGCAAAAGACCTACTCAAATGAGCCCAAAATCACCAAAAAAAGGGACCTAAAATCACTCACACAAAATTAAATTCACCTACATGGGCCTCAAATCATCCAAAGTGATCTAAAATTCCCCCTCAAACACACCAGACTCAGCCTCAAATCAGCCAAAGGGGCCTAAAATCCACCCAGAAAGGCTGGGAATGCCTGCAAGGGATCTGAACACACCCTAAGCCCAGGGTGGCCCAAAATGCTCCCAAGGGGCTGAGGCTGAGGCCCAGCCCAGGATGGGCTCTGGGCTTGCTTCGGGCCCTCCACGTTCGCTCTGGGGAGTTTTGGCCGCGGCCCCGGACGGCCCCTGGGCGGGACTGGGAGGGACCAGGGAGGGCTGGGGCATTTGGGTCTTTTGGGGTTGGGGGAGTTTGTTGGGAGTTCAGGGGCAATTATTGGGGTTTTTGGAAAGAATGATTTGGTTTGGAGGGAGTTGGGAATTTCCCACCAGCATGTTCCCAGTCACTCCCAGCTGTTCCTTCCAGTATGATCCCATTTGCTCCCAGTCAGCCTCAGTCTAGTGGCACTAACTGCCAGTATGATCTCAGTTGATCGCAGTATAAGCCCAGATGTTTCCAATCACTCTCAGTATGCAGCCAGTTACTCCAAGTCACTTCGAGTCGGGTTTTTTTGGGGGGATGTTTGGAGAATGAAGAAGTCCAAGGCTGAGCGGAAAAGGCCCCTCAGGGGGACACCGGGGGGTGCCGGTGGCGGCTGCCAGCAGAGGCAGCCTGGAGGAGCAGAGCCCTGTGTCCCCCAGGAGCCCAAAGTGGGGAGCTCAGAGAGGGGGGGAGCGCTGCCATTGGCGGGAGCCTCAAGAGCCTGGAGAGGGGCAGGGGGGACTCCTTGGAGCCGCTGCAGCCCCGAGCAGAGAATGAGGGGAGAAGGGAGCCCGGGAGCACAAACAGCCCCGGCATCCCGAAATGGGGAGAGCCAAGAGGGGGGAGCTTTTGGCATTGCTGGGACTGCCAGCAGCCTGGGCAGGGTGGGCACAGAGGAGAATGGGGACCCCCAATTCAAGCGTGACCCCAGCAGCTGGGACAGGGAGGAACCCCCGAACACCAAATGGGAGGGACCAGGGACAGGGAATTCATGGGAGGCTTTTTCAGGGTTGAATCTTGGTGTTTGGGAGGTTTTTCTGGAGCCCAGATGGCTGGTATCTTTGATTGACTTGGGCAGAGGGACCTTCAAACTCAATGTGCTCATTCATTGTTTTCTCCAAACCAGGATTTCCCATTTCCAGCCCTTGGGAGACTGTGAGAAAGAGGAAGATGCCCCTGGACACCCAGGCAGGTGAGGAGGAAGTCAATGCCCCTTTCCTCTCTGTGCTGCTCCATCTCCCATCCCAGCATGACCCCAGCTGCAGGACAGCTCTGGGGGGATCTCCTTGCCCTTGCCTGTGGCACAGAGGCAAATCCCATTCTGTCCTTGTCCTTCCTCCCCCAGAGCAGGAGCTGGGCATGGAGAGCAGGGAGGACAAATGCCTGCAGCAGAACCTGGTGGAAGAGGCCGTTTTGAGCAGCTCCATGGCGCAGGAAGCCAACGGGGAGGAAAAGCCCTGGAGATGCCACACAAGGAGGGGCTGCAAATGCAGCTGGTGGGGTTTGACGGGGAAAGAGCCAACCTGGGCCGGGAAGACGGCCCAGATGGAGCCAGAGCTTGGATCTGGTGCTCCATGAGCAGCTCCATCATGGGAAGAAGTCCCACACGTGCGTGGAGTGTGGGAAGACCTTCAGGTGGAGCTCCAGCCTGATCAGACAGGATCCAGAGAATCCACACTGGGGAGAAGCCCTATGACTGTGGGGAGTGTGGGAAGAACCTCTGACTCAAAGCCAACCTGATCTGCCACCAGAACATCCACACCGGGAACGACTTCATGAGTGTGGGCAATGTGGGATAAGGTTCAGCCAGTGCTCCAGCCTGATCCAGCACCAGAGGACTGACACTGGGGAAGACCCCTACAGGTGTGGGAGTGTGGGAAGAGCTTCAGCCACCGCTCCAAGCTGATCTACCACCAGATGATCCATACTGGGGCGCGACCCTACGAGTGTGGGGAATGTGGGATGAGCTTCAGGCAGAACTCCAGCCTAATTGTCCACCAGAAGAACCACACCCGGGAGAGGCCTTATGAGTGTTCTGAGTGTGGGAAGGTGTTTAAGACCAACTCCCATTTCCTCTGGCACTCTCAGATTCACACAGAGGAGAGGCCCTTCCGCTGACCCAACTGCAAGACAGGATTCAAGAACAACTTCAGCTTCATCAGGCACCAATGCATCCACACTGGGGAGAGGCCCTGTGAGTCTCCCCAGTGTGGGAAGAGCTTCTACAGCAGCTCTCACTTGACCAGACACCAACAGAACCACAGGTAAGGGAAGCCCTGTGAGTTCCCCAAGTGTGGGAAGAGTTTTGTGCACTGCTCCAGCTCCATCCCTCAATGGAGGACCCATGCTGGGCAGAGTCCTGGTGAGCCACATTCCTTGTGATCCATGTTGGGAACACACCTGGCTTCTTATTCCTTTGGTCTTGCCTATTTTTTTTTCTCCTTTCCATCTCTCTGCAGTCCAAAAGCCAAGAGGGATGGATCTTTCACCTCATAACCACTCAAATCCCACTGAAAGCAACTGAATTTTAACCCACAATGGCTCAATCCCACCTCATGTTGCTTGTTCCCACCTCAAAAAAATTCAATCCCACTTCAAACTCACTTGATTCCACAGCCTCCAGGGTGAGACCGGTTTGGGAGGAGACTGGGAGAAGTGGGATCCTGATTTGGAGTGGTGGGATGGGGATTGTGTGGGGATGGGTAGGTGGGATGTATTTGATAGCAAAGAAAACTTTCAGTTAGTGATTTCTTTCCCGTTCATTTTCTGTCAGTTCTGTTTGCAGAGCACCGCCTCCCAGCGTGTCCCCTCACAGTTCCTGCCCTTTACTTGCCCCCTTTCCCCTCACGGTTCGGCCTTCGGGAAAGGGCTGGGGAGGAGGAGGAGAGAAGGATGGAAGAAGAGGCGGTGTGGCAGCAGGAAGCAGCAGGAGAAGGGGAGAGAAGGAATCACATGGCCCTGGCACTCCCTGGAGTCGCTGCAGCCCTGGGAGCATTGCCCCTCATCGTGCAGGTGCCCAGGCAGGGGGAGCTTGGCCCAAAATCCCGGGGGGTGCCTGGGTTTGGGGTTTTGTGGGGGGGATGTTTGCAGCTGTCAGGGCTCCAAAGCCGTGCCGCAGATGGCCCTGGGGGACATTGTGGGGTCCCCGGGAGGTGTTTTTTGGGGTCCCAGGGCTGGCAGTGGCTGCTCCCAGTATGAGCCCAGTTGGTCCCCCCGTGTGCTTCCAGTTTCCCTGGCACTCCCAGTATGATCCTCATCACTTCCTCTCACTCCCTGCAGAATCTCAGTTGCTTCCCATGTGAGCCCAGTCATTTCCAGTATGATCCAAATATGACCCCAATGTCCTCCCAATGACTTCCAATACAAATCGATTGTGCTCCACATGGTCCCAGTTGCTCTCTTTCATCCTCACTTTTGTTCCAGTCACTCCCAGTATCTCCCAGTGTACCCCAGTTCCCTCCAACATGTTCCCAGTCCCTCCCAGTTACTTCCAATATGGTCCCATTGATAGTGGAGCACTGAAAGTGCTAAAGATAGAACTCTAAAATGTTAGGCTTTGTGTTTTCTCAGATCACTGCACCTGTGTAAGCAGTATGATAAATGATATAATTGTTTGATGTGATGATTGTTTAGTAATTAAGTACAATTATAATATAACTATAAGAAGAATCATGAGAAACCATGTTGGAAATTTAACAGGAGCTATGTTTAGCTAAAATCTATGTATACAATAGAACAATATCAGTTTAATAATTAACATGAAAGTTATGTAACGATAGAGTATAAAACACGTTCACCTCAAATGTATGGTCAGAATCAGATTTGGGTAATACCCCGATTCCCAGGAGCTCTTAATAAAAAGCACCACATATAATCGCTACATGATTATGTGTTTTTGAACGCTAACATTTTGGCGACCCAGATGGAGACCCTGTGAGTGCTGCTGAGCGAGTTCGCGACTCGATCACGCTCCAGCCGGCACTGAGGGATTCTCGGGGAGCCCATCGGCCGCGACCGCTCCTGCCGCTCACAACGTCCCAGGGAGAAAGGTAAGCTGCTTTTTACCTTGGTTCGGGTGCCTGCCAATAAGACACAGTGAAAGCTACGCTTGGTTGGGCTAAAGGAATTCCTGGTGGTACAAGCCTAGGCGCCGTTCCATAAGACAATCGCGAAAGCGTTGCAGGTTCGGCAATCTGTGGTATATTTGGAATGGAGAAACTGAAAGGGATTTTGGGCAGTAACACCCCTATCCCCCAAACTTCTCCTTTGGGGTGCCTATTAGCACATTGGAAACAGGGTAATTTTGGGAAAGAATTATGTAAAACTAAGTTGATTGATTATTGTAATTCATGGTGGCCAGAATATGCCCTGGAGAACAGCGAAAAATGGCCAAAATATGGTACTCTGCAATATAAGAATATTTCGCAGTCAATGTCGTTTTGTTAACAAGAAGGAAAATGGGATGAAGTTCCGTATGTTGATTTGTTTTTCTATTTATGAGGAAAGCCAGAATGGCAGGATGAATGTGGATTATTGGTGATTAGAATATCTGCAAATAATAAGTGTGGGGTTTGTGAGGAACGTTGTTTAGAACACTTGGTGTTGAAAGAAAGCCTGAGTAGGGAAAATTATACAGATATTGATTTACAGGTAGGTCCAATAGGAACAAGAGCACCTAACCCTATCTTACCTGTTTCATCTGTCCCTATCCCACTGCCTGCTCCTAACCCATCTAGCCCTGAACCTGTCTCACCTAGTACACCTTTCCCTCTTTATCCTCCTCTCCCATCATCACCTGATCCCTCTTCCTTGGAAGATAAGCAAAATCTAACTGTGGTAGAAAGGAGAGAGAGAGTCAACGACCCCGGTAGCCCACCGAACCAGGAGTCGGTCTAACCTTGCCCCAGTTGTGGATAGAAAAGACATAGGCAGACAAAAATGGACTGTAATTGCCCCCTTACGGAAAGGTGTAGGAATGGAAGGGCCAGTATTTGTAAAAGTACCTTTTACTCCAGCGGATTTAGTTATTTGGAAATAAACAGCTGGAACCTAAAGAGAAAATCCTGATAAAATGGCACGAGTACTAGAAATGGTTATGAAAACTCAGAATCCTGACTGGGATGACATACAAGTAATATTAGATACTCTGATGGATTTGACTGAGAAAGAACTGGTACTTAAGGCAGCCAAAGAGAGGGCAAGAGAAGATATCAGAAATGGGCGAGTAACAGGGAATTTAGATGTGAATTTCCCAACTGAGGATCCAAATTGGGACCCTAATTTATTTAGTGATATGAGGAGACTATGGAAATATCAAGAGTGGATCCAAATAGGAGTTCAGAAGGCTGTACCCAAAACTATAAATTGGTCTAAACTGTATGAGGTTCGGCAGGAAAAGAAAGAATCTCCCATTGCGTTTTTGGAAAGGCTTAAGGAGGCAGCAAGAAAATATACAGATCTCTAAATGGACAGGGAACAAGCAAAGGTTCAGCTTGCTCTCATATTCTTGGGTCAGTCACAAGATGACATTCGGAAAAGATTGCAAAATTAGAAGGAGACGAATTAAGGAATTTAGATAAGCTACTTAAAGATTAGCCAATAAAAGGCAGCAGCGGAACCTTTTGGCAGTGGTACAAAGAAAAGGGAACCCAGATTTCAGGGGTCGTAACAGAAATGGTCGAGGTAGGAGACCAGTTACGCAGAGGTTAACCCTAAATCAGTGTGCGTATTGTAAGCGGGAGGGCCATTGGAAAAATGAGTGTCCAGAAAAACCGCATAACTGGTTTCACCAGGACAATCAGTTCCAGCAGGCTACCAATGAGATGGTCTTGGGGGAGTATACCAGCTGACTAGACATAGAACCGGTAGAAAAAGCTAAGGAACCTGTTATAAATATAGAATTAGGACATAAAGAAGTCAGATTTCTAATAGATACAGGAGCTACTTCCTCGGTATTGAATGATTTACAAGGACAAATTGGGGACAAGGAAGCAACAATAGTCAGCGCTACAGGAAAAGAGGAAAAATGGCCCTTCCTGCAGCCACTAGATTTGTGTTTTGGAAACAAGGTTATAACACATGAATTCCTATATGTACCTGAGTGTCCAATTCCGCTTTTAGGAAGAGATTTGCTGGCGAAACTTGATGCGGTAATAACCTTTGAAAATGGAGAGCTTATAATGAAAATACCTGAATCAAAGATGGGACAGATATTAATGATCAAAGAAAAACCTGTTCCTTCTATCCCTAGGGAGGTAGAAGATGCAGTGATTCCTTCTGTATGGGAGACAGATATACCAGGGAAATCTAAATTGGCACAACCAGTGCATGTAGAATTAAAAGAAGGGGCGAGGGCTGTACAAGTCAAACAAGAATCCCATAAAACCAGAAGCACGGCAAGGAATAGTGAAGATAATTGAGAAATTCTTGAAATACTAAATTTTAGAAGAATGTGAATCAGAATTTAATACACCAATATTTCCAGTGAAAAAGCTAAATGGTGAATATAGATTAGTGCAGGATTTGAGAGCAATAAATAAGATAACAAAGGACATTTATCCAGTAGTAACAAATCCTTACGCATTGTTAACATCCACAAAGGAGAAATATAAGTGGTTTACTGTAATTGATTTAAAAGATGCCTTTTTCTGCATCCCCCTTGACAAAGAAAGTAGGAAACTGTTTGCCTTTGAGTGGGAAAACCCAGGGAATGGAAGAAAAACCCAGCTTGCCTGGACACGACTTCCACAAGGCTACAAGAACAGTCTGACCCTATTCAGATACCAACTAGCAAAGGAACTGGAGATTTGGACCGAAAATGGGCAAGTACCAAGAAACCAATACTTATTGTTGCAATATGTTGATGATATACTAATAGCTACAGAAGAAAAGGCAACTTGTATGTTGGGGTGAATGAAACAGGAAAGCCTTATAAATATGATTGCCTGGCAAAAGATTTTGAAAATATAGAAACTATAAGCGAGATTGAAATGAAAGCAAGTTTTGAGATCCCTTAGTTACTGAACAATGGGAAAACAATGGTGTGGCCGGCTGAAGGTGATCCCCTTCTGATGAAACAAGACCCTCTGCAAGCAGGCAGGTCCAAGGGTCCAGCAGACCCTGCCAGCTTGGCAGAAGGGGTCCAAAGAGGAGTTTGTAGGGTTTAAAATGTAACACAGTATGGTATAGGTTGTATGGAAATGCTATAGGATTTGTATATTGTACTAGATTGGTTAGTGAGAATCAGAATATTCAGCACAGAAGATGATTTATTGTATTGTAACGGGAACTTCGACCACCTTTTTTCCCTTCCCTTCTCTTCTCTTTGCTCTTTCCACTGCATCTTCCACTTCTTCCTACACTCTTAGTTCTCACCCCTTTTACTCTCTTACGTTCTACCCCTCTCTTCTCTTGGGTCTGCTCCAAGCTGCGGCTGGCAGCTCCCAGCAGGGCCCTGCACCCAGGCCCTTTGCAATAAACCCCAAATCCCAGCAGGGCCCTGCACCCACGCCCTTTTCAATAAACCCCAAGTTCCAGCCCTGGCTGCAAAGATCTCTTGTCTCCGTTCGTCCCAACCGTGCAACCCCCGCACCCGTTCCGACAGGGAGGAATACTTCAGACAGAAGGATCAGGACTGTTTTGGTCAAAGAGTTCTTATATTCTGACCTTAGCCTGTGAATTGTACAGGGAAGAAGGGGAATTGCCATTTCCATCAGTACCATACTGTAAACTTTATTTGGTTCATTGCAATACTGGACATGCTAACTGGGTTATAAGTAAATGCTTGAATTGTGAGAGTAATTAGTATTGTAGTTCACAAAATTTATGCTCTTGTTGCAAGAAGTATTAAGTTAAAATATTACCTTTGTTTTGTGGATGGGAATTATTAGTGCCTGCTGAATGAGAGATACCTGAGGAATGGTGGGAAACAACAGTTAAGGGGTGTCAAAAACAATTTGCCTGTAAATTAGTTAAGAGAAAGTGACAAGGAAATAGAGGGCAAGACCAGATTGGCCTCTGTATATCGCCACCAAGAAGATCAAATACACCTGCTGGGGATTGCAACCTCACAGGCATGGGAGGTGGGAGTATAAGCCATACTGGACCTCTGTTATTCCTGTTTCTGGCACTCATTTGTTGTTGTTTCCCTTTTGGGATACCAGCAGGATTGTGTCATAAATGCTACAGAAAGCATCACATGGAAAGAAACCAAAGCTCGTCTTTTATTACACATACCTCTGTCAACAGTCACTGTTATAACCCATCCAAATTAAGAACCTGTAAGCAAAACAGAGAAAATTATTGGATTGCAAGAAACTTAGGAAAAAGTGGTACTAGATGTGGTATTGAATGTCCAAAAAGAGAGAGATGGATTTGTTTTACATTTAATCTTAAAGATACTGTTCAGGATTCGGTACAAAAACAACTAGTAAACAAAAAGGTAAAACCAGCACAGTGATCTAACTCTGTACTGTCCCCAAATAATATGTTAAATTGTATTACAAGACTCCAAGAATTTATAGAAATGATAACAAATAAAGCTGCTGCTCAGCACTGGAATTAATATCGAGTCAGCAAAGCCAAACAAAAACTGTAATGTATCAGAATAAGTGAGCTTTAGACGATTTATTGGCTAAAGAAGGGGGTGTTTGTGGAAAGTTTAATATATCAGATTGTTGAAAATTGATGAAAAGTCATTCTAGAAAAAGCAGAAGATATCAAAGAAGAAAACCCCAAAAAACTCAGGTACCAGTCCAAAAATTAGAAAACAATGTTAAAACCTAGCTGGTGGGGTAATGTATTAGAGATAAGATGATCAAAGAAATTAAGGTTTTTCCTTTTATATGTTACAACTGTTTTGATATTTCTTCCTTGTTTACTCTCCTGTTTTATTTCGCCAGCATAGTCCAGAAGATGCAAGTAGACAAGAAATATTGCTCAAGCCAAATGATCTACAAAGAATTAGAGTGGGGTTTTAAGAAATGTGCATTTTATGAGTGGCTTTTTGGAAATAATAAAATGAATATTATATGTGTTATGTGAGACAGTTATGCTGTATTAATTTTTCAAGTTGTGTGTTAAATATAGTTTTAGGTTATAATATAATGTTAAAATAGAAACTATGTATGTGGGATAATTTTTTAAAGAAAAGAATGAGGTACTCACATCAGATAGCAACCACAAGACGCCTAAATCGTTCAGAGAAAAAGAATTTATTGCTCCATTATCAGAAGAAACAAACTTTTTCCTGGCTTGCTCAGCCCTGAAAACACTGTCAAGATTAAGAGGAAGAAGCTGACACTGACCAGACACAATCCTTTGTTTAAATTGAATTTATGCATCATGTATGAGGTATATGAATATGCAACGGGCTGTTGTTTTTAGGGTTAATCCTCTGTCAACGTATGTCCTTTTTCGAGCTTATTTTGCCCAGAAAGAGGTACCCAGACTGTCTGTAACTGTTTGTTTTTATTGTCTTGTATTTTCCTAAATCCTAATTGTCCAAATTTTCATTACTCTATTTATAGTACAATTTTTATAACCATTTTATTACTATTAAACTTCTAAAATTTTAAAAATAATGATTGGCATTTTCCACAACATCTTCAGTGAAAAGTTAAACTGGACCTCTCTATCAAGAATTATTTGTTCAAATTTCCTTGTCCTTGAGAAAATTCAAAAGTCTTTATAGATATATTACTGCTTATGTAAATACAAACACCTTCATGTTAACATGTAGAGATATATTCTGATTATCATTATTGACAGACCAATGGAAGAGAAAAAATAATCAGATTTTATATGCTGACTTCTTCTCTCTAATACCTGGCCTTTCTGGCTGAGATGCCAGACTCATGATCACACTGCATAATTCTTTTTCAGTTAAAGATAATGTAGAGTTGCAAGAAAAGCTGTGCCTCCAATGAGGCCTGGCCTTGTACACATCTAGTAAAAATGGTATTTCTGAGTTTGAAGTTTCTCAAAAGGCAGATCTTTGCCTTAGAAATGCAACTCTCAGTCAGTGACTTTGTCGGCAGAAGGTGAAATAAAATGCAGCTTGTGACTTTTCTGTGTTTATCTTTTGTGTGCGGGTTTTAGAGTTTGTTTTGTGTTTCTGTTTTTCCCCTGCTCTTTACCCCATGAGTGTTTTGGGGGAACAGAGGTGCAGTGGCCACCGAAGGGCTGTGGCGGCCGAGCCAGGTGAGCCCACTGCAGGCTGGATTCACGGCCACAGGGCCCTGCTGAGATCCATGGATAATGAGATGATTGGCTCTCCAATTAAGGGATGAATATTGTGTGAATATTAAGAGAAGCTTTATTGATGTACAGTTACATTATTGTAGTTTAGATGTCCTCTGTTCTCCCCACAGTTCCCATTTTCCCCCTCTCTGTATTGTTGCCATCAGACAGCTTGGGCTGTCTAGGACAGGTAGAAAGAAGGCATGCCCATGTGCCATTTGAATGGGACAGCTGGGAATGGAAGAACTTGTTACTGGGCCTCAGCATGACAACATCTGACCTCCTGTTATAAATGATTGAATCTGCAGCCAAATTTATAAAAAAAATTCGACAAAGATTTATTAAGTCAATTAACAAAAATAGAATTTCAAGCAACCACCACAATCAAGACAGTGTCAGTCCCAGGAACAGGCACTGGGTGAGACCAGAGGTTCAACCGACAGAGAAACGTGTCCCCTCAAAGGTTCACCCCGAGTGTTTCCAGCATCCAGCTGTTTCCAGTTTATTCTGCTTGAGGCACAGATGACCACATCTTTCTATTCACTTCTTCGAATGCAAATCTAGTTCTATACACATGTTGAGATAGACAAAGACGAATCCCAGTTTGCAGGCAGAAGTCTGAGCACACAGGCAGAAGTCTGTTTTCATATGTAATAAGTTGGTATGGGTTCCTGAGTGCTCCTAGATGCAATCAGGGGGAGTCCAAGTCTCGTGAAATTCTTGGGACACTGCAATTAATCAGGAAGACCCTGATGTTATCTCCCACGTGTAGGAGACAAGAAAGTCACCGTTGATGGTCCAGGAAGGTTCCATTCAGACGTTAAACAGGACTGATATTATCTCGATGCTGCCAGGAATTAGTTACAATTTGAATAGAACACTGCTCCTGGCTGGGGTGGTTGAAACATAATTTCTACAATATTTTATACCTACACATAACCTGTTATATAGCATGAATTAACTCTATTACATATTATACCTCCAATCAAGTTACAAGAAAGCAGTCTCCACCCGTAAAATGGCAAGGAAGCACTGACTGACAGACTTTGGGGGAGGCCAGGGTTGGCTGAGGCAGCCCCCAGGGGTATAAAAGGCAAAGCATCCATCTTGAAGATGAGCTGGCCATGTGGTATCCACGAGGGCAGTTCCCAGCACTGGGAACTTTTCCTTTGTAGTCCTTTTGTTTTATTTTTGTCAAGGTTTAATAAACCTTTTAATTTTCAAAGTGAGTAGTTCTGTCTAACATTTAGAAGAGGTAAAAAATGAACATCTGTGAGTCTTTACAACAGAAACTTTTGTCAGAGTTAATATTTCGGCCAAGGGTACAACTTTAGACACTGTTACATGAATACAGCAAAGATAATAGTTCAGTGAACTGGTTGCACTATAACAGTTTAAAGACTGAATGCATCAACAATACTAATGACCATTTCTGTTCCAAGATCCCACAGTCCATTCCTGAGGGAAGACAATGGATATTTGGTTACATCAAGAGCATTGGACTATCAATATCAGGATTGAGCGAACAGAAGGAAGATGCTCCAGAACATTCCCACTGGCACTCTGCAGTGGCCAAACTCTGTGGAAAACTGACTGAAAACACCCAGGTGAAATTCACTGGGAACAATTCAGAGATAATAATAAACAACAGTAACACAAGAGCAGACCTCAGAATGCTTTACAAAGCAGGTATGCAGTGAGAGAAATAGAGACAGGCACTACAGTATATTAGAAATATATTCCCAATAATATGCTTTAGTGATTGAATTATAAGAAAAACATGCAAAAAGGAACTGGAGAAAATAATTCTAATTTCTTAGCTTGCTACCTTGTCTTGGAGTGCTTCCCTCCACATGCAGTCAAATAACCTGCATATTTAACTAAACCACAACCAGAGCAATGGTTTGGAAACTGCTGGCATCAGTGATTTTAGATTATGAGGCACAGCTCATGGCTTTTTTCCTTTAAACAATCTTGTTCAATAGAATGAAATTACAAACAAAGGGACACAGTAGTTTCCTTCCTCCTTGTTTTCTACTAGAAAACAAGCAGCTTAATAGAGAAAATTTCAATACTACATTATCTGCTTGACAAGAACACCAGGGAGAACAGATGTGGTGCCATCTCTGAAAATGCCTTGACTTGCAGAACATGAGCTTCATTCCCTTTTGGACTGTCTCTTCATGTCCTGTTATTCTACTGCTGATGACTTTCTGTGGAAGTCACTTGAATATGTACTACACCGTGGAGCTGAATGACTAGGTGTGGCTGGGGTTGCTGCACTGTCCAGCAGCACTTGCACAGCCCTAGGGCTTGCTTTTGTCCTTTCTCTTCCTCAACGAGTAGGCTGGAGGTGGGCAAGAATTTGAGTGGGGACACAACCTGGACAGCCATCCCAAACTGAACAAAGGAGTACTAATGTTGTACAACATCATGATCAGCAATAAAGGGATTTTTGAGAAAGCAGACATTGCTCAGAGGCTGGTGAGTCCTGTTAGTCTGCTTTTGGGAAGTGGTTAGTGATGTCCTTCTCATCATTACCTTGGGAGGTTTTTTGTCCCTCTTCTGTTGAAATTCTCAACAGAAGTTTTGTCACTGTGTGGGGAAATGTGGTGTTTAGTGGCTGGCTAGGGTAAACCCATCACACTGAGATTAAAAACAAATACAAAATGCAGATCTATTAAATGGCTGCTTCCACACTGTTTAATACTCTTGCAGCTACAGGAGAGTAGGACCCCTTTCAGACAGTGCTAAAGATCTCCTTTCCTTCTTTAAGCAGTCTGGAATAGTGAGACACTATAAGGCTGAGAATATAAGTGGATCTCAGAGTCATTACAAATGACATTGCCATAGGTAGGATTGCAAAATACACAGGACTCCAAATTCATTTGAAGGTTTTTACAGAGATTTAAATACAGATTTTAAATCATGGGCAAGTGAAGTGGTAGTAAAAATGAGATTGTTTTGAATGACAGATATAAATTGATCACAGTGCCATTCATTGCTCCTTCTCCAGTGGAAATACAGTATGTTAATGAGAGATTCATTGGAGGGCAGCAGATGGTTTACTGGAAAAGGAACAAGACACGGTTTGCAGGTGTGCCCTTGATTTTCATTCCTCATATGACCACTCTGCTCACTGGAACTGGTCATGCAGAACTTTCAGGAAGATGTCCAAGATGTGCTAAGAAGCAACACAATTTTCAGTTTATCTCTTCTCAGAATGTCTGTAATTTTCAAAGGTGTTAGTCCAAGGCTTTGTCTTTCCACTAAGAAAACGGTACCATTTTACTGTGTAGATGTTAGTAGCTCAAGCTAAACACATTGCTTCATTTGCTGAACATAGAAACAATTTCAAAACTAGCTTGTCCATGTTTTTAAATGCCCAGAAGAATTTCACTATGTAGCCTGTCATTTGGATACAGAGACATCTGGCTGTAAAGGCAGTGAGACAAACCCACCTGTGGTGATGTTCACAGGGGTCCCAGTATGAGGGAAGAGATGAGAATCTTGACTCCATGTTTCAGAAGGCTGATTTATTATTTTATGATATATATTTTATATTAAAACTATATTAAAAGAATAAAAGAAAGTATTTCAAAGAAGTCTAGCAAAGAATAGAAAAGGAATGATAATAAAATCTTGTGACTGACCAGACAGTCTGAGACAGCTGAACTGTGATTGGCCATTAATTAGAAACAACCACACGAGAACAATCAAAGATGCACCTATTGCATTCCACAGCAGCAGATAATTATTGTTTACATTTTGTTCCTGAGGCCTCTCAGCTTCTCAGGAGAAAAATTCTAGCAAAGGGATTTTTCAGAAAATATCATGGCTACACCCACCTTCAGTGGAACCCACAGAAATCATGAGGCCTCAGAGCTGGTGAGTGCAAACTAATTAAAATGCTGCTGTTATTCACCACCAGATAAGGCACTGCTCAAATTTTTAGAAGAGAAGATTTTTACAGATGTTTAAAATCAATTACTCATTTACTAAAATGCAACAACCAGGGGTATAAAAGGCAAGGTAAATATCTTTCCAGGCTATATTATATGCTCTTTACAATGAAGTCAAAACTGCTACTTGTCGTAACATCTTCCAAATAAGTATTGCAATGGACAAAATTAAACTTATACCAACTAAAATGAGCAAAACAATAATCGGATGGATCAGGATATTAAGTATACCAGTTGCCTCCAGTGACCATCCAAAAAGTACATCCCACCAATGATGACTTACTTCTTGCTTTATTCTTTGCAGAACCCTGCTAATTTCTTTTGCATAATGATGAAGAGTTATTAAAACTTTTTCTCCATTCTCTTTAATTTCTTTCAAAATTTCACTCAGATCTTGATGTTTTATTACCTGCTTTACCAAGGAAAGGTTCATGCCAAAGGGTACAGGTAATAAATGGTGATATATTATGTAGTTGGCCTTTATCAATTGTTGGGAGACAACTGGTACTGAATATGTAAAATCACACCCTACAATGTTAACAAAATTACAAATGCAAAAGTTGGAGTGGTTTCTAACAGACAAATACCTGTTTCCATTGTCTATCTTTACTGAGGCATAGGCAGTTCTCAAGCATACACAACCCTGACCAGTGTATATAAGCACAGTTTTCTGAATAGCATCTGGATGGATCTCAAGGTGGCATACACTCTGTTCAGTATTTAAACATATGTCTTAGGCACCAATGGTATTATTTTCACCAATGAATCCTTGCTGTTCTCGAGTAACACAGGATTCTATGTTTACAATTTGCCATTTCTTCCCTGCCATCCTGGCCCATACCTGATGTTCAAAGGGGTAAGGTACTGCCTTCTCACTATTTAATCCTAATGCCACGATAGGGTGAATAACAGATCGGGTCTATGTATACTAAGTACAAAGGCAGTGGCTACCCTAGTAATGGGGTCATAAGTAAAATTTACCATGGCCCAGCAAGACTGTAGCTTTCTTTCTAAACCCGTGGCATTATCCCACACAATGTTTTAGATTTAAATTGGGAAAATGCCTTCACTTCCTTCTCTTAAAACTAAAGTGACTGTTGACTGCATCCACAGCTGTGCTTGTATACAACTAAAAGCTAAAGACACATTATATTGAGCCATATTAAGTGCCTTTACTATTAATTTGTGGTCATGGTCTTCAGCTTCCTTTAAATCTGATAGGACTTTTGAAACTTGCCATTGGTCAGCCCCTAATGCCAATAAAGATGACTGCAAAGGCTCCCTTATTTTTGCCAAATCATTAGTTGCAGTGGCCAGTTAATGAATATTAATTTCAATATCTGAATATTTCTGAATATTTATTTCAATTCCATTCAAAACCCCTAGTCCTGTACCTATTATTCCAGTCAGATCTCTTTGTATCCTGCCTTTAAAATGAGCTTGCTTCTGCAACCATGTTGTCTAGCCTTCAAGGGTTCTTTTTAGAAAAGGAGAACAAGCTTGTTGAATCTTTGAAATGTTGATCTGCATCAACAGTTAACATGCTTGAGGGACCATTCTGAGTTAAAGAGCAGCTGTTGCTCTCCCACATTTCTTATTACATACGGTCCGATTTCACAGACTTTGGGTTTAGGTAGCATGGTTGAGGTTCGGGTGCTTATGGCCAGTTTGGTGGTTGTTGTGGTAGATATGGCATCTACTGTAACTTGAATGAGAGCCCCATAGTACTCTGGCCCCAAATGCACAGCTTGTGTTAGTGTAAAATTATGCCAGCACTCCAATTTGTTGAGATAATTATTACATACTCCACCTGCCGGAGCAGATGAAACATAAATTTCTCTTCTTTTCTCATGGGTAGTTGTAGACGTGACAGCCTGGTCAGAGAGTGAGAAAGCGAGATAATTTTTCCCAGAATTGGCCTGGGAGAATTTAGGGAGGTGGAGATAAACAATGATAGCTTATTATTAAAAACAACCTGCAGGTGTGATTTTCCTGTTATCTTGTTATTCTCATAAGATTGTTTATAAATGAGCATCTTGTTAATTAGCCAATCAGGTGAAATGTATTGATTAAATGACCAATCAAGCCTATCTGTATTGGAACAGTGTATAAAAGGAGCGGTCCGAAGTAAAGACACATGCTTATGTTGCTCGGCCTTCTGACTTTTTGTCATTTCTTGCTAAACAGTGACAGGGGATCCCATTGATCATTCAACACTACCTTCTTTGATGACCTCTCCCATAACTCATCGAAGTGTCCAACCTACCTGCCACCTTGACCTTTCATACTGCCACTCAAGCTTCTCATACACCCAGTCCCCATGCATGACTACAGTTGATATGTTCAGATTTTGATAACAGAATAGTATCCCATATAAACAGTAACCTGATTAAAAGCTTTGGACCAAGGCCATTCAGCATTGTTCTTAGTAGAGGTACTTTCCTGAATCATTGCTACAGCTGTAAACAAAACTATTGTCCTGACTGCAATGTACTCATTTTGCCGGAGGAAGTTTTAGTTTCCGTTCATTATCACCTGGTGTCACTTTCCAAGGTTCTTCAGGAGCCTTTTTCACTTAGGTATGGTGAATCCAGATGTTTTGTTATTTGATTTTGAGTGCACTAAAGGGGGTAAGGAGCACCTGGAATAGTCCCTCCAGCTGTGGCTCCAAAGTTTTTTCTGCAAAAGACTGCAGCTTAATCTCCAGGTTTTATTTCATGTACTGGCCCATCTAATTCTCTGCTTTGAGCCCCAGCCACATTGTTTGATTTATCTGAGCTGTTTGTTTAGGGCCACCATGTATCTGTGTAGGGTTTCTTCCCTTACTTGGGTCAGTGCTCCCTCTTGCACCCCATATGGCCTTCCATACAGCATCTCAAAAAGACTTAATTTCTCTGTTGTCCTAGGATTAGTCCAAATTTGCAGTAATGCTAATGGAAGAGCCTGAGGCCAGGGTAATTTTGCTTCTTGCCACTTGACTAAGGGTGATATGGACTGTGAAGTTCCCAGTCTATGCCTAAGCAGCAGCTAATTTGCTGCACAATTTTTGAAATAAAATGTGGCGGGGACTCCAAAGCATGGTATTATTTCTTGTAACAATTCTTTGGTTACGTCTTGCACTTTGGCAGTTCTGGTGGGGAAGGCTTCTGGCCACCCTGAAAAGGTATCTGTTAATACCAATAAATAAACATTAGTTCTCCCCCTTCCTGGGAAGTTTTGAAAAATCCATTTGCCACTGTTGATCTGGCCTTTTCTAATTTGTCCAATGTTGGGTTTGGGGATATTTTTGGGATTAGTTTAGAGGCAAAGACTACATTGTCAGGTCACTTGAATAACCGTACTTTGGAAATTTCTGGCCAGGATACTGTCTTTTAAATAGTTATATAAAGCATCAACTCCCCAGCGTGTTTTCTGATGTTCCTCTTTAACTAGTGACCATAATAAACAGGAGGGAATAACAAGCTTTCCTTTTCCTTCCTCTGTAACAGCCCACTCTTCCTAGTTATGATTTCCTTTCTCATTTTTAAAAAGCCTCTTGTCTTTCTTATTATAGTTTGGCTTACCTTCTAAGGAAATTAGTCCGTCTGGAATTAAGTCTGCCTCAATGGGTATCTGTGAGAGATGGTCTGGAGTTCCCCTCATTTGCCTCACAAACACTGCAAGGACAGAGACCGGGACCCTGAGGACCCTGATCAGAATTCTGGCCTGCCTGAGGTGGATGCACGCCAAGATCCTGAGGCCCCTGAGCAAAGTTCTGGCCTGCCAAGTGATTGTTTGCAGATGTATTTGCTGCTATGGTACATGGCTTCTGGCAGGGTCTGCCAAGGGGCGACAGGCTCTATATGCTTGCACCTGCTTCGTGACAATAGCCCAGGAATTTTCCCACCTCTTGGCCAGATGAACTTGCTGGGGCAACTTTGGAGGTCCGTTCCCCTCCCCCCCCCCGCCCCCCCCCGCCTCCCCCCGCCTCCCATCGCCATGGAAAGTCCTTCATCTGCTTCACTACCACTATGACGAACAGAGACTGAAGCCCCCTCCCAAGGACTGAGACTGAGACCCCATAGTTCTGATACAGGGTGTGCTGGCCTGACTGGAGTGAGCCAAGAATTGCCTGCAGGTGTGTTCACTGGACCAAGAAAAACAATGGGTCCCGCTCACTGCTGAGAACATGGACTATCTGTACCTGTTCCCCCCTTGATGTCTTCAATACACTTATTCTTCATTATATCTGTTCCCCCTCAGCAATTTCAACAGACTTATTCTTTGTTACCTGCTCCCCCACTCATGGAAAGGACTATAATAAGGCCTCTGAGTTAACCAAGACTTTTGAGATCTCCCTAGGTGAACTCCATCGACTGGACCATGAGGACTTCGTCTCTACGTTTGGTAGCTATACCCACTCTCTCTCTCTTTCTCTTTCTTTTCCTTTTTCCTAATTCCTTTAATGCATTTGCTGTGGTCATTCAAAAATAGGTGCATTTGTTTGATTGATACTGCAATCCCCTTCTGTGTTGCTTTTGCACTCTGAGATCAGCTAACAAACCATCACAACCTCCATCTGTATGAGTGGATTGTGACAGTATCTCACCTTTAGCTGCTTCTTTTGACTCTCTTTCCACCAGCTCATTCCTTTCTTCAAATTCAGAGCTCACTTTCTAGTGGGCCTTGATATGCATGATGGCTACCTTCTCCAGCAGCTGAACTGCTTCCAACAGTTTTATTGTCTCTTTGCATGTTTAATACGTTTCCTTTGTGAATTCAACAGTCCTCTTTCTTTCCAAATCACTCAGTGGGCATGCACAACCCCAAATGCATACCTTAACTCTGTATAAATGTTGATTTCTCTTCCTTTTGCCAGTTCTAAAGCACAGGTTAAAACAATTATTTCAGCCTTTTGTGCAGAGGTGTTTGTCAATAGCGGTCCAGACTCCGTTACCTCTCTGCAAGTGGTGACAGCATGCCAAGCATGTCCTTTTCCACTGATGACATCCATCAGTGAGCCAGGTCTTGGCATTATTGAGGGGATCTCCTTCAAATCCAACGGCTGGAGTAGGTGGCCTCGACAGTTTCCAGGCGATCATGGATCTCTGGATCTCTTGTGCTGGACAATGCTCTTTTCCTGACCCAGAGATGGAGCAACTGAGAGGCATTTTAAAAACTTTTTTTTCCATTTTCAGTCTCATAAGAAGGCTAAGACAATACAGATGTTATAATTCATGCCATCACAATCAGAAGCCAACTATTTCCTAATTACAATACACTTTAGGCCTCTCCTGGCCCATCAGCTTTTTGCCACGCCATGCTGCAGATGCCTTAAAGCAAATCATCTGAAACGACTCCTTGTGGGTCCCACTACACTGCATCTTTCATAGTTCTATTTCTCCAGAGTATCTAGTCTTAGTTGCAAGACCGTCTTTTAAAACTTTGGTCCATTTCTCTCTCAACAATATCTGTCCTATTCCATGGCATTTCTAAGTCAACATTTCTTGTCTCAAAGTTTGATATGGATGCATATGGTGTGGGCCTCCTGTCAGGTCTTGAGAACTCTCTACAAATGCATTGCCCACACATGGTCAGAGAGAAATCTGGGGAGAAATCCTGGAATTTTGGGAAAAATCCTGAAATTCTGGGAAAAACCCCCAAAATCTGGGATCTTACTGGGAGTGACTGAGGCTGTACTGGGTTTGTAGTGAAATCATAGTGGGATCATACTGCCATGCCATGGCAGACTGTGATCACATTGATGGAGACTGAGATAATACTGGGAGTAAGTAAAAGCCTACGGGAGGCACTTGAGACAATTTTAGGAGCAAATGGGATGTACTGGGAGTGACTGGGATTATGCTGAGGGTGACTGGGAGCAGCTGTGAGAAAGTGGGATCATGCTAGGAGCAACTGGGAGGAACGGGGAGTGCTGGGGGTGATTGAAAACATCTGGGCTTATAGAGGGATCAACTAGGATCATGCTGGAGGTGACAGGGAAGGTAATGCCTTCTGATTCTCCCGTAGGGGTTCCTAGTGTGCCATCACTTAGAATACAGTCTTTCTGGCTCAAGGGTGTCATCCATGCTCCTATTTTCTGCCAAATTTCCTTGATTACTTGCCTCGATTTGGGTACCTGTTTACATGTAATTGTTTTGTTCTTTTGTATTTCAGGTAGTTTTGATGTTATGATTCCCCAATTTACTGAGTCTCCTGCTGCCTTTGGTATTGGCAGACAGGCAGTTATTCTACTGGTGTTTTGCATTTTGGCAAAATCTTTGACTAATCCAATCATACATTCTCAGCCCGAACTGCATTAGGAACCTTTATCACCTGTGTTTCTGTTTGTACCTCTCTCTTCATTCTAGAATGAAGAGTAGTTTGTTGATCATTTTGCATTCCACATCCCAAAGGCATTAATGACCATAATATTAGCACAAGCATCTTAAAGCAATTAAACACATCTTATCTGTAGCCTTGTTAGTTCCACAGTTTACACAGTCCGTGATCCAGGATGGACTTTCTTCACCTGGGTATAGTGAATCCAGGGGTCCACGCTGGCTACTTTGACTGCTGTGAAGGTGGTCAGTAGTACCTGATGGGGTCCACTCCACTTTTCTTTCAGCGGTTCTTTGTTCCAGTTTTTAATGTACACCTTGTCTCCTGGATGTATGTTATGAACCAGATTCTCGAGAGTCAGTGGTCTGTTCCACACGAGGATGCTCCGGAGCCAAAGCTAAAGTTTTCCCAAGAGACAGAACATAATTATACACTTCCTGCTTTCCTGTGACGTGTACATTAGGGTTAGGCTCAGGAGATTCATATGGCTTCCCATACAATATTTCATAAGGACTGACTGACATCCCACTCCTAGGCTTTATCCAAATCCTCAACAATGCTATTGGCAAAGCCTGGGGCCACTGCAATTTGGCTTCTTGGCATATTTTACTGATTTGCCTTTTTAGTGTCTGATTCATCTTCTCTACCTGTCCACTTGACTGGGGTCTCCACGGTGTGTGGAGGTCCCAAGTTATCCCCAGCAATCTACTTACCTCTCTTACTACTGTAGCTATGAAATGGGGCCCCCTATCTGATGATACCCCAGGGGTACCCCGAATCTGGGAATAATCTCCTGTAGTAACCACTTAACTGTTTCCTTTGCTTGGTTTTTGCAACGGGGAAGGGCTTCTGGCCACCCAGAGAAGGTGTCAACCCCCACTAACAGGTATTTGTATCCTCGAGTCCGTGGCAGTTCTACAAAATCTACCTGCCAATAGTCTCCTGGCTGTATTCCTATCCGAATTCTTCCTAGTTGTGCCTGTCGCCTAGCCACTGGGTTGTTTTTCAAGCAGATATCACATTTTGACATTACTGATTTTGCCATTGTTAACATCCGTACTGAAATTAAACCCTGCTTTAGCAATTTTATCAATGCTTCTGCTCCCCAGTGACATTCGTTATGTTTAATTTGTAGAACTTCTCTCATTATCAAGGGGGGTACCACTATTTGTCCTTGTGCAGTCACATACCATCCCTCTGAATTCTTTTGTGCATTTAGCAAACATACCAGCCTCTCATCTTCTACTGAATATTTTGGTTTTGGAGGCAAATTGAATTGGGACACATTAAGCTTTAAAGGTATCAATGCCATGGTTGTTTGCACCTTTCAAGCAACCTGTCGGGCTGCCCAGTCTGCCTTTCGATTTCCCTCACAGATTTTGGAGTTTCCTGATTGGTGTGCTTTGCAGTGTATGATTGCCACTTGTTCAGGTTTTTGTACTGCCTTTATCAATTGCAGGACTGTGTCCTGATGTTTAATGTGTGTACCCTGAGAAGACAGTAGTCCCCTTTCTTCCCACAGTGCTCCATGTACATGCACCACTCCAAAAGCATATTTTGAGTCAGTCCAGATATTTACCTTCTTCCCTTCACTTAATTCTAGTGCCCTGGTTAAAG
This sequence comes from Setophaga petechia, assembly GCA_024362935.1. Classification (NCBI taxonomy): domain Eukaryota; kingdom Metazoa; phylum Chordata; class Aves; order Passeriformes; family Parulidae; genus Setophaga; species Setophaga petechia. The sequence continues at coordinate 159,189 of JANCRA010000209.1, read as the reverse complement.
CAACCAGTTCTGCCTTCTGGGCAGATGTATTTGGTGGTAATGCTTTTGCCTCCACTACGTTATTGACTGTTGTTACCACATATCCAGCGTATCTGGTTCCGTTTTCCACGAAGCTGCTCCCATCTGTAAACAGCTCCCACTCCGGCTGCTCTAGTGGGACACCTTTCAGGTCTTCTCTTGCTGAATAGGTGTACTCTATTACTTCTACACAGTCGTGCTCTAATGGGCTTTCTTCAGCTGTGGTACCTAGGAACAAAGCTGGATTCAAAAGGTTAGTTGTTTTTAAAGTGACATCATCCTGCTCAGTCAGGACTACCTGGAATTTCATCATCCTGCTGGGAGATAGCCAATGGCTTCTCTTCTGCTCTAAGACAGTGGTTACCATGTGTGGTACATAGACATCTATGTGCTTTCCCATAGTAAGCTTCTTGTATCAGTATCACAGTAGCTGCAACTGCCTGTAGACATGAAGGCCACCTGGCACTTACGTTGTCAAGTTGTTTGGAAAAGTAGCCCACCGGTCTTTTCCAGCTTCCCAGACGTTGGGTGAGGACTCCTAGTGCTAGGCGTAGCCTTTCATGTACAAACAGCTGAAAATCTTTAGACAGATCAGGTAACCCTAATGCTGGAGCAGTTGTCAGTGCTTCCTTTAATTTTAAGAAGGCTTCTTTCTGTGGCTTGCCCCAGGTGAATGGCTGCGTCTTCTGGGCTTTGTACAGGTGTTTTGCAATCAGTCCATAGTCCATGATCCACAGGTGACATCATCCTGCCCTCCCGAGGAAGACTCACAGCTCATGTAAATTCTGGGGCTCTGGAATAGCGCAAATAGCTTGGATACGATTAGTACCTAGTTTTCATTGCCCTTGTGAAATTTCACATCCCAGGTAGATCACAGTCTGTTGAGCAATTTGTGCCTTTCCTCTGGATACTTTGTAACCTCCCATTCCCAGTGAATTTAAAATCTCAATGGTTACCTTTATACAAGCGTCGGAACGGGTGCAGGGATTGCACGGTCGGGACGAACGGAGACAAGAGATCTCTGCAGCCAGGTCATGGAACTTGGGGTTTATTGCAAAGGGTGTGGGTGCGGGGTCCTGCTGGGAGCTGCCAGCCACAGCTCAGAGCAGACCCAAGAGAAGAGAGGGATAGAACATAAGAGAGTAAAAGGGGTGAGAACTAAGAGTGTAGGAAGAAGTGGAAGATGCAGTGGAAAGAGCAAAGAGAAGAGAAGGGAAGGGAAAAAAGGTGGTCGAAGTTCCCGTTACAATACAATAAATCATCTTCTGTGCTGAATATTCTGATTGTCACTAACCAATCTAGTACAATAAACAAATCCTATAGCATTTCCATACAACCTGTAAGAATCACTACATTACCATACTGTGTTACATTTTAAACCCTAAAAACTCCTCTTTGAACCCCTTCTGCCAAGCTGGCAGGGTCTGCTGGACCCTTGGACCTGCCTGCTTGCAGAGGGTCTTGTTTCATCAAAAGGGGATTACCTTCAGCCGGCCACAACATTGTTTTCCCGTTGTTCAGTAACTAAGGGATCTCAAAACTTGCTTTCATTTCAATCTCGCTTATAGTTTCTATATTCTCAAAATCTTTTGCCAGGCAATCATATTTATAAGGATTTCCTGTTTCATTCACCCCAACACCTCCCCAAGGAGATGTTTTATTTAGGCAGGGCTTGAAACCAGTGATGTAAACTTTGCCTTAATTAGTTGTTATTCTTTGTACATTTCTTGGATCACTTGGGTTTTCCCAAAACATTACACCCAGTTCCCGTTTGAAAGTCAATTTGGTATCACCCGGTTTAGATGTGGTCGTCCATTCCTCAGGTTTCTTCACAAGTCCTTTGATTTTTGCTGGCATGAATTTACCCTCTTTCCATGGTTTAGATTGCTGTTTCAGTAGTACCTGGAAAGGACTTCTTAATAGCACAGTGATAAAAGAAAGACAATACCGAATTAACTTTCACTATTAGCTTTCTTCAAAACTTTCTGGGTTTAGCTAAAATCTTTCTCCATAGCAGCCTCTTCTTCTTGTATCCAGCTGTGCTAATAGTTGCAGAGGCAAATTCTTCTTTCTGTGAGCTACAGTTTGCTAAACAAGAAAGACCAGGGTGATTTTAACCTGAGATGAATCACATCTATTGCTTTTTACTTTTTGGTCAATGTTTAAGTGTTTTAGCTCTACAGATCCATTTCTCAGAACAAAAGCCTCCTCTTTATTTATTTTTTTTCCCACCATATTTCTTTCAATGCTGTTCCTCACCCTTCCCCCACTGCTGCCACTTTACTGCAGGGCCCCAGCCAGATTATGCCCTAGCAGGAGCGGGGAGAACTTATAGACAGCCACGGGCATGGGGACCCTGGGGGCATGCCTTGGGTCCCTTTTGCCCCTGCTCCCCATTCCCCTTTTTCTCTCTCTTTTTCTTTCTCTCTCTCTCTGTTTCCCTCGACCCACTTGCTGGGGTCGATGCTGCCATCCTGGACTCTGGACCCCGCTGCTCATACAGGAGTGGTCAAACATTTCCCAACCTTGACAACCCCAAACTTGGTGTAGCCAGCTGCTCCTGACATTATTTTTTTCCTTAGTTAACCTCTTAGTTTCCCTCTTTTCCCTTCAAGGAGGGTCTGTTTTGCTAAACCTTTTCTGGGCCCCAGTTCGCATTGAATAACCTCTTAACACCCATGCATTAAGTCACTTCTCTGCTCTTCATGCAGAAACTGCATTCACACTCTTGTTCTCCTCTAGCACCAAGACGTCATCACTCTACATTGCAACATCCCAGAGTCTGCTAATCACCCATCCCCCTTCAACTTCTCTCTTTCTTCTTTTCTTACTTTCTTTTCTTTTCCCTATCTTTTTCTTTTCTTTGATTCAACATACCTCGGACTGTACGAGGTGTACACACAACTAGTTTACTTCCAAAAGTAGCTTACAACTTTCTTTTACTAGGATTGCAGCAGCTGTTACAGCTTGAGTATATACTGGCCAGCTGTGGTTTACTGGGCCTAACATCTTTGATAAATAGGCTACTAGTCTCTTTTCCTTCTCCCCATTCCTGAATTAAAATTTTATGAGCTACTCCATTTTCTATATTTATGTACAAATGAAAGGGTTTTTCTAACAAGGGTAAGCTTAAAGCTGGTACTTAGGCTAGTTTTAACTTCAACTCTTCTAATTTAACATAATTTTCCTTTATTAATTTTCTATATAAAAATTTTATTGTTTGCACATACCCATCCATCCATAATCTGCAATAATCCAATAATCTGAGTAGTATTCTGATTTCCTTCTATGAAAAAGGAGGGGAAAGAAATAAAATTCCTGCAATTGTCTCGTGGTTGAGTTTCCAGCTGAAATAAACGGGGCAGGAAAACTTTTGTCCTTTTAATGCCTTTATTAAAAGTGATCGGCTCAAGGTTGGGAGGCTCCACAGGTTCACGGTTTACTCCATCGCCGTTCCCAGGGTGACTCGGAAGAGGAGGAGGAATGTGCAATTTTGTCCACTAGGGGGCAGAGCTAGGGATCCCGTCCTGACGGGAACAGTAAAGATATATCCCATATTTCCACTTTTCCGGTTTGCTGTCTGGCCTTCCTGGTTCCAGTTGAGGTCACTGCTCAGGGCGAGGGGCAACAAAGGTTCTCAGCATCCCTGCAGGCTCAGTACTTTGTTCCTCATGTCCAGACATCACTTTGATCTCTTAATTCTGTGTTGGCTCATTTTTTGGGGGGTCTTTTGGTAAGTTTGATGGGGTGACTTTCTCATGGCATGCTGGTTCTGAGGTTAATTTGCATGCCTCTGACGTCTCCCCTTCATGTCCCCTCCTTTCACTGTGAGAAGGGCCATCAACTTAGCTTTAGGCAGGGCAGAACTGATACAAAAGGAGTAGTTAACGAAAACAACCGGTGATTACAATAACAAACAGGTACTCATAACACCAGCTACCTTTATTTATTAAGTGTCTAAGATATTTTACCTCTGGTTCTACAAATTGCAGTTTCCCTTTTGATAGCCTTAATCCTTTTCCCCCCAGAAAATTCAAAAGCTTCTCTAACTTTAACTTCAGTTTCTCCAAAAAAAATAGTTTCTATTTGGCTTCTTAATGGGGAGAATAGGGGTATTATGAAAAGACATATAAAGTTCTAATGTCTCATCTTTTATAAGTTCTTTTATTACTGGCTTCAAGCTTTCACGTCCTTCTAAAGATATAGGGTACTGATGTACACACATGGGACAATCTTCTCTCTCAATTGTAACCCTTAGGGGGTCAATATTTAATCCTCCCCTATTTCCTTCTCCAGCCCAAACTTCCTTATTAATTTTACTTTATCTTCCTTGCCAAATTTTAAAACTCTAGCTGTCATTTCCCCATCTTCTGGTATAACCCCTCTTCCTAATTTCACTTGTAAGGCTCTTTCCAAAAGCTGTTATCTGTCCTAGTAATAAGACATCCTCCATCTAAATTTTAGTTTCTCCTTCAATGACTGTTATGAGTAGAAAAGCTGCCCATTTTTTTAAAAGGTTGCAAAGTTCACAAGTTAAACCAATTGCTGCCAAGTTGGAGTTCTAACTATTTATTGTTAATAATTTCATGTTGTAATCTCCTGTTAACAGTTTCCTTTTGATTACCTGTAGTTCCCCAAGCTGGCCTGCCGCTGCCTGCCCGCCCAGGAGCGGCGGGGCCCCCGCCCCAACTTTCAGCGTGGGCCTGCCCGTGCCGGGAGTGGCGTGGTGCCCCGCCTCAAGCGCGGGTCCTGGCCGGGCTGGGGAACCACCGCGGGGGGTAGCCCGGGTGTGTCCCGAGAGCGGGGACCCGCCCCAGGAGCGGCGGAGCGTCCCCCTGCTTCAGCACGGGTCCCAGCCATGCTGGGGGCGCTCCGCAAAGACCGGACCTGGCCACCGTGTCCTGCGGGGGCAGCTGCTGGCCAGCTCCCTTAAGCCGGGCGTCGCTCTGCTGCTTCCTGCAGGATGGCGCCCAGACTGTAAAGGGGAAAGGACATTGAGTCGGCATGCAAATGACATTGGATCCAGCATGCAACGGGAGAAACCCCTCACCAAATGTAGTATATGGTAGAGTTAATTCATGCTATTAATGTTTAAAATATTGTAAGATCCAAGCTATGTCTTTTGACTACCCCAGCCAGGAGCAGAGTCTTATTCTTATTCAACTAGTTCCTGGACGACCTTAAGACAATTTTGGGTCTTTTAACATAAGAATGGAACCTTCCTGAGCGATAGTCACTGACTTCCCTGGAATGCCAGGGCCACTCAAGAGTGATTTCGCACCTTGAAGATTGCATCTACTACAGTGATCACCCGCGACACCCTGTTACATGTGAATGCCGACTTATCCGGAGTGCTCTGACAACATCTAGACACCTGGATTGGACTTTTGTCTAACCCTGCACATGTATGGCCCCAGTTCTGCATGTGAAGGGACACAAAGGAACATTCAGTCATCTCTGCCTTGGGCAGAATAAACTGTATAAGAATTCACCGTGCAAAGCAGCCAGAGTGAACAGGGGGAAACTATGACATTTGGGTGTCAGATCCGTGTGTTCAACCAGCGCTGACCCGGGGTCGACACTGCCCTTGGCTGTGGTGGTTTTTTTTTTTTCCAATAGAAATTCTGTTTCGCTGACAATCTAATAAATCATTGCTAAATTTTCTTATAAATTTAGCTCTTGATTTGATAATTTATAACACCAAACTTAGCCAAAACCCCCTGAAAACAACGAGCCAACACAAAATTGATGAATCAAAGTGAAGTCTAGATGTGAGGAACAGAATCTCGTATCTGCTAAGACCCTTCATACCCCTCACCCTAACCTAAAAAGATGTTGGCTGGACAGAGGACTTTGAATGTTGAACCAAAAAGGATGGAATCTCCTGATGCTCTCGTGAGGATAGAACCCCCAGCTCTGCCCCCTGAGACAGAGTGAAAAATCCCCCAGAGTAGAAATCCAGTTTGAATTAGGTGAAATGTCTTAAAAGGGTGAAAAGTCTGTAAGCCGAAGCTGAAGGGAAAACTGCAGGACAGAGATAATGAAGAGACAGGAGCAGACAGATAAAGAAAAACAGAAACTACGGCAAAGGCAGGCCAACCTGACCTAGGAATTCTTTCTGATAAAGAGGAACTGGCGGGAAATGTCATGCAAAGTCCATAAAAATGAATATGTATGAGCCCATTGTGAAACTGTATGCATATGTATTTGGAAGGGAGATAAAAGGAGATCTGAAGTTCTCAGAGGCACGCATGCCCTTTTAGGGAGAGAAATCTCCGCATGCGTCCAGTGCTGCAATAAACATGCCAGCTTTATAACTTTTACAAAGTTGTGGAGTTCTTTCCTTTTTTTCCTCCGCAAAACATTCTGGTGAGCCAGGTAGGAGAAGGACATACCTTCCGTCTCTGTCTCTGTCCCCGCAGGGACAGGGGAGAACAGACAGACTCCTAGGTGCGCCCCAGGATTTTCCTGGAGGAGGCTCTGCTAGTCTCAGCTTGCCTCCTGCAAGGACAGAGAAGGACCTGCTGGTGTGCGGAGGAGGATACGGTATGTATTGAGGGACCCCTGGCGCAAAAGTGAGAGTTAGGGAGTAAATCACTCAGAGACATCTGGGTGCAGCTGATGGAGCAGCTGGATTAGAGACAGGGGTTCATTGTTCTGATAGGATAAACCGCTAGCGACGCTGGGGGTGGGTCGAGTGAACCCGTGTGTGTGTGTGTGTGTGTGTGTGCATGTGTGTGTGGTGTCTGGACACTGTATCACTGTATGGTTAATGCATTGTGTGGTCAGTGCATTGTGTTTGTAATCATGCAAGTGTATAAGGGTATGGTGTATAAAAGAATACATCTACAGCACTCTACAGTGCGGGGGGGGGGGGGGGGGGGGGGCGGGGGGTCCCTACCTGCGACTGGAGAGGCCGAGTGAGCACTGGCCGGGGCAGGCTGTGGGAGTGGGGAGTGCCCGGCAGAGAAAAATAGAGCAAGCAGTGGAGAAGCGTGGGTGAGGACGTTCATTGAGTAAAGGTGGTAAATTGTGGTGTAGATCATGCATGCTTTCACTGGTGCTAGACGAACCCAAGGGGTTCCTCTGCCCCGGTGGTTTGGACTCGACCCCTGGGAGTTTCTGAATCCTGTGAATTATTGGATAGATAGAGGAGACAAACAAGTTTATTTAGAGGGGCTCTACCAGACTTCAACTCGTACTATAGTAAGTGTGGACTGGGAACAGCCTGCCGTAGAGGATTTAGAGTTTCCTGTAATAAACGGATAGCCTGCCTTTGCAGGCAATTCCTGGGAGCCTTTGGTGCATCAAGAGGCTGGCATGCCGCATGGGTATTATTGTAGTGTGGTGTTTGTGAGAGACGCTGGTATTGCTGTTCTAATAAGCGTCAGGGCACATGCCCCGAGTGTAAATTAAAGGTTTCTGATCAAGCTGATTCAGAACCTAAGATCTTAAAGCTTGTGTGTGGGAAATCACATCTGATACCTGCCACCTGCCACAGCTCCTGCCACCTGGAGCTGTGTGTGGGAGGAGATAATGGGAATTAACCAGAGTAAGGAAGTTCCTCGGGCAAGCCCCTAGGGGTGCATCTTGGCCCACTGGAAAGAAGTCACCAGCAGGGGGGACTCTGAGAATAAAAAGGATCTAATCCAATATTGCAGACACTGGTGGCCATTGTACAGGTTGGAGGATGGAGCGAGATGGCCACCCACTGGAACTTTAGGTTATAATACCTTACTGCAGTTGATGTTGTTTTTAAGACTGGAAGGTAAATGGGATGAGGTTTCGTATGATGATATGTTTTTTGTTTTAAGAAATCGTCAAGAATGGCAAAGGGACTGTGGGATCAGACCACCCTCAGATCCACTGGTCTTGGCCCTTGAAAAGGAAATAAGGCGAAGAGAAAGCAAATCAAACGTTGTTCAGCATGTACTATAGGACAACAGTGTATGAGATCAGATAAGGTTTATCATTCTGAGGAGCAAGAATGAGATACATTTGAGTGGATGAAAGCTCCTCCTAGAAGGAGGCAGGTTGGGGCTGACGCTGGGGCTGAGGCTGAGGATGAAGGGGAAGGGAACTTCCCCAAAATGAGGAGGACTCAGGTGGGGAAGGCACATCCACTAGAACCCACCCCACCCCTGGTAGTCCAGTTGCATCTAGAACTAGGAGGCAAGTAGTGTTGCAGGCCCCTCTGCTAGAGGCAGTAGGACCAGAAGGAGGGAAATTAATGATTAAAGTGCCATTTACCACTCTTGATTTAGAGGCATGGGAAAGGATTGCTAGGAATTATCGTGTTGATCCGATACGTAGTGCCAAACATCTTCAATATGTAATCAAACAACACAATCCAGATTGGGCTGTCATCCAGCTACTACTAGATGCTTTCACTGAAACAGAAAAACAGCTGATCTTAAAGACAGCAGGGACTTTGGCAGATGATTACTGCAAGGCGACACAGCTAGATGTAAAAGAACATTTCCCCCTTCAAGACCCGGAATGGGATCCTAATGTACCAGCAGAAGTAAAGAGCTTAGCAGAGTATCAAGAGTGCATAGCAACAGGGATGGAAAGAGCTATTCCAAAAACCATAAATTGCTCTGCCTTATATTCCCTTCAGCAGGGGCCTTCTGAGACTCCATCTGAATTTCTAGAGCGTATAAGGGATACTATGCGTCGTCATACATCATTAGATCTGGAGTCTGAGATAAGGATAAATCAACTAGTTAATTCATTCTTGGGGCAGTCTGCTGGAGATATTAGACGTAAATTTCAGAAAATTCGGGGACCAGACAGGACAAATCTTGAAGTCTTGCTAGAGGAAGCCTGGAGGGTATTTAGGAACCAGGAAGAAGGATATAAACAAGGAATGAAAAAGTTGGTGGCAGTGGTACAGGAGGAAAGGCAAAGAAAATACAACCAGGGACCACCGAGGCAAGGACCACCTTGGCTGGGCAGGAACCAGTGTGCAATCTGCAAAAGAATGGGTCACTGGAAAGATCAATGCCCAGAACGGAGACGTGGTGACCAACAAATGGCTGCACACATACAAAACAACTGAGGAGGACCAGGGGATTCTGCCCCAGCGGATCCACTGGTTATAACAACGAGGATGGAGGAAGAAGGGAAAAGGGTGGAATTCTTTGTTCATACAGGAGCTACATATTCAGTTTTAAATAAAGCATTAGTACCTGTGGAAAATGATTATGTTGTAGTGCAAGGGGCAACTGGTTGGTCTGAAAGGGCATATTTTTGCAAACCTTTGAGGTATAAATTGGGAAAACAATGGGGTATTCATAAATTCTTGTACATGCCAAATTCACCAAAGGCACTTTTATGCAGAGATTTATTGGAGCAGTTACAAGCAAATATTACATTCAAAAATGGGGAAATTACTGTGGAGGTGAATGATCAAAAGTACATAGAGGTATTAAGTTTAACTCTAACAGCTATTGAAATTAAGGAAGAAATTGATGAAGAAATACTAAGTCAGGTATTTCCCGGGGTATGGGCCTCTGATGTACTGGGGAGGGCGAAAAATGCCTCCCCTATAGTAATTAAGCTCAAGGAGGAGACGCAACAGTGAGAATCAAGCAGTACCCCCTAAAGAAAGAGAACAGGGAAGGAATCAGCCCAATAATTGAAAATTTTCTGCGGTTAGGGTTACTGAAAGAATGCCAATCTGATTTCAATACTCCTATTTTACCTGTTCGGAAATCTGATGGGTCATACCGGATAGTACAGGATTTGAGGGCTGTCAATAAAATAAGAGAAGATTTGTATCTGGTAGTAGCCAATCCATATACTTTATTAACTTGTCTAACACCTGAGCTAACCTGGTTTACTGTTTTAGATCTAAAAGATGCTTTCTTTTGCCTCCGCATCCATGAAGCCAGAAAATTTTTGCATTCAAATGGGAAAGCCCTAAAAGTGGGCACAAAACCCAGCTCACATGGTCCAGATTGCCTCAGGATTTCAAAAATTTCCGCACTTTTTTTGGGGAGCAACTTGCAAAAGATCTGGAGTCCTGGGAAGCTCCACAGGAAGAAGGAAGGCTTTTGCAGTATGTGGATGATATTCTAGTGGCCACTCAGACGAGGGAAGCGTGTGTGGCCTGGACGGTAAGCCTTTTGAATTTCCTAGGACTCCAAGAATACAGAGTATCAAAGAAAAAGGCACAGGTAGTGAAACAGAAGGTAATCTACCTGGGGTACGAGGTGAGTGCTGGGCAACGGACTTTAGGGCAGGCTCACAAGGAAGCCATATGCCAAACTCCAAAACCCCAGACAATAAAAGAACTCCGAACTTTCTTAGGCATGGCAGGGTGGTGCCAGCTGTGGGTCTATAATTATGGACTGCTTGTCAGACCCCTCTATGCTCTTATTGCCAATGGAAACAGAGATCTCCAGTGGACAAAAGAAGCCACACGGGTGTTTTACCAGCTAAAGAGTGCTCTCATGTCAGCTCCAGCTTTTGGATTTCCAGAAAGTCCAAATGAATGGTAAGTAAACCATTCTTCCTAATGGTAAGTAAACCATTCTTCCTATTTTCCCATGAAAGACAGGGAATTGCCCTGGGAATACTGGCTCAGGACTTGGGTCCATACCGAAGGGTAGTTACTTACTTGTCTAAGCAACTAGATGCAAAGGATGGCCAGGTTGCCTCAGAGCTGTAGCAGCAGTTGTGCTGAATATTCAAGAGGCACGCAAATTCACCCTCGGACAAAAAATGACTGTGCTAGTGTCCCATACAGTGTCCGCAGTACTGGAAGTAAAGGGTGGCCATTGGCTTTCACCACTGAGGTTTCTGAATACCAGGCCATCATGGTAGAGCGAGATGATGTGGAGATAGTGGTGACTAATATTGTCAACCCAGCTTCCTTTCTCAGTAGAAATCAAGGAGAAGCAGTACACCACGATTGCCTGAGACCATTGAAACTACCTACTCCAGCCTCCCAGACTTAAAGGACACTCCTTCAGACGATGCAGAGACCTGGTTCACTAACGGGAGCAGCTACGTTGCCAATGGGAAGCGACATGCTGGGTATGCAGTGACCACCTGCAGAGAGGTAATCAAATCTAGACCCTTACCAACAGGTACCTCTGCACAGAAGGCTGAGATAATTGCCCTGACCCGTGCCTTGGAAATGGCAAAAGGAAAGAGAATAAACATCTACACAGACTCGAGGTATGCATTCGGAGTCGTACATGCACATGGAGCCATCTGGAAAGAGAGGGGACTGCTGACCTCACAGGGAAAGAACATCAAACATGCACAGGAGATAATCCAGCTGCTGGAAACGGTTCAGCTGCCTGAAAAGGTAGCAATTATGCACATTAAGGCTCACCAAAGAATGAGCTCAGAATTGGAAGAAGGAAACGAGCTGGCGGATAGAGAGGTAAAAGAAGCAGCAAAAGGTGAGGTAACTACTGAAGGAGTCCTAATTCCAGATGGACAAATTTCCTTTGAAGGTAAACCAGAATATAATAAGAGAGATAGAAAATTAATTGAAGATTAAAGAGGGACGTATAACCATGAAGGATGGGCTACCATTGAAAAGAAGCTGGTAATCCCTTCTCATTTATTGTGGTCACTAGTAAGGGAAGAACACCAGAAAACACACTGGGGAATAGATGCCCTATACACCTATCTAATTGAGAGAATTGTTGCTAGGAATTTATATGCCACTATTACTCAAGTGACCCGACAGTGTGATCTTTGCCTTGTGACTAACCCCAAAAATACCCCCAGACCGAAACTCGGTCAGATTGGAAGAGTCCGTGGGCCAGGACAGCAGTGGCAAATTGACTTTTCAGAATTCCCAAGGAAAGGGGGTATTGGTATTTGCTGGTATTGACAGATACATTTTCATGGTGGCCAGAAGCATTCCCCACCAGAACTGTCAAAGCTAGAGAAGTGACCAAGGTGTTACTACAAGAAATAATACCATGCTTCGGAGTTCCAGCCACAATCCTCAGATAGAGGATGACATTTCATTTCCAAAATAGTGCAACAGATTAGTAGCCACCTCGGCATAGACTGGGAACTTCACACTCCATACCGCCCCCAGTCAAGTGGCCAGGTGGAGAAAATTAATCATTTGATTAAGCAGCAAATTATAAGACTGGGGCAGGAAGTTAATCTACCCTGGCCCCAAGCTCTTCCACTGGCACTATTGCAAATTCGAACTAAACCTCGAGCTAAAGAAAAGTTGAGCCCTTTTGAAATATTCTATGGAAGACCATATGGAATACAAAAGGGAATGTCCACCCACATTGGAGAGGCAACACTAGCCATCTACATGGTGACCTTAAGCAAATAGCTCAGAGAAATTGAAAAACACGTGGCTGGAACTTGGAGCAGGGAGCTAGATGGGCCAGTACAGGACATACAACCTGGAGATTATGTATATGTTAAGTCTCTTACAGAGAAGACTTTGGAACCACAGTGGGAGGGACCGTTCCAAGTGCTTCTCACCACCTTCACTGCAATCAAAATCAAGGAGCAGAATGCCTGGATCTATCACTCTTGAGTGAAGAAGGCCGAGAAGCCCCTCGGGGAGTGACACCAGGAGACAATGAACTGAGACTAAAACTTACTCAGGCAAAATGAGTATACTGCCGTCAAGGTTAGTTCATACTTGGGTTTACAGAATTGTTTTATATGTAATTATAACTGAAGCTTTAAAACTAGAGAATACCTCTATCCAAAGCAATGCTGAATGGCCTTGGTCCCAGGCATTTAATCAGTATACTGGATCCATGGGAGAACCTTCTAAGATAAAAGATTTAAACCTATCCACTGTAGTAATTCACAGGGATCAGGTATATGAGGAGCAGGAATGGCAGGAATGAGAACTGTGGACACTTCAAGGGATTAGAGGAGAAGAAATCAAGGTAGGGTGCCAGATGGTCAATGGGACGGTTTATGAGAGACCAGATGAAATTAGTGTCATAACTTCTCCTGGTGTATACAAACACAAGGAAGATTGTGATAACCTAAGTGAATCAGACTGTTGGTGTAATTGCACCTTTATACAGCCTGTAGAAGTAACTTGGCTTTGGGCTCAGGATGCTATCAGACTTTCATTTAAATTCAAAGTGGACACTGCACCTTTTACAACAACAGGACCTTATACAGCACATACTAAGACTCAAATACTACAGACTCAACCCAAACTTGAACCTGAAGTGTATGAAATAGGCCCCTGCGTAGTGAGGAATGTGGGTGAACAACAACTATTGTTCAATCCAGAATAGTCTCTCAAACGTGTTGAGTTGCTAATGCAAATTAACATCTCAGAAATCCAACCAGCCTGCTTCTCCTTTCTAAAAACATGCTTTGAGGGCTGGGCAACGTGGTTACAAAGACAGGTATATCTCAGGAGCAGAATAAGAAAGGATCTAACTGGGATATTAGGGACAGGATAAGGAGTTTTAAATGGAATTGATTCAGAAATACTGATGAATAAAGTGGCCACTGCAGCAGGTAGCCTAACCAAATTGAAGCAGCCTTTACAGTCATCTCTATTGGCATTAGGAACTAGCCAGTGGCAGATTTCAAAAGTACTGCCTAAGTGGGAAACGGCCAGGGACCAAGACCACAAATTAATAGTAGAAGCACTTAGTACAGTTCAAGATAATGTGTCTTTAGCTTTCAGTTGTATACAAGCACAGTTATGGATGCGGGCAACAGCAGCTCTGATCATATGGGAAGGGGGTGAAGGTAATTTTCCAACTGAAATTCGGAAAATTGTCTGGGATAATGCGATTGATTTTGAAAGGAAGTTTCAATCCTGGTGGACTTTGGTAAATTTGGTAAATTTCACCTATGATCCTGCTTCTAATGGCCACTGCCTTTGCGCTTACCATACATAATGCCACTGTTTATGTAATCCATCCCATCATTGCACTAGGACTAAACCATGAAAAAACAATACTCTGCCCTTCAGAACATAGAGTGTGGGCGCGAAAGATGAATGAAAAGTGGCAAACAGTAAACTTAGAATCCTGCATTACTAGAGAACAGATGGGATTCTTTTGTGAAAGCAATACTATTAATGCTCAGGATGTGTGTTTAGACACTGAACGGAGTATTTGCCACTTAGAAATTCATCCAGTCACTGACCAGAAAACTGTGCTCGTATATACTGGAAAAGGGTATGTGTGTGCCTGAGAACTGCCTGTGCTGCTGTAAAAATTGATAGCAATGATGTTATTCTGTCTAGTAGAAATCATTCTAATTTCTGTATTTTTAATTTTGTTAAGATTGTCGGGTGTGATTTTGCGTACTTGGCCCCAGTGAAGTCCCACCAGCTGATTAAAACCAATTATAAAATGTATCACAGACTATCACCTACCCTTATTGGAATGGACCTTACATTGGTAAAACAATTAATTAAGCACCAAGACCTACTGGAGATCTTGAAGGAAATCCAAGAAAGTGGAAAGAAAACCTTAATTACTGTCCAACATGGTACAAAAGAAATAACCAGAGTTCTACAAAGAATAAAACAAAATGTGGATCATCACTGGTGGGATGTGATCTTTGGGTGGTCACCAACTGCAGATGGAATTTTTAATAAGTTGTGTCATTCCATTGTAGTTTTGTTAATATTAGTTGGAATAAGTTTAGGATTATCTATTATATTGCTAATTTGGAATTGGAGAACACTACAACGGATAGCTGTATTAACCTCTTTATCAAACGTACATGGTAAAGCATTAAGAGACACTTATTGTTGTAAGGGTTTGCATTAAGTAAAAGAATTTACTTATTTTCTAGGAAAGGGGGGAATGAGACAGAGTGAAAAATTCCCCAGAGTAGAAATCCAGTTTGAATTAGGTGAAATGTCTTAAAAGGGTGAAAAGTCTGTAAGCCGAAGCTGAAGAGAAACTGCAGGACAGAGATAATGAAGAGACAGGAGCAGACAGATAAAAACAGAAACTACTGCAAAGGCAGCATCTTTCTGATAAAGAGGAACTGGCGGGAAATGTCACGCAAAGTCCATAAAAATGAATATGTATGAGCCCACTGTGAAACTGTATGCATATGTATTTGGAAGGGAGATAAAAGGAGATCTGAAGTTCTCAGAGGCACGCATGACCTTGCATGACCTTTTAGGGAGAAAAATCTCCGCATGCGTCCAGTGCTGCAATAAACATGCCAGCTTTACAAGTTTCACAAAGGTGTGGAGTTCTTTCCTTTTTTTCCCTGGGAAACACCACAGACCAGTGGACAAAGCTGCACTCTTCCTCCTCCTCCTCTTGTGCCATTCCTGGGAGCAGTGGCGGCGTGAGCGCAGACCCGTTGGTTCTCCCCACCTGAGCTGATCACTTTTAATAAAGGCATTAGAAAGGAGAAAGATCTCCTGCCAGTGCTTATTTTAATTACCACATCTTTTAATGGCAGGAACTGTGAAACTCTTTCCTTTTGCTCCTGTTACTTTTATAGTGTCTTTGCTTACACTATAACATTTTGGAATATTTAATAGGTATGTTCTTTCTGTCCCTGTCTACTACAAATTCTGATTTTTTCTTCTTGGAGACTCTAAAGATATCACAGGCTCCAAATGGTATTTGTCCATTAAAAAAAAATAGAGCTTATAACTTCTCTATTCCCCCTCTGTGCCCATCTTTCAGAAGATTTTTAGATCTTTTACCTGATTAGTGCAATTTCTTTTATAATGTCCTAAGTCTGTTTAACTATTCAGTTGGAGTTTCTTCTTTCTCTTTTGAAAGCTGTCCCTTAAAAACTTTTTTTTTTTTGCATTTTGCCTTCAATATACTGCCTGATTTATTCCCTTGATTATGAAATTAGTAATTAGTAATTAATAATTAATAATTAGTAATTATTCACGTGTTTCCTCCCCTCCTCACCATTTTGACCCCAATCAGTAGGTGCCACTGGCATTTTTTTTAATCTCCTGGGGAGGCGCTGGTTTTCCCCTAGTGTTGGAGGAAGAGGGTGAGGGAAGGGAGCCGGGCCAAGCCTTGGTCCTCAAGAAGCAGGCGGGGTCCGCTGCCGGAACCGCCAGAGGGGATCATCCGGTGGAAACCGAGCCGGAGCGTGCATAGCCCGCACATGGCTTATGGCAGCTGATCTGGCAGCTCCCAGCAGAGACAAAGCAGGCGGGAAACCCCGGCGGCAGCGGCAGCCGGCAGCGCCCAGAGCAGCCGGCACGGGCAGGGCAGCCGGGGATCGGCAGTGGAGGAAGGGGTCGGGGATGGGACGGCTGGGACCGACGGGAGCCCTGGCGCGGTGGGGCAGTGGTGATAGACCGTGCATCAGGAGGGACCCCAGGCAGGGCCTTCAGGGTGGCCGCAGACCAGGCGGCCGCGACCGGGGCAGACAACTTCACCGGCAGGGCTGGGGCTGGGGTGTGGGCGGCGGCAGGCGGGGCTGCCGCGGGCAGCGAGCCCGCACTTGAGATGGGAACCGGGGTAGGTGGAGCTGCCGCGGGCAGTGTGTCGGGACCCAGGACCAGGACAGGCACCAGGACCGGGACAGGCGGAGCTGAGGTGGGCGGTGAGCCGGCATCCGGGACAGGCACCTTGGCCGCGAACGGAGAGGGCAAGACCTGCAAAGGATCCCACTCTTTTTCTGATTTGGTTGGGGTTTTTTTCTTCTTCTTGTTCCCTTTCCTTTCCCCTTTTTCTTTTATTGCTTTGTCTCCGGGGTTTTTGATATTTTAAAGATGTTATTTTTTTACAATCTCCCCCCCCCCCCCTTCCCCCGAGCATGAGGCATATTCTTCTTCTTCTGGATTAAATGATATTTTACAAATAAATCCAAAGCCTAACAAATCCAAACTTCTGCTTGGATACTTTGAAACGGTCGACGAGCTAACTCAGGACCCCCCCAGTGATGTTTTTCTCATCACCTTTTTATTTACCCTTTGGCAAATTATACATCGTTCAGCTACTTGCTTTGCTGCTCCAAAAATCCCAATGCTCCCATAGTTCTTTAAAAAATGATCATACACAGCCTTAGTACCCCAGTGGGTTTTCTGATGCATGTCTTCTAATATTTTTCTAGTAAGCATTTTATTAAGTAATTGTCTTCCATCAGGAAGTTTCCATTTCCTTGATTCATTTTGTTCACCTCCTGTCTTGGTTAATTCTTTTTTCTCTGCTTCACTAAACTTTGGAATTTCCAATTTTTCCTCATTTGGAGTTAATATTAACATAAGTCTTTCAACTCCATTTTCTGCTGCATCCTTAGCTTCCTGATCTGCCAAATTATTTCCTCTTATTTCTGGGGTCTTTCCCTTTTGATGTCTCTTAATATGTACTATAGCAATTTCTTTTAGGCAATTTTAATATCTCTAAAACCTCTAAAATAAGTTTCTCATGTACTAATCCTTTTCCTCTTGAATTAAGTAATCTTCTTCCTTTCCAAATTTTTTAAAGGTATGTACTACTCTAAAGGCATACCTTGAATCAGTATATATAGTTCCTTTATTTTGTGTTAAATATTCTAGAGCTCTTTTTAAAGTATATAATTCACAAATTTGACCTTTCTAGTTTAAGGTTAATTTCCCTTTTTCCATAGTTTGCATGTTTTTCCCATCGACTACTGCATATGCTCTATTTTCTCCTTTTGCGAGGAGTTGTATTTCTGTTAGCTGACACAACTCCCAAAGGCTATTCTGGGGTATCTCTGCTAGTAGGCTTTTATTCCCCTCTTTTTTTTTCCTGTATCCAACTTACTGGTTTTCTGTCCCATTTTTTCAAGATCCTATCTATTCATCCCCTGCCTCTGTTTTTCACTTTTACTAACAACCTAAATACCATTTTCCTTTCAACTGCACACACAAAAATAAAAAATCTTTTTTTTCCTACTACTTTTCAATACATATACCTCCTTCCAAGGAGATATAGTGAGGCTTAAAATACGCAATCTACATTACATATACTTTCATTTGTCTACATTCACTCACTTTTATTTCTCATTCACTTCCACACATTCGTTCACACCCTCAGGACACGAAGTGGGTCCCTGTTGCCAGGGAATCATGCGTCTCTGTGGCCCCCCTCACCTTGGGGTTGGCCTCCAGGTCTCAGTATCTCTGGGCCTTCTGGAAGGGCCCTGACTCTGGTTGCCTCCAATGCCCGTTCACCTGTGAGGCTGTCTGCGTGTCACTCACGCTCTTTAGCCACCATCCTCTCCACACACCTGGGAGAACAATGGCCTGTTTGCTGGTCACCTACACCTTATGCCACAGCCCTCACCCACCCAGGGGAACAATGGCCTATTTGCTGGTCACCTACACCTCTTTTCACAGCCCCCCATTTCCCACCTGCCCAGGAAGTTGAGGCTTATTTTGTGTTTGACTCACTCTCACACACACAACTAGACAACAACAAGGTGCCTTTTACTTTCAAATCAGCTATTACAATTTTAGGTGTTACTGGCCAGTCCCAGTGCTCTGGGATATCCCTCAACCCAGCTGTGTTGTCCAACCCCAGAAGCTCTTGAGCATTTTTTTTATCCCTCAATCTAGCTGTGTCCAACCCCAGATGTGGAGAGTTTTGTAGAGGCATGGCTTGATGAGAAGGGACATGACAAGATACAGCTGGTGAAGCAATAGCAGCCTTGGGCAAGGACACAGTCTCCTTGAGCAAGAAGTTACAAAATAACAGGATGTAGAAACGGGATCTAGCCAGGGTGGAGAAACCACAAACAGGATGAGTATGTATAGCAATAGAGGCGGGACTGACCTTTTGCAGTGGACCAATAATGAGCTTTACTTTTGCAATAGGTATGAGCCTTATTATTGTGATTATAAAAGAACATTTATTACCATAATAAGGCTGAGACTTGTTGATCATCATCGGATGTGCTTGTCTCCCGTTGACTCCGTCACCCATGCTCTTGGGCATTTTTTTATCCCTCAGTCTAGCTAGTCCAACCCTGGATGCTCTTGGGCATATCATCAATCCAGCAGAATTTTGCTCAGCCCTGGATGCTCTTGGAATGGTAGTCCCTCAACCCAGCAAATTTTAATTCTGGATGCCATTGGGCACTCTTATCCCTCAATCCAGCAGAATATTTAGGGGCCCCTTCCTTTTGTCCCGTTTCCTAGTGGATTGGGCCAGGAAAGTCCTCTGCTCCATTCCTCTGAGGGGTCCAACCCCTCCCTGAGACCCAGTCCCAGTCACCCCGGGGGGTTCTTTCACTCTCTCACTTCGTCTCTTTCCTGGCTGCTTCCCTCACAGACTGAAAGAAACAGGGCAAGGAGACTTTTTCTCCTTTTAGTGCCTTTATTAAAAGTGATCAGCTCGGGATGGAAAACTTGATGCGACCACAGTCTCCATTGGGTCTCCCAGGAGGAGGATATGCTCAGCTTTGTCCACTAGGGGCAAAGCTGGGGGATCTGATCCTCACGGAGGTCTTTTGGGCGTGACAAACAGTTGCTTGCTGCCATTCCTCGCCCCATCCACTACTGTTCTGAACAACTCCCGTCAGGGTGAAGGGCTATGAAGGTTTTCAGCGTCTCTGCAGGTCCAGCACTCTGCTCCTCACGTCCAGGTAACACTCTAACTTCTCAACTTTTTATTGGCTCGTTATTTTAGGGGTACGTTTGGAGCAGTAGCTTCCCATGGCATGCTGGTCCTGGAGTTAATTTGCATGTCTAACCCCTCCATGTTTCGTCTTTTCTCCTCACTGCCTGGGGGGAAGAGAGCTATTAGCCCCGCCTTGGCCAGAGTCTTTACTGATACAAGGAGAACCATTAACTATAACAACCCACGATTATCATGAAAAACAAACAGCACCTTAGTTTTTGTAACCTTTGTTTCCTCTCACAAAAAAATTGGCAGATTTTTGTTCATAACAAACCCCCCTCTTTCTCTTTGATCGAACTTAAATTCAAGCTCCCATCAACTTACAATTTTTGATTCATGAGCTTCATATTTAATTTTTTTGTATTGATTATACATTTCTTGAGCACCCCAGTAATCATGGTTACTTACCTCTACTACCTTTCCTGGTTTCTTCAAGTTAGAATTTCTTTAGGTTGGTCTGCATGGCTAATACTACTGTTTAAACAAAACAGGGAAATAAGCACAGTGAAAAGAGCAATCCTCCCAAGTATACACACAGTGAGCAAACTTACTTTTTCCCATACATCCATTTTGAAAATCTGTAGGTTATCCCACCAACTGGAATCAAGTGTAGGAGTTTGTTCTTGGTTCTTAACACATGCTATATTTTTTATTTCATTTGAAATGTTACTAATAATTGCATTCTTTATCTTTAACACTGCCTGGAGCCTGATGATTCTGTTTAACGTTGTGAAAAATGCATGTATTTTATGATTGGCTTTTCACAAATATTAAAATGAATATTATATGTGTGGTGTTAGGAAGTAATGCTGTATTAATTCTCTTAAGTACTGTGTTAAATATAGTTTTAGGTTATAAAAATTGTTAAAATAGAAACTGTGCTATGTAGGATGCTTTGATTAACAGAAAGGACTTGCAGCAAGATAGCAGCCACAGGACACCTGAATCTTTCCGAGAAAGGGAATTTATTGCCTTCTTATCAGAAGAAACGAACTTCTTCCCGCCTTGAAGGCGCTGTTAGGATTAGAAGGAAGAAGTTGACACTGACCAGACAGAATCCTGTGTTTGAATGGAATTTATGCATCATGTATGAAGTGTATGAATATGCAACAGGCTATTGTTTTTAAGGGTTAATCCTTTGTTTACGGGTGTCCTTCTTCGGGCTTGTGATGCCCAGAAAAAGGTACCCGGACGTCTGTAACTCTTTGCTTTTATTGCCTCATATTTTCCTGATTTAAATTGTCCAAATTATTATGACTCTAATTGTATTACTATTTTTATAACCATTTTATTACTATTAAACTTTTAACAATTTCAAAAGCAAGCGATTGGCGTTTTTCACAATTATGGTAGCAGAGGATGGTTACTAACACCTCGCTGCCGGTGCTTTTGGAGAGTCAGAGTGGGGAAGGCGTGCCCTGCCCTCTTTGGCAGCCTCGCTCTGTTTCCCCTGAAGTGACCGACAGACGCAGGTTACGATCTGTGGACAAAAGGAGGCAATAAAACCAAGAGAAGGGGACAAGGCTCCCTACAACCGCGGTAATTGGCCCCCTAGGACTAGTAGTGCGCACGAAGAACCCGGGAAGGAAAAAGGATTGATAAGTATTTCTCGGGGGGGGGCAGGTACGGGGGGATGAATGTGTGAATGAGAGGCGGGCTGGTTGTCCCAGACCTGCCAAGGGAGTGCGGAGTCTCCCATGCTGCGTTTCCGTCTTTTCGCGAGAAAAATGGCCAGTAAAGAGACCAAGCGAGTGATAAGAGAGTGAAAGAATCCCCCGGGGTGACTGGGACTGAGTCTCAGGGAGGGGTTGGACCCCTCAGAGGTAGGGAGCAAGGTTTCCTAGCCCAATCCACTAGGAAACAGGACAGGAAGGGCCCCTAAAACCTGCTGGGTTGAGGGATTTGTATTCCAACAGCATCCAAGAGCAGGATTGAGCAGAATTCTGTCTGAGTGAGGATATGCCCAAGAACACAGGGTTGGACAACACAGCTAGATTGAGGGAAAAATTTTTGCCCAACAGGATCCAGGGTTGAACAACACAGCCAGGTTGAGGGATAAAAAAATGCCCAAGAACATCCAGGGTTGGACAACACAGCCAAATAAATAAAATGCCCAAGAGCATCTGTAGTTGTACCACACCACTGGGTTGAGGGACAGAAAATGCCCAAGAGCATCTGGGGTTGAACAACACGGCAGGACTGAAGGAAAATTACCTGAGAGCATCTGGGGTTGGACAACATGGCAGGATTGAGGGAAAATTGCCCAAGAGCATTAGGAGTTGGATAACACAGCTGGGTTGAGGGATATCCAATAGCACCGAGACTGGCCAGTAACACCTAAACTTGTAATAGGTGATGTGAAAGTAAAAGGTACCTTATTGTTGTTTTGTGATGTGTGAGAGTGAGACACACACAAAGTCAGCCTCAACTTCCCGGATAGGTGGGAAGGGGGGAGGCAGTGGAAAGAGGAGTGAGTGACCTACACACCAGGCTGTAGCTCCCAGGTAGGTGGGGGCTTCTGGGCCGAAGGGTACGAGTGACCTACACACCAGGTCGTAGCTCCCGGGTAGGCGGGAGCTTCTGGGCCGAAGGGTACGAGTGACCTGAACACCAGGCTGTAGTTCCCGGGTAGGTGGGGGCTTCTGGGCCGAAGAGGAGTGAGTGACCTGCGAACCAAGCTAGCGTGCCCTGGGTGTGTGAAGAGCCGTAATTAAAGAGTGTGAAAGACGCAGACAGCCTCACAGGTGAACGCAGACAGCCTCACAGGTGAACGGGCACCGGAGGCGACCCGAGTCAGGGCCCTTCCAGGAGGCCCGGAGATACTGGGACCTAGAGGCCAACCCCAAGGCGAAGGGGGTCCACAGAGACCTGTGATTTTCTGGCAATAAAGATCCACTTTGTGTCTTGAGGCTGTGAAAGAATGTGTAAGGGTGAATGAGAAATAAAAGTGAGTGAATGTAAATAGATGAAAGTATGAGAAATGTGGATTGTGCATTTTAAGCCTTACCATATCTCCTTGGAGGGAGGTATATTGTATTGAAAAGCAGTGTGAGAAAAAGGTGGTTTTTTTGGGAAAAGTGGTATTTAAGTTGTTAGTAAAAAGTGAAAAACAAAGATTAGTAAATGAGAAACTAATTTTAGAAGTTTTAAGCATTAAAATTACCTAAGAGAGCTATAGTACCTACTAAGGGACACCAAAAGGTAAAGATCCCAGAAATAAGGGGAAAATAATTTGGCAGATCAGGAAGCTAAAGATGCAGCAGAAAATGGAGCTGAAAGAGTTAATATTAACGCAAATGAGGAAAAATTGGAAATTCCAAAGTTTAGAGAAGCAAAAAAGGAGAATTAAAACAAGATCGGTGGCGAACAAGATAAATCGGGGAAATAAAAACATCTCGATGGAAGACAATTAGATAATAAAACGCTTACTAGGGAATAGCAGAGGACATGTATCCAAAAAAGCCCAGTGACATACTCAGGCTTTGTGAGATCGTTTTTTTTTAAAGGAACTATGGGTGCATTGAGAATTTTTGGAGTAGAAGAACAAGTAACTAAAAGATGTATAATTTGCCAAAGAATAAATAAAAAGGTGATGAGAAAAACAATATGAGAAGGTCATGAGCTGGTTCGTCGACCATTTCAAAGTATCCAAGCAGAAGTTTGGATTTGTTAAGCTCTGGATTTATTTGTAAAAAGCGTTTAATCCAGAAGAAAAAGAGTATAGCACATGCTGGGGAGGGGGGAGGTTGTAAGAAAATAACATTTTTTGAAAAGCAATAAAAGAAAGAAACGGTGAAAATGTAAGGCTGGGAACAAAAGACTACCGCATCCATTCCCGTCTGTTCCCCGGCTCGTTCGCAGATGTACCACCTTCCCAGCCCCTGTGCCGGCTCCGGCACAGTCCGTCTGTCCCAGTCCGTCTGTCCCAGTCCGTCTGTCCCAGTCCGGCCGCCTGGCCCACAGCCGCTCCGCGGGCCGTGCCGGGGCTGGGGCTCTGTCCCGCCGTGTGCGCCGCGGTTCCCGCGCTGACCGCACCGAGGGGGGCCCCGTCTGTCCCACCCACGGCTGCCCTGACTCTGGTCGGCTCCCGCCGCTGCAGCCGGGGTCAGTCCCGGCTTTGTCTCTGCCGGATCAGCCGCCATCAGCCATGTGGGGGCTATCCACGCTCCAGCTCGGTCTGCACCGGAACAGCCCCTCGGGCGATCCCGGCTGCAGACTCCGCCTTTGGAGGACCGAGACTCGGAGTCGTGCCGAGTGCCCCGTCCTGCCCTGAGCTCCGTTCCCCTGGTAACCACAGCTCCGGCTGCTCAGGAACGCTCTCTAAAAGAATCAACTTATCGAAGCACTAAAAGTTCAGTTAAAAGAAAGCCCTCTCCTGATTCTTCCTAAAAAAAACGGGAGAAAGGCGATAGAAGATAAAAATCCAAAAAGAATGGGATAAAGAGATTGGTCTATTTCCATTAAGAGAGGTTCTCATAGGAGGAGACAGACCAGAGTTTGTAAATGCTCCTCTGACTTCGTCTGAGGTCTGAAATGTAAAGAAATAAATAAAAGGGATATTTGGAGAATCCCATAGGCATGGCTGAACAATTAGACCAATTTTTAAGTCCAAACATTTATACTTGAGAAGAGATGCGGTCTGTAATGAAAATAATATTTTTCTCAGGAAGAAAAGCAATTAATCAGAGCAACTGAAATAAAAGCTTGGGAAAAAGATGATCCGCGGGGACCGCCAGAGAAGACAAAATGCCAACAGTACCTCCTGAGTGGGGTTAAAATAATGAGGAGAAGAGTAAACACATGAATAATTATTGTAATTACATAACCAAGGGAATAAATGAGACAGCATATCAAAGGTGAAATGCAAAACTAAAAGGTTTTTGAGGGACAGCTTTTAGAGGGGAAAGAAGAAACTCCAACTAAATAGATAAGCAAACTTAAGAGAAATAGGAAAATGGTCCTAAGTAAGCGGAAGATCTGAAAATCTTTAAAGGGATGGGCACATAGGAGGAAAGGAAGGTCATAGGCTCTAATATTTTTAGGGGGGACAAATACCATCTATAGACTGTGATAACTTTAAAAGTGGGTCCCCAAGGATTGGAATTGTAATGGACACAGGGGCAGAGAGAACCTGCCTGTTAAATATTCCAAAAAGTTACAGTGTGTGTGAGCAAATATCTAGTGAAAGTAACAGGAAAAAAAAAAAAGAGAAAAAAGTTTTACATTTTTGGTAATTAAAGATGTAGTAATTGAAGGAAGAAACTAAAATTTAGATGGAAGATGTCTTATTGGTCCCAGGGACAGGTAGCAATTTATTGAGATTACCTAGATTATTGAAATATAGATTATAGATTGAGGGGTACACACAGGTAGCAAATTTTGTGTATGAAAAATTGACAGAAGGTGATGATATAAAATGGACCAAGGAAGGTATTGTTAAATTAAAAGAATTAAGTTAAAACTAGTCTAAGTTGCAGCTTTAAGCTTACCCTTGTTTGAAAAAATCCTTTATCACTTATACATAAATCCAGAAAATGGAGTAGCTCATAAAATTTTAATTCAGGAGTGAGGAAGAGTAAAAAATATCTAGTAGCTTACATATCAAAGATGTTAGACCCAGTAAGCCACAGGTAGCCAGTATGTATTTAAGTTATCTAGTAAAAGAAAGTTGTAAGCTTACTTTTGGAAGTAAATTAGTTAGGTTCACCTCCTGCCATCTGAGGTGTGTTGAATCAGAGAAAAAAAAAAGGTAACAAGAGAAGAGAGAAGTTGAAGTAGGGAGGTGGTTAAGAAACTCTGAGATGTTAGAATGTGAAGTGATAACATCTTTATGGTAGAAGAGAGCAGAAGTGTGAATGCGAGTTTTTTGCATGAAAGGCAGGGAAGTGTCTTAACACATGGTTGTTAGGAGTTATTCAGTGCCGAACTGAGGTTCAGAAGGAGTTTAGCAGAACGGGCCCTCCTTGAAGAGAAAAGAGGATAAGTTGCCTAGAGAAAGAAAAAGAATGTCAGGAGGACCTGGGGACGCCAAGTTTAAGGTTGTCAATGCTGGGAGGTGTCTGACCGCTCCCTACGAGCGGCGGGGTCTCGGGGCTGCGGCAGGGACCGATCCATGGAGGTGACCCGGCGGCGGTGCTGGCAGCACAGGACACAGGTTTGCCGGCCAGGAGCGGGCTGGCTCCGTGGCGGAACTGCCGGGGGGCTCCCAGACTGCCAGAGTGGCTTCCAGACTGTCGGGATCCCGAGTCCAGGATGGCAGCGTCGGGCCCGGTAAGTGAGTAAGAGAGAGAGAAGGAAAGAGAAAGAGAGAGAAGAGAGAGAGAGAGAGGGCAAAAGGAACCCAAGGCAGCCCCCAGGGTCCCCATGCCCGGGGCTGCTCTCCCCTGCTCCGGCCCTGCAGCCAAGGGGCAGCACCGGAGAAGGGCGAAGAACAGCATTGATAGCAAGGCTGTGAAGAGAGGGGGAGGGAGGCCAGCACTAAAAGATAAAATCAAAGCAGAGACTGATGACTCTCCGAACCTCACAAAATGGTTTGTTTTTCTCAAGTAAGAAGTTTTTTAGGGTTTTTTTGTGTTTTGTTTGCTGTTGAAGAGAAGGTTTTTTTTTTTTTTTTCTGAAGAAGAAGAGCCTGCTGTGGAGAAAGCTTTTAGCTAAAGCAGAAAGTTTGGAAGAAAAGCGAATAGTAAAAGTTAATGCAGTATGATCTTTCTTTTATTACTGTGCTATTAAGAAGTCCTTTCCAGGTACTACTGAACCAACAATCACGGAAAAAGAGTGAATTCATGCCAGCAGAATCAAAGGACTTGTGAAGAAACCTGAGAAATGGACTATCACATTTCAACCGAGTGATACTGAACTGACTTTCCAATGGGGACTGAGTGGTAATAGTTTAGGAAAACTCAAATGATCCAAAAAAAAAGTACAAAGAATAACACTGAATTAAGAAACAAGATAACGTTTATATCACTGGTTTCAAGCACTGCCTGACTAAAGCATCTCCTTGGTGGAGGAATACTTCAGATAGAAGGATCAAGACTGTTTTTGTATTGTGACCTTAGCCTGAGAATTATACAGGGGAGAAGGGGAATTACCATTTCCATTAGTAAACTTCATTTGATTCATTTACAATACTGGACATACTAGCTGGGTTATAAGTAAATGCTTAAATTGTGAGAGTAATTAGTATTGTGGTTCACAAAATTTATGCTCTTATTGCAAAAAGTGATAAAGTAATAACTTTGTTCTGTGGATGGGAATTATTAGCGCCTGTTGAATGAGAGATACCTGAGGAACGGTAGGAGACCACAATTAAAAGGTATCAAAAACAATTTGCCTGAAAATTAGTTAAGAGAAAGTGACAAGGAAATAGAGGGCAAGACCAGATTGGCCTCTGTATATCGCCACCGAGAAGATCAAATATACCTGCTGTGGGTTGCAACCTCACAGGCATGGGAGGTGGGAGTATAAGCCATACTGGACCTCTGTTATTCCTGTTTCTGGCACTCATTTGTTGTCTTTTCCCTTTCGGGATACCAGCAGGATTGTGTCACAAATGCTACAGAAAGCATCACATGGAAAGAAACCAAAGCTCCTCTTTTATTACACGCACCTATGTCAACAGCCACTGTTATAATCCATCCAAATTATGAACTTGTAGGCGAAACAGAGTAAATTATTTGATTACAAGAAACTTAGGAAAAAGTAGCAATAGATTTGGAACTGAATCTTTTGAAACTGTCCAAAAGGAGAGAGATGGATTTGTTTTAAATTTAATCTTGAAGATACGGTCCAAGATTTGGTAAAAAAAAACAAACAAAAAACAAAAAAACCCCAACAAAACAAATAATAAATGAAAAGGTAAAACCAGCACAGCAATCTAATTCTGTATTGACTCCAAATTATCTGTTGAATCGTATTACAAGACTCCAAGCAGCTATAGAAATGATAGCAAATAAGGCTGCCCAGGCATTACAATATAAAGTCAGCTAAGCCAAACAAAAACTGTAGTGTATCAGAATAGGCTGGCTTTAGACTATTTATTGGCCAAAGAAGGGGGTGTTTGTGGAAAATTCAATATATCAGATTGTTGAAAATTGATGACCACAGAAAAGTCATTCTAGCAAAAGCAAAAGAAATCAACGAAAAAAAAAATATATGCATATAATAACCCAGGTACCTGTCAAAAAAAAAAAAAATTTAGAAAATAATGTTAAAACCTAGCTGATGGGGTAATGTATTAGAAGAAATTAAGATCTTCCAATTTATGTGTTACAACTGTTTATATATTTCTTCCTTGTGTAGTCCCCTGTTTTATTTTGCCAGCATGGTCCAGAAGATGCAAATAGATAAGAAATATTGCTCAAGCCAAATGATTTACAAAGAATAAGAGTGGGGATTGTGAAAAATGCATGTATTTTATGATTGGCTTTTCGCAAATATTAAAATGAATATTATATGTGTGGTGTTAGGAAATAATGCTGTATTAATTCTCTTAAGTACTGTGTTAAATATAGTTTTAGGTTATAAAAATTGTTAAAATAGAAACTGTGCTATGTAGGATGCTTTGATTAACAGAAAGGACTTGCAGCAAGATAGCAGCCACAGGACACCTGAATCTTCCAGAGAAAGGGAATTTATTGCCTTCTTATCAGAAGAAACTAACTTCTTCCCGCCTTGAAGGCCCTGTTAGGATTAGAAGGAAGAAGTTGACACTGACCAGACAGAATCCTGTGTTTGAATGGAATTTATGCATCATGTATGAAGTGTATGAATATGCAACAGGCTGTTGTTTTTAAGGGTTAATCCTTTGTTAACGGGTGTCCTTTTTCGGGCTCGTGATGCCCAGAAAAAGGTACCCGGACGTCCGTAACTCTTTGCTTTTATTGCCTCATATTGTCCTGATTTAAATTGTCCAAATTATTATGACTCTAATTGTATTACTATTTTTATAACCATTTTATTACTATTAAACTTTTAACAATTTCAAGAGCAAGTGATTGGCGTTTTTCACAAGGTGTTGGAGGTGTCAGGGGAATGGTTTGGAGCACGGACGTGTGGGCGGGGTCCTGGGGAAATGAGACAGCCAAGCAGAGAAACGGGCTGGGACCCTCAAGAAATGTTGCCTCTCCCTGCCTGCAGTTTCCCTGCTCATGCCAGGAGCTCCAGTCTCCGTACTCGTCTCTGCTTCTCTGGCTGTGTCAGGAACTCTAGCCCTCCCTGCTCACTTCCGTCCCCACCATGACTCTGGAGCCCCCTGCTCCTGCCCCTACCTCTGTTTCTTTGTTGATTCCTGCTTTCCTTTCCGGCTCCGCTCCTAATTCTGTCCTTTATTGGTTCCAGCCTCACTGCCGACCCCCCGCTCTTGTCTCCGTGATTTCAGCTCCTGCTGGATCTATGGGAGGGGTTCAGGAGGGGGACAGAGCCCCGGTGTGGTCAGGGTCCCGGGAAGGGACTAGGGATGCCTGTTTCTGCTGCAGCGGGGAGAGCGCCCTCACTTAGAGGGAGAATTGGAGGTGCTTCAGGGGGTGTGCCCTATGAAGGAGCGGGAAGATCATGGGCTCTGTTTTCTGGGGGAAGAATGCTGTCTGGAGCCTTTGATAACTTGGGAAGCGGGCCCCCAGGAGTAAGTATTGGCATTTGTGGTTGATTCTGGGGCAGAGAGAACTTGCGTGGTGGAGATTCCAAGTGGCTGGCTGGTGAGTCACTGGTCCCGCTAGCGCAGGGCCCGTACTTGACGGAGGGACAAGGGATAGCGTTGAAAGCGCTGCTGTGAAAAGAGGGAGAGGGTCCAGCACAAGCGATAAGAACAAGAAAGAGATAGCCTTAATCTCTGAACAAAGTTGTTGAATGAACAAAGTTGTTCATTTTCTTTTTCTCTCTCTTAAAGCAGGATTCTTTTTTTTCCTTTCTTTTCTCACTGTTAGGAGGGGGACTTTTGTTCTGGGAAACTATTAGGTGAATAGGTCTGTGATGCTAAAACAGTTAAACATTGCCCAGAGGGTAAAAAGCAATAGTTGTGATTCATCTTGTGTCTAAATTAGCCTGGCCTTTCTTGTTTAACTAACTGTAGCTCACAGAAAGAAGAATTTGCCTCTGAAACTCTTAGCACAGCTGGATACAAGAAGAGGCAGCTGTGGAAAAAAGCTTTTTGCTAAACGCAGGATGTTTTGGGGAATGCTGGGATAGTATTGTATTCCTTTTGCCACTGTCCTTGTGCTATTAAGAAGTCCTTTTCGGGTACTATTGAAGCAGCAATCTGAGCCAGGGAAAGAGGGTGGACTCATGCCAGCAGAATCAAAGAACATGTGAAGGAACCTGAGGAATGGACTATAGAATTGTTAAGACTGAAAATCACAGACAAAGACTCTCTAACTAGTTAAAGTTAGAAAGTGGTATGTTTATTATGCCAGTGGGCGGCATGGGGGTGTGAGGGGGGAGTCATTCCCAAATTGCATGACCACACTGCACAAGAATTTTTGCCTTCTATTTATTTCCCAAAATAATACATATGCACAACCCCAGCACCTCCCATCCCCACTCTGTATTAAAATAAGGTTATTAACCTTTTATGTATGTGCAATTCTTCTCTTGAATTGTGTCAGTGGTCTCGAATTGGGTTAGTGGTCCCACGGATGAAGTCAGGAATGTCTTTGTCAGGTCTCTGTGACCCTCTGGCACAATCCAAGACCCCCTGCTTCATGATGGTTTGACATGGAGTCCAGGTGCTGAGCATTGTTCTACTGGTTTGAATATGTTCCTATAATAGTTCACTTCCTCCACTTCCTTTTACAAATGAGCTGATAATGTAACAATTAGCTTTATCTTAAGCATCTAATAATCATTAACTTATCGTTGGTGTATCTAACTTCAATTTATATTTGTTCTAACCCTCAGCTCAAATCTTAAATTTTTAAAATCAATTCACTATCACATCTAAACTAGGTGATACCAAAGTGACTTTCAAAAGGGGACTGGGTGGTAATGGTTTGGGAAGACCCAAATGATCCAAGGAACGTATAAAGAATCACACCTAATTGGGAAATAAGGCCAAGCTTACATCAGTGGTTTCAAGTGCTGCCTGGACAAGTCCTGAGATGCCCCCAATACCCTTCCTGGGGAGGAATACTTCCACTTCAAACAGGAGGATCAAGACTGTTTCGGTCAGAAAGTTCTCATGTTCTGGCCTTAGCCTATGACTTGTATAAAGAGGAGGAATGACAGTTTCCATCAGTGCCATACCATATACCCTGTCTGATTCATCCCAATACTGGACATGCTAGCTGGGTTATATGTAAATGTTTAAATTGTGGGAATAACTGGTACTGTATTTCATGAAATTGACCCTCTCATTGCAGGAAGTGTCAAGTACCAAATCTATCCCCTATCCAGACTGAACTCAAAACAACTGAAATAATAACTTTGCTTTGTGGATGGGAATTATTAGTGCCTGTTGAATGGGAGATACCTGTGGAACAGTGGTGTCTTAGGTTGATAAGGAAATGAGGTTTTTGGGAAGTTGTAGTCAAACTAATCATTGTTTAAATATTAGCATTTGGTGTAGCTACTGAAGACATGGATTTGCTTCTGAGAACACAGGGGGTTAAACACAGGGCTGAGGTAGGCCAGAGCCCCTGTAGGACAGAGTGATGGAGGAACACTGAAAGGCATCGGGCAGCCCCCCGGGGGAGAGAGAGGAAGAAAGCTTGTACTTGTGCCTGTGCCACTTTAAAATTTTATATCATGTGCTGGCGGCATGGCTGAGAAGGAGAAGGAGGGGTGCGGTGAGAAGGCGCCTGGCTGCAGTAAGAGTTCCGGGCAGGCAGATGCCGAGATTTTAACCCTTTTCTTGGATAATGGAAACTTTGCAAATACTGATTTTCTTGGATCCAAATAAGAAGAAAGAAATTAAATAGAAGGAAGTGAACAAGTGTGATGAAAGTTTGTACAAGTAAAGCATGTCAAAAAATGTTAAAAAGAATTCTCGGTGGGAGGAAATAATAGACTGACTTTTGGCTGGACTCTTTTTTTTTGTATAGCCATAGAACCGAACCATTTTTTCCCTGTAACACAAAGACTGCATTTGAAGGGAGGCAATGGCTTGGAGCCAAGAGAGTGTGGTAATGTTATGTAAAAGAATGCATAAAGAAAGACAGTTAAGGAGGGTATGGTAGCGCCCTCTGTCTTCAGTAAAGAAGATCTCTGTTCTCAAAACCCCTCGGCCCCAGGGGTGAATTTGAAAAAGACTGGTGTCCTGAAAGTGAGAGACTGTTGCTTTTTTGAAAGTGAACAAAACATCCTTTAAAGGGGAACCCTAGAAGCAGTTCTGGTCCATGTGCAGTAGTGAAAGCACTAGACATAGAAAGAAGTCACGAAGGCAAATGATCTCTGGGTGGTGCCACATGTGACACAGAAACACAAGAGGTTTCAACTGTGTTTCCTGGAGAAGCCTGTAATACAAAAAAGACTCCTCTCTCCTTGATGAACTGAAAGTTGATTATCTGAGGATTAATAACCGAATTGAGAATCTAAAGTTTTATTTCATGCTATGGTAAAAATTAGAAAGAGGAGAAGTGTTTTTAAAAGGTTTTCATTCTGAGTTCCGTGTGTGTTCCTTTCTACATACTCTAAGTTTTTAAAAGTTTTTTTTTCCTTTATTCCTAAACTAGAGCCTGCTTTGCTCTATTTCTAGTCACATCTCACAGCAGCCATTAAAAAAATGTATTTTCATAGGAGCACTGGCATTGTGCCAGTGTCAAACCATGGCAGGTGGGAAACTACAGTTAAGGAGTGTCAAAAACAATTTGAGTGGAAATTAGCAAAAATGAAAGTTACAAGAATATAGAGGGCAAGCCTAGGTTGGCTGCTGTACTCACCACTGAGAAAATCATATACACCTGCTACTGGTAGCAACCCCATGGGCAGGCAAGGTGGTACCAGACCTCTGTTATTCCTTTTTCTGTCACTCATTTGTTGTCTTTTCCCTTTTGGGATACTGGCAAGATTGTGTCACAAATGCTACTGAAAGCACTACATAGAAAGAAACCAAAGTTCCTTTTTCATTACACATATCCATGTCAACAGTCACTGTTATAACCCATCCAAATTAAGTACCTGTAGGCAAAAAGGGGGGCAAAATATTGGATTGCAAGAAACTTAGGAAAAAGTGGTAATAGGGAATTTAATGTCCAAAAGGAGAGAGATGGATTTGTTTCACATTTGACCTTAGGGATATAGTCCAAGATTTGGTAAAAGAACAATTAGTAAAGAAAAAGATAAAACCAGCACAGCAGTCTAACTCTGCATTAGTAGAGGGCCCTTCATACATGCTGAATCATATTATTAGACAAGCAAATACAGAGATGATAACAAACAAAGCTGCTCAGGCACTGGAGTTAATATCAAGTCAGCAAAGCCAAACAAAAACTGTAGTGTATAAGAATTGTTTGGCTTTATTTATTGGCTAAAGAAGGGGGTGTTTGTGGAAAGTTTATGATATATCAGATTGTTGAAAATAGATGACAATGGGGATGTCGTCCTGGAAAAAGCAAAAGATATCAGAAAAATAACCCAGGTATCAGTCCAGAAATTGGAAAACAATGTTAAAACCTAGCTGGTGGGGTAAAGTATTGGTGAAGAAATCAGGCTTCTTCCTTTTATGTGTTACAACTGGCTTGATGTTTCTTCCTTGTTTAATCCCCTGTTTTATTTGACTAATTACCAGCATAGTCCAAAGAATGCAAGTGGACAAGAAATACTGCTCAAGTATAAAGAGTAAGAGGAGGGATTGCTATAGATACATATTGTATTAGCTTTTTGCAAATACTAAAATAGATTTTATATATGTAGTGTTAAAGTAGCTTGGTTATATAGTTTTTATTTCTGTTGGTAATTAAACTTAAACATAGTAGTGAAATAGCTGATAGAAGTGTGCTTGTGTTAAACTGCCTTCTTGGATAGGGTAACAACCAATTAACATATGTTGAAGAGACTTGCTACAGATCTGCCAATTATCAGCACTCACTGTCTAAAGACAATGTGGGCCAAGGCCAAAACTGAAGATGATGATAAAAAAGGACTAAAACCACAACCAAAGAATTTGCATGCTCAAAAAAGGCAGATCCAAGGAGGGGCCATGCTACACAGTTCTTGGAATATGTACTAGTTTGGGGGAAAGTTTGATATGCGTAAGGGTCTATGTATATGCAGCAGGCTGGTGTAAGGGAAAAGGTATTTAAGGGGTATCCCCAAAGATACCAGGGTGTCCAAGATGCACCCGGCCATAATAACCTTTGCTCTATGCTCCTTGTCTCCCACTGTCCTTTATTAAACTTTTTACATTTCCACAGCAGAGTGAACATGTTTTTCACACACGTGCACAGTGATCCAAGGGCCTGGCAAGTAATAGCTCCACACATCTCTTGGCAATCCGTGGCAAAACAAACCAGACTGTTTTTGTCCTGCCTGTAGCTCTGCACAGGGACCATTAGAAGGGAAAACACAGTCCTTGTGCTGGAGGTGAGCTGGAGACCTGGTCTGCCAAGCACTATTGGGCTCCATCTAATCCCTTTTCTGCTCGTCCAGTTGATGTCTAGGGCCCCGTGAAGAACACTGACAGCCTGGTCTGGCCCCCAGGGAAGGAAAAGGAGCCCCTGGAGAAGCTGTACCAGGTGATGCTGCTACTGGAGACACCAAGGACAACCTCAAGGATGACAATCTCTTCCTTAATCTGACACTGGCAAGCTGAAGACTGACTTCAGTTCTGGCATCTTCTTCAAAGACACACTCCACACCCAATCTGCAGGTGAGTCCACAGCCAGGGGGATGCTCCCAAATCTGGGAGCACAGCCTGGCCGGGCACCAAAAGTTCCCCACTTTCCTGGGGCAGATGTTACAAATTCTTCAGTCGGCTGACAAGCTGCTTTTTGCCAGGGCTCAGGGGGATGTAATAAACTGGGAGTCAGCTCCTGGTGCTGCCAACAGCATCCGCTGCGCCCTGGGTTGTGGGGCAGACAGCCTGACCAAAACAAAACCGATCCGCTGTGCCCTGGGTTGGGGGGGCAGACAGCGCAACCAAAACAAAACCCCATGGGGAAGCAGAAGTGGGACTCCAAAAGACATGCACTGGCTCCTTTGATTTGCAGGTGAGGAAGGCCTTGGGCTACTCCACTCTGCTTGTCCCTGGCTGCACAACAGCAATGTCTCAGGGGTGCTGTGGGAGGCTACGGTGTCATTCAGAGCTGCTCTGCAGCCCTCAGCTATCCTCACTGCTGTGTTGCCACTCTTTTTGCCTTGTCCCTCCAGCAGGATGAGCTCCATGACTGCTCTCTACCCTCCCCACTCTTCCCAGCCCAGCCTTCTACCTCAGTGAGATTCAGGCTGAAGCTGATTTGTCTCCTGTGGCCCAGCAGTGCCGTCCCCTCCGTGGGGAGCTCCAACTCCAGAGCCCAGTGCACAGCAGTGTGGGCTGGAGCAGCTGAGCTGTACCCCTGGCTTGGCTGTTTGTGGGAACTAAATCCTGCCTGTGTACAGCTCTCCCTGCAGGATGGCCCCAGGGCAGAGCACAGCTGGGCTCCCACTGCATCCCCTGCAGCCTGGGGCAGAGGATGGTCCCAGAACAGCTGCCAGAGCTGAGGTTTCTGGGGAGCACCCAGAGCTGTGACTCCAGACAGCATTTGGAAGAGCCGTGTTCTCGTCTTCTGAACCTTGTGGGGAGAACAGCCTGTGCTGCTAGGCCAGCACTGCCCCTCTGCACAGGAGCAAGGCTGAAGGGCTTTTCCATTCCAGAGGAGCTGGTGTTGAGCCTTGACAGGGCCTGGCAGGGCTGGAGCTGGATCTCACCCATCTGGGACTCGCTGCCCACCCATCCCCACTGCACTTCCTTATCCAGGGGAAGATGGGTCTGTCTGTGCAAGGGGCTCTTGGATGTCTATGTATCCACGGATAGGGAACAAACATGGAGATGAAAGTGTCACACAAAGTGTCTGCACTCTCCATCCTTTCTATACAAAAACCATATCTGCCCACCCCATGTAGAGATCTATGAAAAATCTATGGAGGGACAGAGATTTCCCACACACCTCTAACTCCAGCAGCACTTCCCTGATGAGACGCGACCAGTGGATTTTTTTCTCAGCTCTGTGTACAGAGTAGCTGCCCAAGAGCTGAAGGGAGAAGCATTTAGAAACAGTTTCAAGATTTCTAGGCAGGAAAGGGAGCCGGTGGCCATTCCTGGAACATGCAGTGTTCATCAGGAGGGAGGGCTGGTTCTTTAGGAATAAGGAACAATGGAGACAGAAGAGTTTGGAAAAATCCCAGCTCTCCATGGATTTCTGCAAAGAGGGGAGTAGCAGAAACTCTTTGCGTCTGGTTTTGTGGACACAAGGTCCAAGGAGCTGCAGTGTCAGAGGGTGACAAGGCTGGTGGAAGGTGAAGTCCTGTTTCATGACATCCCAGAGTGGCACAGGACAAAGCTCCAAGCACCCACAGTCACACTGATAAAGTCTTTGCAATGTTGCACATCCTCTAGGAAAAGCTACTGTCCCACAGTCTGTTGGAAATACTTCAGGTCTAAGTTTCAAACTGCAATATTTTTACACTCAAGACCAGTCATGCTAGAGGTGAATGGGAGTGGCTAAGAGCAACTAGAATCATGCTGCAATCTGCTGAGAGCAACTGGAAGTGAGTGGAAACACTGGGGTAACTGGGATATACTGGGAGAGATTGGGAATAACTGAGATCATAAAGCAACCTTAAAGGAATTTACTGGAATAATACTGGGAGAATCTGGGACTGACTGGAAGCATACTGGGTTACTGAGAGCAAAACCAGGATCCTGCTGGGAACAAATGGCATCATACTGAGAGTGACCGTGTTCATACTGGAATCATACTGGGAGGGACTGCAGCCATAGTAGGAATAATCATACTGGAGGTAACTGGAACCATATTAGGAGTGAATGAGAACCCCTGGGACCATGCTGGGGTCATAGTGGTATCATACTGGGAGTGACTGGGATCATAGTGGGAATTACTGGGACCATACTGCAGGTGACTGGGAACCATTCTGGGAGTGACCTGAGCCCTGTCTGGGTGAAATTAGGTGAACAGGCTCAGCTGGGCTCAAGGTTGTTCCACCCCAGGGCTGCCCTGGATCTCACTGCTGCCCCAGCCCCAGAGAGCCGAGGGACACAGGAGAGACAGGGAACATGGAACAGACAGGGAAGATGGCATGGTCGAGGGCCACTATTCTCCAGCAGTTTGGGCTGTTGAGCACAGGCTGTTGCCCTTGGGGTCCCAGAAAAGGCAGAATTACAAGCAAAATTAATCGTAATAAAACTTTTTTCCTCCACCTCTCTCTCCTTCCCAGGCTTTACTTTATCCCCAACTCCCTCCCTCCTCCCCACCACTGGTGCAGGGACAATGGGAGACAGGGTTATGGTCATTTCATACTATTGCTTCCCCAACAGGGAGAGGAGTCCTTGCCCTGCTTCAGGGTGGGGTCCCTTCCATGGGGTCAGTCTTCCGTAGACTTCTCCCATGCAGCTCCTTCCCAGTTTACCTCTTTATCACCTGCTCCAGAGTGCAGGTTTTGATTGATTTTTTTTTTTTGCACAATCATTGATTTTCACTTTAGCAAATGGACTTATCTCAACCGACAGAGTTTCAGCAAACAGACTCATCCCAACCTGCGAGTTGTTTGCCAGCTAAAATTTAAACAAATACAAACAGAGACTCAGTACCACATTGCGTGGGGTTAACACCAGCTGGTGGTGGATCTCTGTTAAGAGGGAGGTTTCAGGTGGAATTCAGGATTTCTGTATCCTTCTGGACTTCACTGGGATGCCTCTGCAGGTGGCTGCAGATGGAGAATTTCGTCTCAGAGCACCTGTCGCTGCTGATCCTGTGGGAGTTCGTGTAGGCGCAGTGGCCATTGCCCTGGATGTCAAACCTGGATCAACAGCAAAGTTAGAGCTCATGGGAGACAGCTGGGATGGGAGGGATTCCCATTTCCAGAGAGATTAAGAGTGCTGCAGGAGCAGGGACCAACCTTCCCAGCAAAGTCCCCATGAAGAACCCAAACTACCTTCCTCTCCTCAATGGTTTTCATGTTCTTGGTCCCAGGGATGCTCCCAGGCTCCCATCATCATCTGCATCCCACAAATCCATGGGTTGTGTCTGAATGCTTTGGCCCAACCAGGGAAAGTAATGTTTGACTGCTCCCACCTCAGCAGATCTGGATCTACTTGTGCTTCCTGCATCCAGCCCCTGCCCCGGCTCAGCCCATGTCATAGTTTTGTTCTCCAGAAGATGGGACGTACAGGGCATTGAAGAGGGAACCATTGAGCCATTTCCAAGGTCCAGAACCTTCCCTCCAGAGACCAACCCAGTATTCCATGAAGTTCCCATAGCGCAGGAGGAAATGCTGGAAGTGGGGAAAGCAATGATCACAGGTACCTCCATACTATTCTCTTCAGGCAATTTCCTGCAATTTCCAAATCTGCTCTCCTAAGGCTGTTCCACACCACCTCCTCAGGGGTTTCTCTTACCAGCTCCTCCCTGGTGTCGATGGTGGCCAGGTGGGCTTGGCGGGAGAGGCAGGAGTGCTGACTCCCTTCCCAGTCCACTTCCTCCTCCAGAAAGTAAAAGCACTTGTTCCCGAAGCCAATCCCACTCTCCAGGCAGTTGGGCAGGGCAGTAGCTGGGCAGGGTGGGTCTTTCCTAGCTGCAAACAAGCACAACATGCCCAAGTGACTCATACTGGGGGACATCTCTGGGAAGGAGACTTTTGGGTGGTTTCTGCACCCTCAGCCACTCACCTGCCAGCGTGATGATGGCGACTATGAGAACCAGCACCACAGTAAGCACGGTGACTGCAATAATCACCTTTCTGTTATTCGTGCATCTGAGGCTGAAATCTTGGGACAAAACATGTGGGAAGGGCATGAAGAGCACCCCTTGTTCTCCCAGCTCTCATATTTCCCTTATGGGTCACTTCAACACCTTCTAACACAGCCCCAAAACACACTGGAAGCTCCCAGCAGAGCACAAGCTCAGTCCAGGGGGCATCCCAGTGCTATCATCGGCTTCCAAGGACTTTTGAGGTTTCCCAACCTCCTGCATCACCTCTGTGCCCCCCTCCACCATGAAATGGGCACCATCCCCAGACCATCAGCTTGCAAACACTTTGACATTTCTTACTCCGCCTCTCACAACACCTTTGACCATTTTAGCTTGCCCCAACACACTGAGCCATATCTTGAAACAACATCCCCATAACCAAACTGGGGCTTACTGCTCCTTCCCTCTGCTCTCTGCTGCAGCAGCTCCATCACAGCAGCCGAGTCTCCACCTGTGCAAACAAAGCAAATTCTGACTCACACTCAGAAGTGGGGAGTGGGAAAGGCCTGATTTGGGATATTTTCCTCCTAGGACAGAGAGGCACCATTGTTCCTTTGCCAGGGTTATGTTGGCAGCAGGAAGGAAAACACAATTTCAGCTTTCAAAAAAGCAGGACTTGCTTTGTTTTTCCAGCTCTGCTTCAACCTCAGCCAACTCCTGCTGGCTGTGGGTGTCCTGAAAAGGTGTTGCATCAAGGACCTGAACAAGTCCAGAGGGGTTTTCAGCCCCAGCCCCCACTCCAGGCCACCCAGGCACCCCAAAAGGTGCTCACCACTTGAGCCAACCTTGATTCCCCACCCTGTGCAGGGCAGCTCATGAAGCGTCTGTAGCACGGTATGGTGCCTCTGTACCTTCTTCACAAGGGACTTCTGCCATCCCTGGGGCCACAGAGGGGACAAGGGCACCCTCCAGGGACGAGAGTGTCCCTTGGCTCCTCCTGCCACGAAGTGATCTTGGACAACACCCCAAGCTCACAGGGCCAAACCAGGTCCTGCTCCTTCCTGAGGCTTTACTAGGATGCTCCTGTGATCCTAAAATAAAAACACAAAAAGCTGATAATCCTCCCAATCTCCCAGGTAGTCACAGCTCTTCTCAGCAAAGCAAAACTGGTCCCACAGGAACAATTTAATGAATATTTGTATGGAAAAAATAATCAAGACAAACAGAACAAGGGTTGACTGACACAGACCGAAAATACCTGTGGATTCTGCTGTCAAGTCACTGGTAACTGAAGAGTGTTTCTATATTTATTACATCTATATAAATCACTCACATCAATGCCCAGCAGATGTTTTTGTCATCACTGTAAAATTAAATTATTGTCAGCCCCTGCACCTGATACTTCCCCTAGGTAAATATTTTCCATATGAGAACCACCTGCCTGTGTCTACAAAGGTAAGACATCCAAAAGGATTTTTTT
This sequence comes from Setophaga petechia, assembly GCA_024362935.1. Lineage (NCBI taxonomy): Eukaryota > Metazoa > Chordata > Aves > Passeriformes > Parulidae > Setophaga > Setophaga petechia. Next base: position 119,287 of record JANCRA010000209.1, on the reverse strand, counting down.
CTCCTCCAAATGCTTGAATTTTGGTTTAATTGATGTGGTGTTTTGGTACTGTCTCCAACCCCTCAATTCCCCCCGCTCCAGGCTGCATCTTGGGGCATTTTGGGGTGAAAAACTGGTGGGGGAGGGAGAGGTGGGAAAAGGGGATGGAGGCACAGGAATTTCTCTCCCTCCAAGCTTTTCCTCTCATTTCTTCTCTCCCAGATTTCTTGAGTCCCACCCACTCACACACCTGTTTTGGATCAAAGCAGCTGCTTCAAGAAATTCTGCAGAGTGGGGAGGCAACAGCTCACAAACCCCCTCTCAGGGGCACCTCTGGCCCCTTCATCCACAGGCCACAAGTGCCATGGATGATTTAGGAGTAATGGAACCTACCAGTCTTCCCCATAGAGAGCCATTTCCCACTCCAGGGCAGAGCCTCTGCTCCACAGAAAGGCTCCAACTCCCTTTCAAAACAAGAGTTTAAATAAACTGTCTCTGGACTTGGAAGCAGAAGAATGATGCAGGGTTTTCCTCTCCGCCCTCATACCTGCAAAGGGGCAAGAGGGAGCAGAGCTGGGTAGAGCAGAAGTGGTGCTGGGGCCAGGGGTCTCTCCCCTGCAGCATTGCAGGGACAACACATCTGTGTCTGCTCAGGGGTGGTTTTGCTCACCTAAGGTTGCATCAAGGGGTCTGAGGGCCCCCAAATACTAACCCACCACAATAGCACTGCTGCAAGACCTAGAAGGGGCTGAAAAAACCCAGTAAAATCACTGAAAACTATTTACAAGGCAGCAAAAACTAGAACTCACCTAAAAACCACATCCAGACACTCAAACCACCCCCATGGTGGCAAAAGCTTCAAAAAAACAGCTGTAAAGTAATAATTTTGGGGTTTTATTCTCCTCTCTCTTTAATTTGCTACATTTATTGCATCAGTTGGTTATTTCAATCCCCCCAAAGATGAAGCCATGATCTGGGTGTTGAGCTCCATCCCATCCCTGGCATCTTTCCAGCCAGTGCCAGGTCAACCAGCCCTGAGATTTACATAGAGAAGCTGCTTTTCCAGAACCCACCCTCACAGCCAAGCTCATAGAGACTGAACCAAATCCCTGGGGCTGTGTAAATATTAGTTCATGGAGACTGGAAACAGATTCCTGAGGCTGCTTAAGTATCATCACACACTGGAAATGAGGACAAAGAGTTCGCAGTCACAGTCTGAGCATTTGGCTGTGCTCCAGCAGTTTGGAGGGGTGCCCAGCATGTTCCCCTATGGCTCCCAGGAAAGGCAAAGGAGTGGAGAATACCCTCCAGAAACTCTTGTTTGCTTTCAGCTTTATGTTTAACATTCCCAGTGTGTCACATGTTATGTTTTGAGTCTGGCTGGGTGCCTGATGCCACCAAGGCTGCTCTGGGCACTGCATTTCTGCCCCAGACAGGGCAGAGAACACCCAAAGAACTTCATTCTCGGATCAGGGCAGAGAGAGGCCACTCCCCTGGAACTGGTATGGGCACGACAGAGCTGGCTCGGGGAAAATTATCTGAATTTATGTCCAGTCGAATCACAACAAAAGAATGATAATTAAACTACATCCTAGTAAAACTCATTTCCCTCACCCCTCCCTCCTTCCCAGGCTTCATTTTAACCACAGTCCCCTCCCAGTGGCACAAGAGAACCAGATGGGGATAATGGTCACTTTGTGCTGCTGCTCCACATTCCCCTGGATCAATCAAAAAAGCCCTTCCCAGGAGTTCCCTCTAGCTGGTCTCCCTCCTTTGGAGTTCTGAGGTCCCCATGGATCCTGGTGATCCCCTTTCCTTGGAGTCCAGCTTAGGGATTCTGAGGGGTTCCGGGTTTCCTTTTCCCTTGATTCTGCTTCAGCTCCCAGGTCGTCCCAGGCTGACCCTCTTCAGGTTCCCCTCACTCTAGGCATTTGGGGCTCCGCCCTGTCCCTCCTACCCCTTTCAGGGTCAGGCCTGACCCTCCCTCATCTCTGTGTTCCCCCACCCCTCCAGACTGCTGGGGGTTCTCCAACTCCAGTATCACCCCCTCCACTTTCCCCACTCCGGGGGTCCCATGTTACACTCCCCTGGTTCTCCTGGGGATTCCCAGAATTGAGGTCCTGCCCCACCAGTACTGGGCGATCGCGACATGGACCCCCCCACACTTTCCCCACAAGGGGCATTCGAGGCTCATCTCTGGAGTTCTGCAAGTTTCAAACACACCCCCATCCCCCCAAGAAAACCTGCCAGGGAAATGGAAAGATACTTGGGGCTTGATTCCAGAATCTGCAAGCTCCAAACACCCTTCCAAAAAAATCCTTGCCAGAGACCCCCTAATATATTTGGGTCAAACTCCCCCTCCCCACTCACCTGAGGGATGTAGGGGGTGCGATGCTCTTGGGGCCAGGGGGGGCTGCGGACACAGCGAACAATATCCCTCCCGCTTCTCTTCCTGCGCCTTTTCATGCTCCTCCTGCTTCTCTCTCTCTCCTCTTCCTCCCGTTTTTTCCCCATTCCCTCTGCCCCACAGCTCTGGTTGATTGGGGGGGGGGGGGGGGGGGGGTGAACCCCGCCGGGAATAGACGCAGGGAGGAATCCCCTCAGGGCAGATCTGCACCTTCACCCCCAACCCTGGGCCCCAGAGATTCACTCCAGGGCTTAAGTGCTGAGCGATAAGGGTGGGCACCCATGGAACTGCCCTTCTCCCATTCCAGCTTCACCTTTTCCTTCCCTCTTCACCTCCTTTTCCATCGTTTCCCCCAATCCACTGACCTCTCCAAACTCAACTTGTGTGTCCCACCCCCTCTCCCTCTGTTTGGGGATCCCAGCCCATCTTCTCCCTTTCCCATCGTCCCCCGAGTTCTCAACCCACCTCCCTTATGCTTGGTTTTGGGAGTCCCAGCCCCATCCTTTTCAGTTTGGGCATCTCACCTCCCCTTTTGCTCAGCTGCGAGTCCCAATCTCTCTTCCGCCCTCTGTCCCCCTCCCATGCCCCTTGCTCACCCCATGGATGGGCAGGCTCCCAGCACCACCAGTGCCACCAACACGACACCCAGCTCCGCCCACGTGCCCCATCCCCAACGCTGCTGCGCAGGCGCTGACACCCCAGAGCAGGGCTGTGCTGTGGGGTGGTCCTGATAAATAATACAGAGAATAGAAATTCACAGTTCCCCTAAAGTTGCGGAATAGAGCTTAAAGACTAACTAGCAAACAAGATAAAAGAATGTTAAAGTATTTACACAGGATGATAAGCCTAAGTGGAACCAGTGGAGAAACAGACAGAAAGGACTACAGTGGAATTTTTTTTTCGCAAGTCATGTAACAAAAGAAGCAACAGTGCATGCTCACAGAAAAAGTTCAAGGCAAGGTCACCTTTTATATTGAAGCATTCAGTGAATACGACCACCAAAGACCCCTTTAGCTGACCCTTCAGGACCATACAAGGCTTTCCAGGAGGAGGATGCATGCAAAATAGTTCTAGGAAAGTGATATTCATGTATTAGATAAGAAATATGTTTTAATGCATGTAGTATATGGTAGAGATAATTCATGCTATTAATGTATAAAATATTGTAAAATCCAAACCATGTCTTTTGACTATCCTGACCAGGAGCAGCTGTCTTATTCATATACATCTAGTTCCTGGAGGCACGTTAAGATAAACACCGATGCTTTAACATAAGAATAGAAGCTCCCAGGACGATAATCGATTTGGCTTCCCTGAGTTGTCGGGTCCACCTGAAAGCAATTATCGCCCTGCCATTACATCTGTCGAGATAACCAAGGTGCCTTCCTGATACATGTGAATACATGGCTTCCCTGGAGTAGATTGACATCGAGACACCTGGACTGGACCTTTGTCCACCTCTCCACATGGAAGTCAATACGATGCATGTGAAGAGACACAAAGAAAATCTGGTCATCTCTGCCTCGGGCAGAATAAACTGTATAAAAACTCGCTGCTCGAAGCCACGAGCGTGAACTGGGGAGACTCTGACACTCGGAGGTCAGATCTGAGTTCACCTGGCGCCGATCCCGGGCTCGACGCTGACTCTTTGGCTGTGGTGGTTTTGACGACTGAACTTCGGTCTCGCAGACAAATTAATAAATCTTTGCTAAATTTTCTTATAAATTTGGCTCACAATTTGATCATTTATAACAATGCATATGTCTTACCGTGATGGAATGAATGCCTTGTTGTAAAGTCTCGAGACACACAGTGAATAAAGAAATATCCTCCTCTGTGCCCTGCACAGAAAAAGACTACCTGCTTTCTGATGCTTCAAATTGTGTTAGAAAGTTTATTCTGGCCAATTTCGGAATCAGGGGATTGCAGGCCTGTCTTTTGGCGCCTCTCCTTCCCTTTCCCATCGTCCCCCCAGTCCTCAATCCCCTTCACCCGTGATTGGTTTTTTGGGAGTCCCAGGCCCCTCATGTTCACTTTGGGTGTCCAATCCCCCCTTTCGCTAAATTTGAGGTCCAAAGTCCTGCCCTCCCCTCCTCCCCTTGACCACTTGCTGCTCTCCTTCCCCCTCTGTGGGGCTCCCAGCACCACCAGTGCCACCAGTACGGCCCCAGCTGCCCCTACGCACCCCATCCCTAGTGCCAGGCAGTGCTGACAGCCCCAAAGCAGCCACGTTGTGCCTAAGTTGGCGCCCAAAATGAGCCTGCCCTGCGTGGCATTGAGAGCACCAGCCTGGGCTATTGCGGAGCACAGGCAGGCGGCATCAGCCGTGCCCGGGCAAGGCCGGACTGCCGCCAGGACAGGGCGGAGGTGGCTGGTCAGGGCGCCCTCCACCTCCCCCGTCCCCAAATTCCTCTCTCAAGGGGCACTGGGGGTGAGGTGGGGATGCAGATGAAGTCTGGGAGGGGAGCACCGGGTGCTGCGGGTCTGCCTGGCACCTTGGGAGTCATCAGTGAGAAAAGCTCTGATTGGCTGGAAATTTTGGGGGGGCTCTGGGGTTTGCCTGTCTCCTTGGCATCTGATGAGTCAGAATGAAACTGAGTTCTGATTGGTTAAGCATCTTTGAAAGCTCTTTGCGCAGTGTGTCTGCCTGAACACTTGGAAGTCATCACGTTGGTGCTCTCAGATTGGACAAGGGCTGTTTTGGAGAAAGGGGGCACTCCCTCTCCACCAAATGTGGGACCCCCACAAGTATTGCAGGAAATCCAGGACCCCTGAACAACTGACCAATACGACCAAGCAGAAGCTGTTTGTTGTTTACATTACACCAACTTTTCTAGATTCTACAAACTACTAAGGTCACACTTCTTGATTGGTGCCTTTGTCTTGTTTCCTCGTTCTCTGCCTCCATTTCTCAGTGTCTGTGATTGGTCACCGTGCAGGTGTTTCACAGTCCTCTGTTATCCAGTTCCTGCCACCCTGGTATGCCCTTTCTCAGCTTCTTTGTTCTTATTTTAGCACAGTTTATGTCTCAGTAACACTGATTAATTCCACAGTGCCCTGAGACAATTCTGATAAGAACAGTTACAGATGGTATGGCTGGTGCACACTGAGGTCTAAGTTGTTCACATAGACTGCTACAATTCCCCCTTCTTCTTGCTCCAGCCAGACCCTCTTTACTGTGTTCTCTTCTAAGGGTCACCAACTTAATTATGCATGGAATAACACAAAGCAATAAAATAATACTAACAAGACTAACAAAATTCCCTTTACAATATCTTTCAACCATCCAGTTATTCCCATCTCTTAAAACATTCATCCAACCCCCAGTCATTCATTCACAGTCAATTTCTTCATGTTATCTTGTAGTTGTTTGAGTTTCCTGTGAATGGATGCAGAATGGTCAGAGAGGTTCATACAATACATTCCTTCCAACTCCTCACACCCGTGCCCATGTGCTAACAACAAGTCTCAAACAGCTCTATTTTGCAGTGTGCCATGACTAATACTATCTACATCAGTGAGCATTTGATTTAGAACAGCTGAAGTTGTGTTCAGTTGTTCAGCTGTCCAGCATCCCAACTTATTCAGTGTGGTCAAAGGCTGAGCAGCCACAACACCTGGAGCAAATGTTGTGGTGTGATTTCAGGGTTTACCTGAGAAACTCATGTCCCTCTCTTGAAAATTCCCACCCAAGTGTGTCAATCACCTCTCCTTTCCCCTCCCTGCCCCCTGCCAAGCACTGTCTGTCAGTCCTTGAATTCCAGAAGGGCTTTGAGAGATTGGCAGATTCAAAGGATGCCCTCTACCTCTAAGGGGGCATTGGGCCATCCAGGAGTCCTTTGACCTCCTCTCCTGTAGCTAGTTGGTGGGCTTCCCTCCCCTTCTCCCCGAGGAGAGGCAACTACACAGTTTGGAGAGTTCTGTTGGAGCTGTTGCTGGATTCAGAGGCCTGTGGGCCAGAATAAAGCTCTGGATCAAAACTCTCCATCAGAACAGACTCCTTTCCTTCACCACCACCTTAAAGCTTCTCCACCAGAGGTAAACCTGAGGAGCAGACCCTCTCACAAGAGGAAGCTCCATCCCGTCACCATCAGAGTTCTGGCTTGCCTGGACTTGTCTCCACATGCTCAGCTGCAGCACATAGCTAGCCAAAAGTGTCTCTGGGGTAAAAACACCACAGCTGCCACTATTTGGTTCAGCCAGACAAGCTCAGACACGTCCCATCTGGCTATATTGGTAAATATTCCAATAAGCAAGGAATGATGCTATGATTCATGCTGGAGCACCCCAAAGCTCTACATGATCATTACAATTAGATCCTAAGCTTGTGATTGCTCTTTTAGTTCTTCTGCTGTGTCCTGCTCTCCAGATAGTCTGATTCAGCATTTCTCACATGCTAGGGGCAAATATGGTTAGTTTTCCTGGGTAACAAGGTCCACCAAAGGGATTACTTGGAAGTGCAGGCCAGGCTCTATCCCCACAGATTAAAAAGACACCTGGTGGAAGCTCTTTTACAGTCTCATTTGCATCAGCACTGCCAGGATAAATCCAGTTGTGGCAATACTTGGTCACGTTCTGATACCATGGAGAATTGGGATTAAGGATGACACTATTATTCTTGGGATGTGGGACTAGAACATTGCTCAGATTATTTGGTTTTGGGTCAAAAGTAGTTAAAAAACAAACAATAATTCCCACAAACTGATCCTAACAGGTCTAGTTCTTGGGGTTCTAGTCCAGTTTCATTCAGGGATTGTGTTATCGCACCTGCTTGGAAGCCTTCGCCATTTGCCTTAATTCCCAGCCTTTTGCATATGTCCAATTTTGTACCATCTCTGGTGATGTTACACCAATGATTCTCCATGCTTGATCTCTTTGCTTCCATGTATGGCTTTCCTCTAGCTCCTACCCACCTTGCAAACCCAGTGAAATCACTCACTGGGATACCAGTTAGACATGTGCAGGAGGGATCTCTGGGCATGGCCAAGGATAAATGAAAGGAATCCTCCCCAGGAGCATCGGCCCAAGTAAGCCACAGATTCTGTCAGTGCCATCCTGGTGGGTTAATTTCCTTTCCACTACAGATGTTACCACCTATTATAGCTAACAGAAAAAGACTCCCCAAAACCCGCATCTCTAATTTAAAGCTGTTCTTCATCTTGCTCATTGGTAAAGAATCCTTCCCCTATGAGATCAGGGACAAAATCTGGACTACCTGCACCACTTGCTCTTTAAGTCCTTCTCCTCTTCCTTCTTTCCTGGTTCCTTTCTTTAAAGCTTCTCTTTGTTTGTTCCCACTGATCAGGTCTAACTCTCCAAGTCCAAGGGATAAATATTTCCTTACCACACTCAATATCCTTGATTTTATTCTCTCTCTCGTTTTGCTCAAGCTTCCAGAGTTCACTATGATACCATTGAATAGCCTGCCCCAATTGCTTTTGATTTTCAAACAAGCTCAGTCCTTCTTGAGCAGCTTCAGGGGAATTAACTGTTCTTCCTGTCACTTGGTATAACACCATCAGGTATTGAATTCTTGGCAGTGCTTACATCTGCACACCCCGCACCTTGCAAAGCTTCCTGCCCCAAACTCACAGCACCTGTCTGCTCCACACCCCACACATTCTAATCTCACCCAAGGATAACAAAAGCATTTACAGTTCTGAGGGCAGTGGATGTTTTCAGGTGTCACTGGTTGTAGGTTCACTGGTTATAGGTTTAGTGGTATTAGGGATCAGAGTGTCCTTTTCAAGCCAGGGGTGAACCCACTGGTATCCATCAGGGTTCTTTGTCTGTAATGACACAAACATAACCCCTTCCCCACATCAGTAAATCTGCAGATCCTTCCCATAACCCTGTCCTAGGATTTTTAAAACAAACTTCTGGACAATGCTGTACCAGTTCAGAATCCTGCTGCAAACCTGAGTAATGTGTTAATGCTGATGGTTCACTGTGATTGCCTCCTAACCATAGAGGATTCATAACATAGACTGCTTTCAACACTTTGTGCTGTGGGCTTAGCCCATCCTCCCCTGTTTTTTGTTTCTCAAGTCGTCCTTTCAGGACCTGATGTGTCCTTTTGATGATAGCTTGACCTGTGGAGTTCCTGGAATGCTGAGCTCTGCTTCACTCCCCAAGGAGCTGAGAAATCCTGGGTTTGCCAGGCTGGATATCCTGACCTGTTGTTTGTTCTGATTTCCTGAGGCAAGCCCATAGCAGTGTGAAAAATGCATGTATTTTATGATTGGCTTTTCGCAAATATTAAAATGAATATTATATGTGTTGTGTTAGGAAGTAATGCTGTATTAATTCTCTTAAGTACTGTGTTAAATATAGTTTTAAGTTATAAGAATTGTTAAAATAGAAACTATGCTATGTAAGATGCTTTGTTAAACAGAAAGGTCTTGCAGAGAGATAGCAGCCACAGGACACCTAAATCTTTCAGAGAAAGGGAATTTATTGCCTTCTTATCAGAAGAAACTAACTTCTTCCCGCCTTGAAGGCGCTGTTAGGATTAGAAGGAAGAAGTTGACACTGACCAGACAGAATCCTGTGTTTGAATGGAATTTATGCATCATGTATGAAGTGTATGAATATGCAACAGGCTGTTGTTTTTAAGGGTTAATCCTTTGTTAATGGGTGTCCTTTTTCGGGCTCGTGATGCCCAGAAAAAGGTACCCGGACGTCTGTAACTCTTTGCTTTTACTGTCTCATATTGTCCTAATTTAAATTGTCCAAATTATTATGACTCTAATTGTATTACTATTTTTATAACCATTTTATTACTATTAAACTTTTAACAATTTCAAAAGCGTTATTCACAGCAGCAAAGTAGCCTCGACAGTGTGGAATGACAAAGCCAGACCCTTCACTTGTCAGAGGAGTGGCCCAAGCCATGGCAGAAAAGGTGTCTGTGCTCACATGAATGTGTTTAAAGCGACCAAAAGAGGTGTAGATGGTTACATCAGTTTGCCACAGCTGCAAGGGCCTAAACCATGGGTGTTGACTCCAGGACCCAATCCACCAGTCATACCCTGGCCCTGTGGACAGGTTGTGACAATTCCCTGAGCATCCTGCAGTGATATTCCAAACTGTTTGGGAAAAACTTTTGCACTTTGATGAAAAAACTCATGAGCCCTTCTGGCTTGGCCAAATTTATCGATGTTAGGAGAAGCAGAGGCCCAAAGTGGTGCCACCAATTGGTCATCTTCTCATTCTCTAAGGCCAGGCCTCCCTCCAATCCAGAGTGACTCCGAATATGGGCAATGAAATAAATCCTGTTTGTGAGAACTGAGTAACTGCCACAGTTGCAAAAAGAGTTGCCCCACCTGCGGGTCCTGGATTTCTCTGGATTTCCTCCAGCAGTGCTCGCTCCATGTGCTGGAAACACCAGTACATAAAGAGAATCAGAAACAATGTTAACGGGATCACTTGGCCACTTTTCAAACAATGATGACAGCAGGTAGCTCAAGAATCTGTAAGGAATCTCCTGGTCCCTCAAGGATTTCCCTGAGCCATTTGCCGTTGTTCTGCCAAGTAAGGCCTGTTCTGGGAGTTTTTCCACTGGCATCAGTAAAAACCATGAGGCCTTCCACAGGTTGCTTTGACAACCAAGGTAATTCCTCCACCTGATGCAAAAAGTTTATGACGTGGAAAATTACTGCTAATGAGATTTGAAAAATTCAACAGTGCCCATTGTAAGGTGTCTGAATTCTGCAATGACCATTTAAAATAGTCTTTTGTTAAAGGGAGAAAAATATTTTGAGGTTCCATTCCTGCAATTTCCAATGTCCACTTCTGTGCCTTGATTACAATCTTGCTATAGCCTCTATTCTTGTGGATAAGGATTTGTTCAGATTAAATGGTAAAAACACCCATTCCAAAATTTTCAGTGGCTGTTTAACCAGGCTATCCCATTGCATCAGTATAGCCATCAGGTGTTTGTCTTTACTCAGCACAGCTGCAGACAATGGCAAATTAGGAGACCAACAGTCTACAAAAGAATTACCCAATTTAGTGCTAATTTGAGTCAGAACTTTCTGTTGTTTTTCATTCAATTCACGTGGCAAATTAGCCTGATTTCTCCCTTTCAGTAATGGTCTTAGGGATTCAAGGTCTTCATTAGTAATACCACAGATGTTACAAATCCACTGTAAGTCTCCAATTAACTTTTGAACACGCACCAAGGTCTGAATCTTTGTACAAATAGTTAATTTCTGGGGTCGAACGTGGGCCTCAGTGATAAGCATACCAAAATATTTCCATGGGGCTTGTTGTTGAATTTTTTCAGGGGCAATTTGAAGGCCTGCTGCTGCTCTAAGACAGGTAACAAGGTTGCTGTATCCAGGTGTTCTCCTGCCATGAGGATATCATCCATGCAATGATAAATGAGATACTGTGAATACTGTTTTATTAGTGGGGCTGGAGCCCAGACAACAAACACACAGTTGGCACATCATGGGAGAATTTCACATCCCCGGTGGCAATAAAACCCATTGAAACCTTTTTGGTGGCTCTGCCTTATTGATGGGTAGCACTGACAAAGCAAACTTCTCAGTCATCTTTGTGCAGTGGGATTGTGAAAAAACAACCTTTTAGATAAATAATTAACAATTGCCAGTTGACAGGTATCATTGATGGTGAGGGTAGGCCAGGCTGCAGGGCTCCCATATCCTGCATTACAGAATGTATGGCTTGAAGGTCATGTAATAACCTCCATTTTCCTGATTTTTTTGGCATAGTAAAAATAGATATATTCCAGGAGCTCGTAAAAGGTACGATATGCCCCTTTTGCAATTGCTCATCAATTCATTAACACAGGCAAGCTGTTCTTCAGACAGTAGCCATTGATCAACCCAAATTGGCTTTTCTGTTGACCATTTTAATTTCAGGATTGGCTGTCCTGCAATGGCCTCTGCTAGAACTCCTCATTGGTGAGAGAGAAACCCATCTGGCTCAATGCATCTCATCCCATCATGTAATGTCTCACCTGAGCACAGACATATGCATCTTCATCAACCGACATTGTCAAGAGTGTTTTACTGATTTGTGTCATCTGAACACCTCCCACCCCCATAACAAGGGTTCCCAGGCTACTCAAAGGCCATGTTGCAGGTCATGCAAATGAGGGGATAATGGTGACATCTGCACCTGTGTCCAGCAAGGCAGCTTTTGTTGTCAGAGTCCCTCCATCAGGATGCTGAAAAGTAATGGGTTTAGTTGGCTTTGTTCCTGGTAATGTGAACATTACCTGAGGTTTACCCGTTGACCCAAAACCTCCATCCCCCGCTATGCATGACCCTTTGTGTAGGAAGCTTGGCCTCAAAGGCAATTAATTCAGTCAGCCTGGTATCTTTTGGAATGTGAATAGGTGGTCTTGATGTGTGCACCATAATCGGAATATTGCCTAAAGAGTATGCATCAATCAGTCCAGGTGAAACAAAAATGCCTTGCTTGGGTGTGGATGATGTCCCTATGAGTAGAACACTGAGTCCATGTCCCAAAGGTCCATTTGATGTGGGATGGGATGACTTGCACATCAGTGTTTTCCAAGGTAGCTTCTACTGCTGCTGCTGCCACACTGACTCCTGCGCTCCCTGCTGTGGCTGATTGAGGAATGTTCTGGCAACCGCCTGGTTGTGGGGGTGCATTTGTGTCACGGCATGCCCCCTTTAGCTCTCAGTTCCGTGGTTCCCAGCGGTTCCTTCTCTCTCATCTGTGGATTTGCATTCGCCGCTTTGGTGCCTGTGCTTGTCACATCTGCTGCACTTTCCCTTGGAACCAGTAGCTGTTACTGTTTGTTACTTTTCTTTACAGCTCTAACTTTGCACCCGTGGCTGCCGCACCAAAGGCAAACTCGATGGGGGCTGTTTTTTCTGTGCTGCACAAGTGGTTCAAGGGCAGTTGCCATCGCATTGCTAGATAGGTGGCCTTGTTCTATGGAGTTCCTACTCTGGAACAAGCTTCTATCATGTCTACCACATTAGCTGTTCTGGGCAAAGTTTGCAGCATCATTTTGCAGGTGAGATTTGCATTTTCTACTGCTAATTGCATTCCTAGCACAGCTTTAACCTCTGGGCACATTCCTGGAACCCAAACTATTGGATTTCTGAGGCGGTCTAGGAAACTCATAAAAGTCTCATTTGCCTCTTGTCTAGAGGTGGTATAAGATGGCGGCGGTAGTCCCATATCTGGAACTGCATGAAACACCTCTTGTGCAAGTTTCTGAGACTGTTGCAAAATTATATGTGGTATGCAAACATGCCTGAGCTTGCAGGTCAAAGAGCAAAAGGGCCTCTCCCCAGCATCATTTCTGGGGGGCCAAGCTCCCTAGGGTTTCTTTCTAAGGGGTTTGGACTGTTTAACTGTTTCATTTCAACACTTTCTGTGCATTGTGCATCCCTGTGGAGAGCTTTGTGGACACCTGGCTGTCTGAGAAGGGTCACGTCGACATAGTACCACTGGTTAAGCTAGAAGGAGACAAGTACAGGAGTCAGTGTCCAATAACAGGCAAGGACATTGTGCCCTTGGTGCAACATTAGGAAAGGGAGGAAAATCTTTGGCAGAAATGTGAAGAATAGTTTCAATAGAATAACTACAAGAATGCAGAAGTAGGCATAGTTGGCTGATAAGTAACTAACCAATAATGAGCTCGCCTTTGCAATACATATGAGCTTCATTAACACCAATATAAATATGTGTACCTATCAATAAAGTTTGAGATTCGCTGATGACTCATATTAAGTACCGTGTTTCTTCCGCCATTCCCAACACATCCCTGTGAGCAAGTAATCAGCACAAAGTCTCTCCCTGAAAGCCTTGAGGTAGTGCCAAGGCAGAACTCGTTCATGTTCTTTTCTCCTGGTGATTTTCTAATCTGTCCAGACTCTGATAACAAAGCCCTGCTGGTGACAAAAGATTGACCTTGGCATCCTCGGGCACTTTCTGGGTAGGTGTTTGAATCTGCTTTACCAGGGCTTTGGGCTGAGCAGGGTGAGGCTGAGGCCTGGGGCCCTCCAGCTGGTGCCAGGGAGCCCCTGGAGCAGCGGCAAGGGGCAGTCCTGAGGGGCGGCACAGGGGGCATTTCCCCCGAGCTGGCGGGCGGGCGAGCAGCAGGGAAAGGCACCCTGGGCACAAGGGCCGGCACAAGGGCCCTGGCTCGCTGCAGTGCGGGTGGCCCAGCGCCAATTGCTGCTCACGGAGCCGCTGCCAGGGCCGTGTCTCCTCCCCGCCGCTGACCCTGCACCTGCAGCGCTGCCTCTGGCTTTGTCGGGCTCCCCAGCACGAGCGGCAAGGCCGTGGACATGCTGTAGCAGGGGCCCAGCAGGGACACCCAGATGGTGCCAGGGCTGCAGCTCCTCTCCTGCAAGGAAAGGCCGACACAGCTTGGCATCTTCAGCCTGGGAAAGAGACCAAGGCTTGATCCAGCTGTGGCCCTCGAGTACCTGAGGGCACTGGACAGAGACTTTGTACGAGGGCAGGCAAGGACAGGACAAGGGAGAATGGAACCATATGGAAAGAGAGTAGGTTTAGGTAAGGGATTCAGAAAAAACTCTCCTGGAACACACAGTCCAGGGCGGCTCAGCAAGCAGGAGCACACCGGGTGGGCGGGTGCCCCGGGCAGAAGAGGGGGAGTGCGGTGCCGACTGCACGGGCGGAGAAGACTCCCTTTGAGCAGCTCTACTGGGAGGGCTCGCTGCTGGGCAGCGACGGCTGCGGCAGTGTTTACTCCAGGACCCAGATCACCGACAGCCCCCGGCGGGCAGCAGGCGGCGAGTTCAGCTCACTGCTGGCCTTGGCTCGCAGGTGGCCATCAAGCGAGTGTCCCAGGAGCACAACTCAGAGTGGGCGCAGCTGGTGAGTGAGCAGGGCCAGCAGGAGGAGCCGGTGGGGTGTGCCAGGCGGGGCTGAGGTGAGGCCCGGCAGTCGGCAGCCAAACGCTGCAAGGGGAGCGAGTGTGAAGTGAGTGGGGGCCGCGCAACGCCCCGGACCGGGCCATGGTGAGCCGCGGCAGGGCCAGGCAGGGGCTGCCCGAGGCACGGCACAGCATCGGCCCCGCTGACGGCATCGCGGTCCCCCCGCAGCGCAAGGGCGCCCTTGTGCCCCTGGAGCTGGTGCTGTTGTGGAAGGTGTCGCAGCCTGGCTTCGCGGTGTTGTGCAGCTCCTGGACTGGTTCGAGGTGACTGAGGGCTTCGCACTGCTCATGGAGCGTCCGGAGCACTGTCAGGACCTCTGGTACTTCCTGCACGAGCAGCAGTTCCTAACAGAGCCCGTGGCACGGGGGCTGTTCCGCCAGGTGCTGGAGGCCGTGCATCACTGCAGCAGCCACAGCGTTCTGCACCGCGACATCAAGGCCAAGAACGTCCTCATCGACCTGGCCATGGGCGAGGGGAAGCTCATTGACTTTGGCTGCGGCACAATCCTCCAGGACATGTTCTACATCTGTTTTAAACAAAAAGTCTGTCATTTTTTTTAGGAAAAAAAGAATTGCAAAACCAGTTGCTGCTAAAGTAAAGTTCTACCTGTTTGTTATTATAATCACCGGTCGTTTTCGCTAATTGCTCCTTTTGTATCTGTAAGGCCCTGCCTGAAGCTAAGTTGATGGCCCTTCTCTCCAAACAGTGAGGGGAGGGGACATGGAGAGGGGGGCATCAGAGCACAGGAAAAATAACTTCAGGACCAGCATGCCATGGGAAGGAACCCTGCAAACTTACCAAAACAACGAGCCAATGCAGAATTAAGAAATTAGAGTGGTGTCTGGACGTGAGGAACAAAGTGCTGAGCCTGCAGAGATGCTGGGAACCTTTGTTGCCCCTCACCCTGAGCAAACACCTCATCTAGAACCAAGACCCCGAGTCGGGAGCCACTCAAAAGTCGGGAAATCTAGGGCTACACCCACAGCTCTCGTGAAGATGGGACCCCCATCTCTGCCCCAGTGGACAAAGCTGCACATTCCTCCTGCTCAAAGTCACCTTGGGAGCAGCGATGGCAAAACCGCGGACCTGTAGAGCTTCCCAACCTTGAGCTGATCACTTTTAATAAAGGCATTAAAAGGAGGAAAATCTCCTGCCCTGTTTATTTCAAACCAGATGTCAGGTGAGCCCAAAGCCGGGGCCCAGCCGGGCAGCAGAGGTTCCCCCCTTGGCTGGCAGAGGAGAAAGAGGGAGGGAGGGAGGGAGGGAGAAAGGGAGAAAGGGAAGGAGCAGCATGGATCTGATGAACTGCGCCCATGTCCCATAGGAACGCTGGAGTACAGAGCACTGGAGTGGATCCTCTCTGGCTGGTACCATGGCCTGCCACCATACGGTCCTTGGGCATCCTGTTCTATGAGCTGCTCTGCGGGCACCTTCCTTTCCACACCAACGAGGACATCATCCAGGACCAGCTCTTCTTCCCGCCCCAGGTGTCTCAATGTGGGGATGCGCCTTCAAGGCACGAGGGGAAGAACGTGGCTGGGAGAGGCAGCTGGCACATAAGCATCCTGCTCTTGCAGCTGGTGAGGAGGTGTATCTCTTGGGCTTAGCTGGAGGAGGTGGCATCTGTGCCTCTGTGCTGGTGTCCTGCGCAAGAGAGGATAGATAGGAAGCTTTTGGGCGCAGCTCTGAGCACTCCTGGTGTGGCCTGGGCACTGTGGAATGTGGGAAAGCATTGACAGGAGCCTTTTCATGCTGAGCGGCGGTTTCTGGTTTCTCTCCGCAGAGTGCCAGCACCTCATCAGGTGGTGTTTATGCATGGACCCTGCAGACAGGACATAACTGGAGGAGCTTTTTGAGCATTCTTGGCTGCAGGAGCCCTGCCTGGCCCAGGAGACAGAAGAGATGTATCCCTGTGCACAGTAGGAACCAGGAACCCAGCAAGTAGCAGCGGCACGCGTCTTGTGGCACTGGAAGAAAGCCCCAGAGCGTTTCCCTGTGGCCACGGCGCGGAGGAGAGAGCGCAGCCAAGGAGATGCTTCCGCTGGTCCCCGTGAGCTGTGGATGGAGTGCCTCCGTGCTGCCCGTCCTATTGGAGAAGTGGTGGCAGTGTGGTGAAGGTGCCATGGACTGGGACAGGGGAAACATCCCCCTGCAGCTCAATGGCATTGTGATGTCCCCACAAGCCGAGGCACAGCTGGTGTGTTCTTCTGGAGCATGACGTGGAGCTGGGAACACCATCCTGGAGCTGGCTGCTGGTGGGGCAGTCGATTGGCTTTGGCTGCGGCCCCTGCCTGGAGGACACGCTCTGCACCGCGATGAAATCAAGGTCAGTCCGCAGCCCATGCAGGGGTGGGGGGATGCTGGTGCTTCCAGGCATGGCAGGGCTCGGCCTGGCCACGCGCCAGAGTTTCCCCACTCAGCAGCACTGGGGAATATTAATTTTTCCGCCGGCCGCCGAGCTGCTTTTTGGTGGGACAGGGGACAGATGTTGTGGAAGGGGAGCTGACTGCTGGCCTTGCTGACAGCTTCGGCCAGCCAGCCTGGCACGGGCTGAGGTGGGGGGCAGCCAGCCTGACAAAAGCATCCATCCATGTAGATGGGGGCAGCAGAGGGGCATGGGTTGCAAAGCTGTGCCCCAGCTGGCCTGCTCTGCAGGCCCTTGAGGAAGGGGTGCGTTTACGGGTAGGAAAGGTGGGGATTTTCCCCACCTGTGGACAGGTTTAATTCTCACATGGAGTGGTCAGACCCTCCTCAGGCCTGTGAAATGGTGACAGGCTTTGTGCTATTTCTTGTTTCCAGGTCTTGTTTTGAATTGACTTGCATGCAATTGTTCTTTGTTTTCCCCAGGAGGCCTGGTGCAGGATCGGCTCCTCTCCTGGCAACAGCTCTCCAGAGGTGGGCACCCAGCTCCACAGTTCAGCTGGCAGAAGGGCTCTGGGCAGACGGCAGCGGGCACACGGGCATCCCGCTCTTGAAGCTGCTGAGGAGGTTGCTGTGCCTTGTGTAGGAGTGACGGGGGATCAGCACGGTCAGGACGGATGGAGACAAGAGATCTCTGAAGCCAGGTCATGGAACTTGGGGTTTATTGCAAAGAGTGTGGGTGCAGGGCCCTGATGGGAGCTGCCACCCACAGCTCAGAGCAGGCCCGATAGAAGAGAGGGGTAGAGTGGATGAGAGTAAAAGGCGAGAGCTAAGAGACATGAGGTAAGAGTAAGAGCTAAGAGCATAGAAAAGTAAGTAAGTAAGTGAAGTTTCCGTTACAATACAATATATCATCTTCTGTGTTGAGTATTCTGATTCTCACTAACCAATCTAGTACAACATATTATGAACAAAAATCTGCCAATTTTTTTGTGAGAGAAAAAAGGGTTACAAAACCTAATCAGACCAGGGTTGCTGCTGGGGTGCTGTTTGTTTGTCATGATAATCGCGGGTCATTGTAGTTAATGGTTCTCTTTGTATCAGTAAAGGCCCTGGCCAAGGCTGGGTTGATAGCTCTCTTCCCTGGACAGTAGGGAGAAAAGACAAAACGTGGAGGAGAGACATGCAAATTAACTCCAGGATCAACATGCCATGGGAAACTACTGCTCTAAAACAACGAACCAATATAAAGTTGAGAAGTTAGAGTGATGCCTGGACGTGAGGAGCAGAGTGCTGGACCTGCAGAGACACTGAAAACCTTTGTAGCCCCTCACCCTGAGCACAGGAGTCGTCCCGAAACCAGGAGCGGACAGGGCGAAGCTGAGAACAACAACATCTGAGGGTCATGCCCAAAAGACTCCTACGAGGATCAGACCCCCTGGATCTGTCCCTAGTGGACAAAGCTGTGCATATCCTCCTGTGAGCCACCCTGGGAGACCCGACAGAGACTGCAGACTCGTCGAGCTTCCCATCCTGAGCTGATCTCTTTTAATAAAGGCATTAAAAAGGAGAAAAAGTCTCCTTGCCCTGTTTATTTCAGCTGGGGACTCGTCCGGGATAGCCACGCCAGAAGAGGACACCAGGACTGGCCATCTTGGACCTCCAGGACAGCTGCCTATCAGGACCAGAGAGATTGGCTCGGGACCAGTGACGCACAGGAGCACCGGAGCACTGGACTGGTGAGAAATCTGGCGGTGGTAGGAGACGAGGGAGTGTGTGTGTGAGTGAGACGAGGGCCGGCAGCCCGGACCCTCAGAGAGAGAGGGACCCCTCGGTACCGTGTTTCCGGACTCCTGCGAAGAGGCCGGCCAGGAACAGGGGGAAGTGACTGGAACTAGCGTGAGTGAGACGTCTCCTAAGGGGGAAAGGGGGCCCCCACCTCTGGGTGTGCGGAGGGAATAGTTGAGTGGCACGCACCCCCAAAAGTCCTGACAGAGGGAGTCAGGCAGATTGTAGGTCTCAAGAAGGATTCGGGCAAGCTCACAAGCCCTGCAGGCGTTCTAAGTCCTGACAAAGGGGTCAGGCACAAATCCCAGTGAAGGACGCTGTGGTTTGTTTTTAAGTCCTGATATGGTGGGGCCTAAGAGCAGGTTAGGCAAACTAAAAATTGGGCAGTTGTTTTTCCCGACAGAGGGGAGTCAGGCACGAACCGGCTTCTGCCGAGGTTTCATGTTTTCAAGTCCTGATAGATATAAGACCTGACGTTAGTAAACGTTGGGCAATCAAGAGATCAGGCAGTTGTTTCACTATCAAGTCCTGAGCATCAGGCAAATAAATTTTTCTTGATTACCTGGCAGTAGAGGCACCTTTGGGATTTTTTTCTAAGACCTAGAAAATGGGAGGGTGTAATAGTAAAAAGACAGGCAAGACACTGAGGAATATACCTCCCAATAGTCCCTTACGGGAACTGTTAAGAGAAATGGGATTCGATAGAGGCCATGGAGGGGTTAGATAAAGTGAAAATGATCCACTACTGTGTAGAAGTCTGGCCAGAATTAGAGGTGCAAGGAGGATGGCCTTGGTGTGGGACAAGGGACAAGTGGATGTGCCAACAACTGAGTCATTATCTGACAGCTTGAGGAGATACCGATCCTGAGCAATTATTATATGCGGCTTGCTGGTTAAAGAACGCTATTGGAGATGAAGGGGTGCAAATTTGTAAGGTACAGAAGAAGAAAGAGGGGAATGAAGGAGGGGATGATGGAATTGGTAAAAGATGGGACCCCCTGGATTATTTGCCTCCTTCTGCCCCTTATAATCCTTCTCCACCTTATAATCCTCTTCCTCAAGCACCTCAAATGGCAGGTCCGGTTCTTCCCCCGGCTGCCATCTCATTACTGCCTGCCCTTTTTCCTCCTTCTACCTCTTCAGCTTCCTCTATGATAGACCCGGTATCTCCCCGAGTAGCCACTCCCTCACCACCCCCTTCAACTCCTCCAGTTCCTTCTGCAGCACCACAAGTGCCTACTACCCCTGCTGCATTCTCCACCCCTTCTCCAGCTTCACTTAATATGTACCCAAGCTCTTCTACCCCTCCTATTTCTGTCCCTTTACCTCCTCCTAGTTGCGACAGAAATGCCTCCTTGCCCGGTAAATAGCTATCACCAAATACACCTGCTGATCTGCAGAAAGTTCAGGGTAACCCAGATACCTCTCAAACTAGTAGTTTGACATCTGAGAGTGGGCTGTACTGTAACACCGGATCCAAGACCTCCAAGGCAGAGAAACTCTCTCCCCTCAGAGAAGTTCCTATGGGAGGAGTAGCGGGAGGTGTTGGCTTTGTGAATGCTCCTCTAACTGCTTCTGAGGTGAGAGGATTCAAGAAAGAGTTAGGGCATTTAGTTGAGGACCCAGTGGGCATAGCCAACCAAGTGGATCAATTCTTAGGTCCAAATATCTACACCTGGGGAGAGATAAATTCCATTCTGAATATATTATTTTTCCCAGAAGAGGTCCGAATGATTAGAGCAGCTAGCATAAGAATTTGGGAGAAAGATAACCATCCAGGAGCCCAGGTGCCATCAAGGTGAACAAAAATTGCCACTAACGGATCCCAATTGGAACCCTAATCAGGAGGAAGGGAGGAAGGCCATGATGGAATATAGATCAAGGATAATTTGGGAGATCAAAGAGTCAGTTCCCAAAGGAACTAATACCAAATTGGCATTTGAGGGTACACAAGAGAAAGATGAAGCTCCTGCTACTTGGCTTAATAGCCTAAAGCGGAACTTCCAATTGTACTCTAGAATAGACCCAGACACCCCAGACGGTAAAGTGCTACTAAAGGTCCAATTTGTTACCAAGTCTTGGCCAGATATAAGGAGAAAACTGGAAAAGATTGAAGATTAGCAAGAGAAAGACATCAGTGAGTTATTAAGGTGTATTTAAGGAGGGAGGAAGAAAAAGCAAAGGCAAAGGCTAAGATCATGATTGCAGTAGCTAGGGAAAGTGTGGGGTGGGCAGGACCACCACCAAGAGGAGGCAGAGATAGGCCAATAATGTCAGGTACAAAAGGGATGGAGAGACCTCAAGTCCTTTTGAGCGCAAGACACTGCTATTATTGTGGACAGGCAGGACACGTCAGGAGGTTTTGTAGAAAGCTCAGTCTTGATGAGGCAATAGCCAGGGAACAAGATAATTTAGGAAAGATCCTTAAGAGTGACAATGAAGGGTGTCAGGGGCTTTACCCTTTAGGGGACCTGATGCAACATCTAGAAGAGCCCTTGGTAAACATTGAAGTAGGACCCCTAAATGAAGATTTTGAATTTTTAAGTAGATATAGGAGCAGATATATCCTGTCTCAACGAAGTACCAGAAAGTTTAGTAAAATACCCAAAAACATCTGAGGTTAGACAAAACAGTTAGGTAGAAGGATATCCAATAACACCAAAACTGGCCAGTAACACCTAAACTTGTAATAAGTGATGTGAAAGTAAAAGGTACCTTATTGTTGTCTTGTTGTGTGTGTGAGTCTCAAACAAAGTCAGCCTCAACTTCCTGGGCAGGTGGGAAGGGGGGCAGTGGGAAGAGGTGTGTGTGACCTGCAAACCAGACTAGTGTTCCCCAGACATGTGGGGGGGCCATAGCTGTATCCACTTTGTGTCTTCAGAGTGTGAAGGAATGTGTGATAGTGAATGAGAAATAAAAGAGCGAATGAAGACGAATAAAAGTATAGGTAATGTAGATTGTGCATTGTGAGTTTTACCACATCTCCTTGGCGGGAGGTGTATCGTGTTGAAAAATATTGTGAGAAAAAATTGTGTTAAGTGTAAGAAGTTGAAAGAAAAGTAGTATTTAAGCTGTTAAAGTAAGAAACAGAAGCAAGAGATGAATAGATAAGATCTTGAAAATAGAACAGGAAACCAGTAAGTTAAATACACAGAAAATGGGAGAATAAAAGCACTTTGAGAGTCAAGTTAGCTAACAGAAATACAACTCCTGGCAAAATACAGAGTATGCAGAAGTTGATGAGAGAAACATGCAAGCTATGGAAAAAAGGAAATTAACCCATTACACATAACATTAACCGAAGAAACTGAGTTTTGATAAAATCGTAATATAGCAGACCATTAATGCTTATATTTGAAAGCCCCTTTCAGGTATTCTTCATTGCCAATTTGGCTGTGCAGACCAGAAGAAAAAGCTGGACCCATATCATCAGATTCCACACCCTACTCTCCCTCTGGCATTCTCCCTCTGGCATTGGCCCCCTGGCATTGGACCAGGCTACACATCAGTTTGTCCCTCTAGCATTCTGGCATTGGACCGGACTCCACACCCCACCATCCCTCTGGCATTGGACCAGACTCCACTCCCCACTATCCCTCTGGCATTCACCCCCTGGCACTGGACCAAGATTCAGCCTCAGTTTTTCCCTCTGGCATTGGGCCAGCGTACACACCACTCTCACCTCTGGGCACTGGACAAGAGTCAACCACATCACAAGTTAATTCACCTGAGTATACTGTGATAAAAGGACCAAAGATTTAAAGTTTACTCTCAGAAGGTAGAGTCAAAAAAGACAGAGTGAACTGTATGGGAAAATAATTGGTATCAGAGCTCTAACATAGCTTAAAATGTTCCAAGACAGTTTTGTGTGTAAAATATGTTTGTAAAAAGTTTAAGACTGTAAATAAGTAATTGTAGTTAAGTTTCCCAATTTGGTTCTAAAGACTCCAGGTTAATCTTCTACCGAGCACTCCCCTAAGAGAAACCAAAATTGGTAGGGAACAGACCAAGAGGGGTTTAACCAGAAAAGCGGGTAGAAGAGACTCTAAAGAGCTTGGAAGTCTCTTCTCAGTAAAATTCCCCAAGAGGCAAGGCCAGGTGGGCAGGCTGTGCGAGATGGCCCATACCAGACTCTTGGGAAAGGTGGTAATGATGGCTCTAATTGCGGGTGGTGCTCTGGGGAGCCCAGGAGAGCCGTGCAGTGAGTGCTACCAACCCCTCCATGAGGAGGAAGAAGTGAGCTCCTTGTCTAGAGTTCACATCAATTCTAACTGTAATTGTGTTAACCTCTCCCAATTGGTCCTTTATCTTTCAGGGGCTGGCAGGAGAAGCTAAATCCATCTGCTTGTTGCCCTTTCTAGCCATGGCCACGCTGATGCAATTGGAAGAATTGCCCCTGCCCGGGAAGCTCTCAGGTAGAAGAGAAGAGCAAAAGCCACACATTTCTGAGGTGCTAGTTGCCAGTGCCTCAGGTTTTCCTTCTAATTTCTAAGGGGTTTTTACTTTTTTTATCATTTCAATGCTTTCTGTGCACCCCTGTGAGTGAGTAGAGAAGCACAAGGCCTCTCCATCAAAGCCTTCAGGCAGTGCCAAGGCAGAACTTGTTCATGCTCTTTTCTCCTGGTGATTTTCTAATCCTGTCCAGACTCTGATAGCAAAGACGTGCTGGTGACAAAAGACTGACCTTGGAGTTACAGTGCTGTGGATGTGACAGCCTGGTCAGAGAGCAAGTTGTAGAGAAACGATGGTAACTTGTTATTATAAACAACCTGCAGGTGGTATTTTCCTATTCTTTGTTTTCCTGTTCTTCTCAAGAATTGTTTGTGAGAAAAGTGTTTTTGTTAATTAGGCAATCAAGTGGAATGTATCAGTATTGTCTATAAAAGAGAAGAGATTTTTTGTATTAAAGCTGCCACTGTGCAAAACAGCTGTCTGAGTCTGTGCTGCTTTCTTACTCAACAACATCTGGTGACCAACACCGTGTATGGCACCGATCGGCCCTTCCTGGATCGCGAGATGGATGGAGACGCACAGGACCTCTGCCAGAATTCCACCGGGACCCTGCAGCTCCTGCGCAGTCCTCTCGTGCTCGGACACTCTGTTCCCCTGGAGAGGTAATGACCTTTCCCCGTGTCCTCCTGGAAGGGAAAATAAACTGTATATAAGCTGGATGCTGGAAATACTCGGTGTGAACCTTTGAGGGGAAGCCGGCACACTGTTGGACAAACCTCTGGTTTCATCCAGCACCTCTTCCCAGGACTGACGCTGTCTTGATTGTGGTGGTTGCTCGAAATTCTATATTTTTGTAATTGACCCAATAAATTTTTCATAAATTTGGCCATCAATTTGATGATTTATAACAGTGGGGTTGGGTGCCAGCGTTTCCGTGATGGGAAACCACGCTTCTAAAGAAAAAGAAGACTTCGCCTGCCCTGCTTTCAGCCCCTCTGTCACCAGCGCGTTGTTTCTCTCCTTTCCTACGAAGAGCAGCCAGCAAGTCACTGCGGCGGTCAGCCCCACCTTCCCCGCCCCCCCCCCCCCCCTTCCCCCGCCGGGGACCGGAGCTGCAGTTTCCAGCACATTGTAGGTGAGAGAGGAGTCAGCTCCACCATCGGCGGTCGCCATGACAACACTGGCCGACCCGTCAGCTCCATCGTCATCAGCCACGGAGCCTGCACAGATGCACCGGCCACACCCATCATCAGCGCCTGCCGGCGAGTGTCTGTTCCAGCTGACATCATGCCCCCGGCCGTCTTCCCCCTCCTTTTCCATGGCGCCTGCGCAGACAACAGTGACCGCTGCAGCAACATCTCTCCGAGCGGAGGCTCACACAGTGGAGACTGTCTCCCTTTGTTCCCTCTCTCTTGTTGCAAGGCAGCTGCCTCCTCCTCATCTCGGCGTGGTAGCCAGTTTGGATGACTTAATGTCTGTTATGTTTGCCCAATTATCCCTTCATAAAAAAACCAAACAATATTTGAGATAGCAGCAATTTTAATTAAATAGTTTAGAAAAGATATAAATAAGGGATGATTTGGTTCAAATAATAGCTCATAAGCAAAAGATAACTGTGGGGTATGGAGTGCAGGGTTCTGGGACCCTTGCCACCTCACGTACAAGTTTGCCAAGTAAAAATTACTCCCTTATATGCCATGGGTTAATACCATCTCCTCCTATTTTTGGTTCGTCATATTTCTATCTCCGCCCTCATCACCTTTACCGCGCATGCTCCACCACTCAGTTTGGTGGTCGCACAAGTCTTTTGGGGGTTGTCTGATGAAGATTTCGTAGTCTTCCTCTGTCCTTTAATTCACCTTTGGGTTACACATGTGCATCAAGCCAGTATAATGTAAGCCAAGACTAACATATCACTGTATCTACATATCAAAGCAATAAATCCCTTATAATTAGCATTTTCTGGGACCCAACCAGGTTTTGCTTCCTTTCTGCTCATTTTTAGCCACTATATCTTCAGCTTCTTTCCTTCTGTCCTTGTGAACATCTGCCTGGGGGGGGGGGGGGGGGGGTGGGTGGGTGGAGCCCCTCCTCTCCCTCTCTTTTTTGGCATTACAACTTTTAACTATTTTTATTATTTCCAAATATTAATTACTGTACTAATATTGATTACTGTTTCAATTTTATCAGCACGAATCATACCTATTTATCACATGCCTTTTACACCTTTGCCAGTGCAGCCCACGGTAATACCGCCAGCTGCGGCCGCACTTCCCACTGCCCCGTCCCCAGCTGTGCCATCTGCAGCTGAGCCTTCAACTGCAGTTCAGTGGCCGGCCAGCCCCCTGCATTTGGGCTTATAACCAGCCCTTCGATCTTGCAGCCTGCAGTCAGCCTCTTGAATCCAGGCCCTTCGGTTGATCTGCCACCCTCTGTTACACGCTAGCTGTTCTCCCCTTCCCTAGATTCAGACAGCGATGATGGCAATGGCCAGTCCCCCTGTGGGGGTGTGCCCTAGTGGTGGACCACCAGCACCAAGAGGTGGAATTGTCCTCATATAAACTCTGGACTTTGCCCCTCTGTTGGGTGACCGTACACCCCAAGAATCCCCACAGCTTCTGGGATGCAGTCAAGGGGCAAGCTTCAGAAGCTGGGGATAGGGATCCATTGGACAGGGTGGGAAGGCCACGGTGTACAGCTGAAGACACCACACTTGCCTCGGGGAGTGGGGCCGCAGGTGTCAGTCAAACAGTTTGTCTGGCATCTGTGGGGAGGACACAGGTGGTTCAGGGGGACCATATTCTGCCACAAGGTGAGGTGCGCACTCTTCCCATGTTCAAGGCTGTACCAAATTCAGGACATGCTGATAGACATAATGTATTTGCCAGGATGGCAAATGATCCAGGATCTGCAGGTCCAGGTTGTGAAATATGGCCTTGGCACTGAGCAAGTTATGCAGAATCTCACGGTGATAGCCTTGGACCTGCTTGCTCCATTTGATATTAAACATATTGCTCAGGCACTATTCCAGCCTGTCCAGTTTGCAATTTTTATGAAGTGCTGGACACAGGCTGCTACAAAGGTTGCAGGAAGCAACAGGCTTCTGCCTCAGGGTGACCCTAGTTATGGCATGAAGGTGGGTGCTCTCCTCAAAGAGCAGGCCTTTTCCAATCCTGACTTTCAGGCTACCTGGGACTCTGCTGTTCTTGAGCAGTGTCAAAGTGTAGGATTTGGTGCATTGTTGAAGACCATTGAGGCGGCCTCCCCTGTGCCACAACGTACAACAATAATTCAGGGATCAGGTGAACCTTTTTTGCCATTTGCTGAGAAGCTCGCTGTTGCCCTGGAGAAACAGGTTGAGGATATTGTCTTAAGGGAGACCTTATGCAAGATGTTGATCTGGTTCAACTCGAACAGTTAGTGCCGGAAGATCATAGATGCTCTTCCAGGTGACCCATCAGTGGCAGACATGGTCGATGCATGTATTAAAATGGGTGCTGTGGACCACAGGGCATCTGCATAGGCCAGGTGCCCTCAGGGGGCAGACAATGGAAGAAGAACAAAAATAAAGGCAAGAAAAAGCAAGGTACACCCAAGCCAACAGTTACAGATGACACCTTCTTGTGCACTAGATGCCTAAGGGCAGGTCATTGTTCAAACCAATGCAAGGCTAAATTTCATGCCAATGGCCAGCCTTTGGCAGGAAACAGGACAATGAGCGCACAGGGGAAGTGTGCCCTGACACAAGTGATTCTTCAGGTCATGGTGCCGGTTCAGGTCTTCCCAGCCAGCTCGGAGGCATCACCCATGGCTCTGCCTGTGTGGATGTACGTACTATCAGCACAATCATCTTAGAATCCTGCTGTGAATGTATGGTTCCTTTAGACGTGTTTGGACCTTTGGGACAAGGACTGGGTGCGCTGCTTGTGGGAAAATCTAGTGTCACCCACCAGGGAATCTTGTTCACCCTGGAGTCATTGACTCTGGCTTTTCAGGTCAGATTTGTGCCATGGTTTTTGTGCCCTAATGTCACTGTTAGGTTCGACCTGACATACGTACACGCGAACAAGGTCTAAGAAGAAAAAGTTTTTATTCTGCGTGTTCTCTAGCTTATATACTTTTAACAAAGTGTGATCTTAAGTCATTAACTACATCACAATAACTTACTTTATTCATTGGTGCAAAGTAATTAGTGTCAATATAATTGGCAAAAGTTTTACAGAAATGTAATAAGGCACATATACAGATTTACTTATGTACGTAGTCTAGCTTACAAAAATTTTCATGTATTTTTTGTATCTGTTCTCATGGTGATGGCCTTGTCCTCTTCTTTGCTGTAGATACACTTGAAAATCAATTGTTATTTCTTCTATTAACTCAGCTTTGCTTGCAGGCCAGCTGTCAAGCCCGTCCATACTGTCCCCCCCACCCACCATCACTATTCCAGCAGGGACTTGGATTGCTTAGCGTGTTCTTTTTCAGTCATGTGTCCCTAGGACTAATCAGCAGACTTGTGGGAGTGGTGGCTTCAGATCCACAGGACTGCCACGAGCCCTCTGGTCTGTGGACATTTCTGCTCAGCGATCCCAGATGGTGTGTGTCCTGATGCTACCAGGTGCCCACCCTCTGAAGATTGAGCTACCAGGTTTGATCGACAGAGGGGCGGACATGACTGTCATATCCCTCTCTGTATGGCTTCCTGTGTGGCCTTTGACTCCCATGGGAAAACCCATTGTAAGGGTGGGGGGTCCAGCACATACCTTGATGAGCCAACGCTTTGTGCTCATCACCAACGTGAAGGGGCAGGGGACTTCAGTTTGACCCTATGTTGTTTCAACTCTGATCAGTCTGTGGGGGGGGATGTATTGGCTGCCAGGGCGGTGCGAATTGGGATGGATTTGGGGCCTGCTGTGTTGAAGGGCGAAGGATATCCTACGCTGCCTTTACGGTGGACAAACCCATTCGGGTTCATCAGTGGCCCCTGACAGAAGAGAAACTGGTCGCTCTTTGTGAATTGGTTCATAAACAACTGCAACAGGGACACATTGAGCCTTCTATGAGTCCCTGGAATATTCTGTCTTTATGATAAAGAAAAAAATCTGGGAAGTGGAGGTTTTCACAAGACCTCTGGAAAATTAATGCGGTGATGTAAAGTATGGGGGCATTGCAGCCTGATATGCCGTCGCCCAACATGATCCCTGCAGGATGGGTGATCTTGGGTCATTGATTTGAAGGATTGGTTTTTTACAATTCCTTTGCATCCTGATGATAAGTCAAAATTCGCCTTCACAGTGCCTTCAGTCAACAATGCTGAACCTGTGCGGAGATATCAATGGAAGGTTTTGCCACAAGGCTGTCACAATAGCCCGACTATCTGTTAGTGGTATGCATGGGTATCTGCAGCAAAGACTCTAGGTGAATTGGACTGTCTAGCGTGTTGGGTAGAGAAATAAGCAAATTTAACATCAACTAGCATAAGTGACCTCCTACCAGATGAGGAAACAACTAGGTGAGTCACCCTCCAAAATCGAGCGACCATAGACTTTCTGCTGTTGCTCCATAAACATGAATGCAGCAAGTTTTAAGGTCTCTGCACATCTGAAAGTGTGGACATCCATATCATGCTAAAGAAGATGAAATAATTTATCTCAAACATTAAAGACCAATCTGTGGACTGACTGAATAACATCTTCCAAGGATGGGGACTCACAGGATGACCTCTTCTGTTATGAAGACTATTTGTTGGGCTTTTTCAGTTATCATTATTGTTCTAGTTACGTTCCCTATTTTAAAGAGATGTTGTTTATCTTCCATTAAGCAACTGACTTGTACCTTCCCCAACATGAATATAACTGAAACCCCTACTTCCCAATTTCCCTCACCTTGGTTCCATGATTTGTATCCCAATTCTGAATACTGCCCCAAACCCTCATTTTGAAAAAGGGGGAGATGTTGCAATTCGTGTTTATTTTCAGTTTATTGTTAAAGCTAATGTCTGTAATCCATTTCATTGTACCCTTGTATTTTCCCCAAATTGGCTTGTCCCTGAATTGTATCCTCCCTCGAAGGATACATGTTATTCCCTTTATGTTATTCCCCAACCTTTGTTCCAGCTCCTTCCCTGCCTGTCAATGTAACCCTGCCCTTTGTTCCTGAACCCTCTCTATCAATCGTGTCTTGAGCCAATCCCTGACTGCACCACCCCTTTGGAATTCCCCTATTCCTCAAAGCACCACTAGTCCATGTGACCTACCCTCTCCTCCCACCTGCCCCTACTGGCCCCAAGCAATTGATGTAATCCCCTCACTTCTCCCCTGAAGATTCCCTATTGGTTAATGGTTTGCATCCACCCCGATTTGTGACTGTATAAAACCCCATGCACAGCGGTCCTCAGGGCTCTTTGCTTCTGATCCCTTCCCTTGGAATAAACCCTTCCCTGTTGAAACCTCACAACCAAAGAGCCTCCTCCTCCTTTACCTGATCCTCATCGCAGTTATAGCATCCTGCACCATTGAGCAGTGGCTCATCAGGTTCGGCCACAGGCAGAAGCCAAGCCTCGGCTGTTCCCCACTCAGTGGGGAGTATCCTCAGAGCTAGCCCGGGCTGAGGTGGGCTGTGTCAGTAGCTAATTCTGGTGTCTCTAGCAGGATTTTCAGAAGCAGTAAGTTGGGCTGCACCGTGGAGCTGCTCAAAACAGCCTCCTCCATGAGGTTCTGCCGCGGGGATTTGTCCTCCCAGGTCTCTACCATCAGTTCCTTCCCTGGGGGAAGAAGGACCATGAGAAGATGGGATTTGCCTCCGTGCCACAGGGAAGGGCAAGGAGATTCCCCCACAGCTGTCCTGCAGCCAGGGCCGTGCTGGGCTGGGAGATGGAGCAGGAGAGAGGGGGAAAGGGGCACTGACTTCCTCCTCACCTCCCTGGGTATCCTGGGACATCTTCCTCTTCCTCGCAGCCTCTCAAGGGTTGGAAATTGGAAATCCTGATATGGGGGAAAACAAGGGATGAGCACATTGAGTTTGAAGGTTCGTCTGCCAAGGTCCATCTCTACAAGTCACCGGCCATCTGGGCATCAGAAAAATCTCCAAAAAACCAAGATTCAGCTCTGAAAAAGGCCCCTCCCAGGAGTTCCCCATCCCTGGTCCCTGCCCTTTGGTGTTCAGGGGTTGCCCCTGTCCCAGTTGCTGGGGGTCATTCTTGGATTGGGGGTCCCCCTTCTCCTCGGTGCCCGCCCTGCCCAGGCTGCTGGCATTCCCAGTAATGCCAAAAGCTCCCCCCTCTTGGCTCTCCCCATTTTGGGATGCCGGGTCTGTTTGTGCTCCCGGGCTCCCTTCTCCCCTCATTCTCTGCTCTGGGCTGCAGTGGCTCCAAGGAGTCCCCCCTGCCCCTCTCCAGGCTCTTGAGGCTCCCGCCAATGGCAGCGCTCCCCCCTCTCTGGGCTCCCCACTTTGGGCTCCTGGGGGACACAGGGCTCTGCTCCTCCAGGCTGCCTCTGTCGGCAGCCGCCACCGGCACCCCCCGGTGTCCCCCCGAGGGGCCTTTTCCGCTCAGCCTTGGACTTCTTCATTCTCCAAACACATCTCCCAAAAACCCAACTGGGAGGAACTGGGAGAGATTGGCTGCATGCGGGGGTGATTGGAAACATCTGGGCTTATACTGGTGTCATGGTTTGACACTGGCACAATGCCACTGCCCTTATGAAAATTCTCTCTCTCTGGCATCTGCTGTGAGGTGGTACTTGGAAATAAGCAAAGCAGGCTCTTGCTTAGGGAAAAAAGGAAAAAAAAACTTTATTAACTAAACTACAAAAAACACTATCTACAAAGGAAGAAAAAATAAACACAAGGAAAATGAAAAACTACACAGAAACACTTCCCCCTCCTCCTCCCACTAAATTCCCAGTACATTTACATTTCCCAAAATTATCCACACTCGGTCTGGCACTACCTTTTAGAAAATCAAAATCTTCAGCCCATGAAGAGTAGACGGAGTCCTTCTTTGTACCATGAACTACTTTTCACAATCAGCAACCGCCCGGAAGTCTTTTTGCTGCTATCATGTGATTTCTTCTTTCCATGCAAGGTGCTCTCACCACCTTGCACAGGATGGGGCAGAGGCCTGCTTTTTCAGGGTAGACCTTTGGACCTTTTAAGGATGCCTCGTCTCATTCTAAGCAGAGCACAATCTCATCTCTGGGACCTTTGTCCCCCCCATTTCTTCTACACCTCCTGGGGCCGAGGGGTCTCAACACCGAACTCCCTTGGCTCTGAGTCCTTGCTTCCCCCTGGATGCAGTCTCTGTATCACCAGGAAACAGTCTATGGATATTATATACAACAAAGAGTCTAACAAAAATGCCACTCCATCTTTTCTCCATTCCTTCAACATCTTTCTTTCTCTTTGCCAGACCGCCTCACTGGCCTATTTCTTCCTTCATCTACTACTCTTATCTTTCTCTAGGAAGGGTAATGTTCTGTAAATTTTTCATTATCCACAAAAGGGTTAAAAGCTCTCCCAAACTCCCCCCTCTCCTCCCAGCCGTGCTGCCTGCTGCCGGGACATGATATCAAGTTTCAAGGTAACTCAGTTCGAGCACAGGCTGCATTTTTCTCTCCGTCTCCAAAGGGGGGGGGAAAGAACAGACCGCTCGATGCTTCCCCGGTATTTCGATGCATCCACCCTTCCATCCCTCCGGGTCCGGCCTACCGTAGAATGGGCCCCGTGGCTTTCCCCTCCCCCAGCCCAGCAGCAGCTGAGCCAGGGGAGAGAGAGAGCAGCTCTGTCCCGCCGGAAATTCGAAAGAGGGCTCTGAGGGAAAAGAGCCCTGCTTTTAACTCCTTGGGGGTTGTGGTCTCAGAGGCGGATCCAATGCCCCACTGGTCAAACCAGGTGCCTATCTTAAAATCCGAACACCCATTGGTAATCACAGCACAAACAACATATCCCAGATGTCCCATTTCCGGTCAAACCACGACAACTGGGATCAACTGAGATCATGCTGGAGGTGACTGGGATCATACTGGCAGCCAGTGCCACTACACTAAGGCTGACTGGGAGTGCTTGGGAGCAAATGGGATCATACTGGAAGGAACTGGGAGTGACTGGGAACATGCCGGAAGGAACTGGGGTACACTGGGAGATACTCGGAGTGACTGGAACAAAGGCGAGGGTGAAAGAAAGCAACTGGAACCATGTGGAGCACAACTGGCTCATACTGGCAGGGACTGGGAGCACACTGGGCTCATCTTTGGATCATACTGGGAGGGACTGGATTAATACTGGGAGTATCTGAGAGCGACTGGGAACACACCCTGCACATCATCCCCCATACTGGGCCTGACTGGTAGCAACTGGGAGCACACTGGGAGCAAATGGCATCTGTCCAGGTTTAGAGTAAATTTGGGAAAAAATTCCCCAAAGTAGCTCCAGTGAGAAAAACAGATCCAATCGGCCCCTCCCCCCCCTCAACTGGTCCGGGAGGAAAACAGTACCTCCTTGGAGAAAGGTGGAAAAAAACTGTTTATTAAACAATAAAACTAAAACAATATCAAACAATGAGAGAAAACCCCCTCCCCGGGTTGCAGCTCACTCAGTCTCTGATCAGTCCCTCCAGTGCTGGAGTTGTCGCAGGCCAGGCCCGGCCCGGTGGGCCAGAAATGTGAGCTGCCGGTGCTTCCCTGAGTGTTCAATCCAGAGCAGGTTTCAAAAGGTCCAAAAAAAAAAGAAAAAAAAACCAGTCCAGGGAACTTCTTTGCCTCAGCTAGCTGAAAACTAACTAAAAAGCCAAGAAGTGCTCTGTCCGTCGTCTTCTGCAGACAAACCACCGCCGGCCCGCAGAAGGAATGTGGGGGAGTGACAGGAGTATCTGGAGGGAAAAAAAAACCTGCATTTTCTCTCCCCCTTCACTGTCTGCAATAAGTCTTAAAGGTGCAAACTTACTATTTGGCACAAACAGAACAAGACGATTGGGGATAAAAGCATCATACAGCCAACCCAGGACATTCCACCCCTTATCCCCATATCGTCTGCTTATTACCAAAACTAATATAAATTCTAACTCTATAAATACATGCATTATACATTCATTATACAGCTATATACAGACAATGGCAATAGCATTCAGCAAACAGTGATATTTACACATAGGTTTTATCCAACAATCAGATCTCCTTGAGGTACACATCGTGTTCGTCCATCTTTTTGCATTATCCACCATGTGCAACCTGGTCCCTGAGCAAAAACAACTCCACGAATGGGTTTGTCAGTATTCGAGGCAGAGTTAATCCAAACTGTCTTCCCTAACAAACCTCTGACATGTACCACTGGGACTTTGTCTCCATCCACTCTATGCAAAGGCTCAGACTGGGCAGGGCCCATTCGGTTAGTAGAGCCTCGGGTGTTAACTAACCAGGTGGCTTTTGCCAGATGCTGCTCCCAGTTTTTGAAAGTTCCCCCACCTAATGCTTTCAATGTGGTTTTTAACAGTCCGTTGTACCTCTCCACTTTGCCTGCAGCTGGTGCATGGTAGGGGATATGGTACACCCACTCAATGCCATGTTCCCTAGCCCAGGTATTGATAAGGCTGTTCTTGAAATGAGTCCCATTGTCTGACTCAATCCTCTCAGGGGTACCATGTCTCCACAGAACTTGCTTTTCAAGGCCCAGGATGGTGTTCCGGGCCGTAGCATGAGGCACAGGGTAGGTTTCCAGCCATCCCATGGTGGCTTCCACCATTGTCAGCACATAGTGCTTGCCTTGGTGTGTCTGGGGCAGGGTGATGTAGTCAATCTGCCAGGCCTCCCCATAATTGTACTTGGACCACCGTCCACCGTACCACAGGGGCTTCACTCGCTTGGCCTGCTTGATGGCAGCACACGTCTCACAGTCATGGATAACCTGAGAAATACTGTCCATGGTTAGATCCACCCCTCGGTCTCGTGCCCACTTATAGGTGGCATCCCTGCCCTGATGCCCTGAGGCATCATGGGCCCATCGAGCTAGGAATAACTCTCCTTTATGTTCCCAATCTAAATCTATCTTTGACACCTCTATTTTTGCAGCCTGGTCTACTTGCTCATTGTTTTGGTGCTCCTCATTAGCTCTACTCTTGGGAACATGGGCATCCACATGGCGGACCTTCACAGGCAGTTTCCCTACCCTGTTAGCAATGTCTTTCCACTCTTCAGCAGCCCAAATTGGTTTTCCTCTACGCTGCCAGTTAGCCTCTTTCCACCTCTCCAGCCATCCCCACAGAGCATTGGCTACCATCCATGAATCAGTGTAGAGGTAGAGCTTTGGCCACTTCTCTCTCTCAGCAATGTCTAGGGCCAGTTGAACGGCTTTGAGTTCAGCAAGTTGGCTTGATCCACCTTCTCCTTCAGTGGCCTCTGCGACCTGTCGTGTGGGGCTCCATACAGCTGCTTTCCACTTCCGGTTCATTCCCACAATGCGGCAAGAACCATCAGTAAAGAGAGCGTATCGTGTATCCTCTGCTGGCAGTTGGTTGTATGGTGGAGCTTCTTCAGCTCGTGTCACTTCTTGTTCCCCTTCATCAGCGAGACCAAAGTTTTCACCTTCTGGCCAGTTTGTAATTATTTCCAGAATCCCAGGGCGATTCAGTTTTCCAATACGGGCGCGCTGTGTGATAACAGCAATCCATTTGCTCCATGTAGCACTGGTGGCATGGTGCGTAGAGGGAACTTTCGCTTTGAACATCCACCCCAGTACTGGTAATCGAGGTGCCAGGAGGAGTTGTGCTTCAGTCCCTATTACTTCCGAGGCAGCCTGGACTCCTTCATAGGCAGCCAAGATTTCTTTCTCTGTAGGAGTATAGTTGGCTTCAGACCCTCTGTAGCCTCGACTCCAAAATCCTAGTGGTCGGCCTCGAGTCTCCCCAGGCACCTTCTGCCAAAGGCTCCAGGACAAGCCATGGTTCCCGGCTGCAGAGTAGAGCACGTTCTTCACCTCTGGTCCTGTCCTGACTGGGCCAAGGGCTACTGCATGAGCAATCTCCTGCTTGATCTGTGCAAAGGCTTGTTGCTGCTCAGGGCCCCAGTGGAAAGTGTTCTTCTTACGGGTGACCAGATAGAGAGGGCTCACAATCTGACTGTATTCGGGAATATGCATCCTCCAAAAACCTATGGCGCCTAGGAAAGCTTGTGTTTCTTTCTTACTGGATGGTGGAGACATTGCTGTGATCTTGTTGATGACATCGGTGGGAATCTGACGCCGTCCATCTTGCCACTTTACTCCCAGAAACTGGATCTCTTGGGCAGGTCCCTTGACTTTGCTCTTCTTGATGGCGAAGCCAGCTTTTAGGAGAATCTGGATGATTTTCTCCCCTTTCTCGAACACCTCTGCTGCTGTCTTCCCCCACACAATGATGTCATCAATATATTGCAAATGTTCTGGAGCCTCACCCTTTTCCAGTGCAGCCTGGATCAGTCCATGGCAGATGGTGGGGCTGTGCTTCCACCCCTGGGGCAGTCGGTTCCAGGTGTACTGCACGCCTCTCCAGGTGAAAGCAAACTGAGGCCTGCATTCTGCTGCCAGAGGAATGGAGAAAAATGCATTAGCAATGTCTATAGTGGCGTACCACCTTGCTGCCTTGGACTCCAGCTCGTACTGGAGTTCCAGCATGTCCGGTACAGCAGCGCTCAGTGGTGGAGTCACTTCATTCAATGCACGATAGTCCACTGTCAGTCTCCATTCTCCTTCAGATTTACGCACAGGCCAAATTGGGCTGTTGAAGGGTGAGTGGGTCTTGCTAACCACCCCTTGGCTCTCCAGCTCACGGATCATTTTGTGGATGGGAATCACAGCATCTCGATTCGTTCGGTACTGTCGGCGGTGCACTCTTGAGGTGGCAATTGGCACTCGTTGCTCTTCTACCTTCAGGAGTCCTACTGCAGATGGGTTTTCTGACAGTCCAGGCAAACTGTTCAACTGCTTGATACCCTCTGTCTCTACAGCAGCTATTCCAAATGCCCATCTGAGTCCCTTTGGGTCTTTGAAATACCCACTTCGAAGGTAGTCTATGCCCAAAATACATGGGGCCTCTGGGCCAGTCACGATAGGATGTCTCTTCCACTCATTCCCAGTCAAGCTCACATCAGCTTCCACCAAAGTGAAATCCTGGGATCCCCCTGTCACACCAGCAATGGAGACAGACTCCGTCCCCACATGTCTCGACGGAATTAATGTACATTGCGCACCTGTATCAACCAAAGCTTTATACTCTTGTGGTTCCGATGTGCCAGGCCAACGAATCCACACAGACCAGAAAACACGATTTTCCCTGGCCTCTACCTGGCTAGAGGCAGGGCCTCTCTAAGCCTGGTTATCCTTCTTTCCCTGGGGATATGTCTTGGATGTTCCTTCAAGGGGATCGGACATGTCATCATCATCATATCTGGTAGTTCGGCTATGGGCAACTGGAGCTGCTTTCCTTTTGGTGGCTTCCTTCAATTCACGCACCCGTCGTGCCAGAACAGCAGTAGGTTTTCCATCCCACCTCCCCATGTTTTCTCCACAATCACGCAGGTAGAACCACAACTCATTTCGTGGGGTGTACCGTCTCTCACCACCTGGGAAACGTCTGCCTTGGATACCAGAACCTCTGATCTGTACTGCTGATACTTGGAGAAGGTCTTCTTTAATCTCCTGTCGGAGCTTCTTATGATTCTCCTCTATCTTATCCTCTAATTCCTGCAGACGTGTTTCCACCGCTGAGATTCTGGCATGTGTTGGGCCATGCACAGCATCTGCATATGCTCGGAGCTTCCTTGACATATCTAGCACGGTCTCTTCCCTCTCATCCCTCTTCATTATGGCTAAGGCAGAGGCATATTCATGTGGCCCAAGTCGCACAAGTTTTCGCCACATCGCAGGCGTGCATGGTACAAGGTCTGGGTTCTTAGTTGTCTCGTCATCTGAGAAGATAATCTCTGCCACTGCCATTTCTCTCAGGCGTTGGATCCCTTGCTCTATGGTCTTCCACTGAGTTTGTTGCATATAAAGATCATCTGCACACAGGTATCTTTGTGCAACACTATCCAAGACCCGTGACCAGAGGCTGCGTGGATTAGCCCCCCTCATCACTCCTTGGTCGATGACAGGATCCTGTGACAGGGACCCCAAATGCCTCGCTTCAGTGCCATCCAGAATTGTAGCCTTGCCTGCAGCATCCCAGAGACGAACTAACCAACTAATTATGGATTCATCAGGTCATCGGGTGTAATCCTTCCGTAGGCCACGAAGGTCCTTCAGGGAAAAGGTCTCAGTATTTGCGTCTGATCTTGCACCTGCTGCTTTGACTCCTGATTTTACGTCAGGAGGCATCGAGGTTCCTTCTCCTGTATCACCATCATCATCCTCATCATCTGCTGGTCGATTAGTTTTTTCTGTGCGTTTCCCACTTCTAGTACTAGTAGCAACAGCCATGGGTTTAGATGCTGGCTTAGGCTCACCGTCTGGTTTGGCTGCGGGCTTCGAGTCTGGGCTGTTGGCTACAGCTTGAGTGACTGGGATAGCTGATTTATCTCCCTGCCCCCCTGCCTCTGTCTGCTGCCCTACAGTATCTAGCAGTGTGCGATAAGCATAGGCCAGGGCCCAGCTTATTGCAATAAGCCTCTTTTCCTTAGAATCGTCATGGCACTTCTCTTTTAGGTATTTCCCCACCTCAGCTGGGTTCTGAATTTGTTCCCGTGGAAAATCCCAGTCTACAGGATCAGAAAATTCCTTCAGGGTTTGGCCTATATTTTCCCATTCTCCACACCACTCAGGATTTTTCACACCTGCATCTGATTCTGGGTCAGGGGTCTCACTAGCTCCTCTGGATATCTCAGCCCTCACTCTAGAGAGGCTACAGACAACATAGAGGAAGCCTACCAGATTAAATGCCAGAAAGATGGTCTCTTTAACATTCAGGGGAAACTGAACATTCTCAAAAAGTGACATCACAGACCCAGAGGAGAAGAAGGAAAAGAAAGGCTGGAAAGCCATATTCTCAGCTCCTCCTGTACCAGACTGAGTGTAATTACTAGACTGAGTGTAATTACTAATAAATTCCCAAAATGTACTACTGGAATTGGGATGCAGGGCAGGATGAAGGAACCATAAACCATACATGTTGTAAACAGACGCCAGTATCTTTGTAAACGCTTTATAAATCATCGTCACCAAGGCCAGCACAACAGCTATTCCAATCCGTACCCCTGTACCGCAAAAATTACGTGTTATGGACCATATTCCTAGTGACAAGAAAGGCATTGAAATCTCAAAAAGATCTTGAGCCCAGAGCCACACGAAGGCTTTCACCCCCAAGGACATTATGGATCCAAACAGCATGTCTACTAACTGCTTTAACAACCACAAACACACAATTAATAGAGCTTTTTTCCACATTCTCCAGCCCCACGTCTGGGCACCAATTATGTATTTGTCCAGGTTTAGAGTAAATTTGGGAAAAAATTCCCCAAAGTAGCTCCAGTGAGAAAAACAGATCCAATCGGCCCCTCCCCCCCCTCAACTGGTCCGGGAGGAAAACAGTACCTCCTTGGAGAAAGGTGGAAAAAAACTGTTTATTAAACAATAAAACTAAAACAATATCAAACAATGAGAGAAAACCCCCTCCCCGGGTTGCAGCTCACTCAGTCTCTGATCAGTCCCTCCAGTGCTGGAGTTGTCGCAGGCCAGGCCCGGCCCGGTGGGCCAGAAATGTGAGCTGCCGGTGCTTCCCTGAGTGTTCAATCCAGAGCAGGTTTCAAAAGGTCCAAAAAAAAAAGAAAAAAAAACCAGTCCAGGGAACTTCTTTGCCTCAGCTAGCTGAAAACTAACTAAAAAGCCAAGAAGTGCTCTGTCCGTCGTCTTCTGCAGACAAACCACCGCCGGCCCGCAGAAGGAATGTGGGGGAGTGACAGGAGTATCTGGAGGGAAAAAAAAAACCTGCATTTTCTCTCCCCCTTCACTGTCTGCAATAAGTCTTAAAGGTGCAAACTTACTATTTGGCACAAACAGAACAAGACGATTGGGGATAAAAGCATCATACAGCCAACCCAGGACAGCATCACACTGGGACTGAGTTGGGTTGATCTAGGAAGCAACTGGAGCCATGCTGGAGGCAGCTGGGACCATGCTGGAGGCAGCTGGGACCATACTGGGAGAGACTGGAAGCAACAGGAATTATACTGGGACAACACTGGGAGTGCTGGCATGCGATTAGGATCAAACTAGAGCTTACTGGGATCATATTGGGGTTGAAAGGGAATGACTGGGATCACACTTGAGGGTACTGGGAGAGGCTGAGGGAAACTGGGATGATGCTGCAAGCAAACTGGAGGAACTGGGAAGGACTGGATGCATGCTGGATGCAACTGGGACATTCGGGCATGACTGGGGGATCATACTAGGATGACAGGAAACATACACGGAACAACAGGGATCATGCTGTGGGCAGCTGGGAGTGAGTGGGATCCTGCTGGGAGGGACTGGGTTCATATGAGGAGTGACTGGGACTATAGCAGGGGCAACTGGGTTCAACTGGGACCATACTGGAAGTGTCTGTAAACATAGGGGAGTGGTGAAACCACACTGGGAACAGCTGGGCCCATGCTGGGAGCAACTGGGATCACTCTGAGGGTGACAGAAATCATGCTGGGATTGACTGGGAGTGGCTGTGAGCAACTAGAATTGCATTGAAAGCAACTGGGAGGAACTGGGAGTGACTGGGAGCACGCTGGGGGTGACTGGGATACACTGGGAGAGACAGGGAGTCACTGGGATCAAACTGGAGACTACTGGGGTCATGATACCATTGACAGAGCAACTGGGATCACACTGGGGGCACTGGCATTATACTGGGAGTAACTAGAATTAGACCGCAAGTGACTGGGATTAGACTAGGATGATACTGGGATTGGTTACAATCATACTAGGATTACAGTGGGTGTGACTGAACCCTGACTGGGGGTTACCAGGAGCTACCAGGCCCATGCTGCATGGGACCAACTGGGGAAACACTTAGAGGAACTGGGAGTAACTGGGATAAAACTGGGGGCAAGTGAACCATGCTGAGGTAACTGGGAGTACCTGGGAAAGACTACGAGAATGTTCAGGACAACTAGGATATACTGGGAGTGTCTGAGATCATATGGGTGGTGACTGGGACCACACTGGGAGTGACTGGGAGTGTCTGGGGGGAACTGGGAACACACTGGATCAAACAGGGAGGAACTAGGAGCAACTGGGACCTTGCTGGGAACAAATTGCATCATCATAGGGAATGACTGGGAGGGACAGGCTCATACTGGGAGCAACAGAGATCCTGCAGGCAGTGATAGGAAGTGACCAGGCTCAGATTGGGACTAACTGGGCTCATACTGGGAGCAGCCACTGCCAGCACCGGCACCCTCAAACTCCTTTCCCGACCATCCCGCCCCTCCAGCTCCAGCACCCCCTATTCCCGGGGTCCCGGCAATCCCAGGGGTCCCCCGCTCTCGGGGTCCCCGCTTTGCCCTTCTGGGGCTGTCCTCTCTCTGGGCTCCCGCTCGGGGAAGCCGCGGCTCTCCCGGGGCTCCCCAGAACCGGTGTCCCCCCGCCGGTGCCGCCGCTCCCACGCGGTCCCCACGTGGCCCCAGCAGAGCTCAGAGGGCCTGGCCGGGAGGCCCAACCCCCACCGCGGAGGGACCCGCATCCCCCCGCCCCCCGCCGGGGCTCTGCCGCCACCCGCACCGGGACCCCCCAAAAACACCTCCCGGGGACCCCCCATGTCCCCCCGACGGCCATCTGCAGCTCGGCTTTGGAGCCCTGACAGCTCCAAACATACCTCCCAAAAAACCCCAAACCCAGACACCCCCGGCAGATTTGGGCCGAGCTCCCCCTGTCCGGGCACCTGCACGATGGGGGCGATGCTCCGGGGGCTGCGGCGACTCCAGGGAGCTCCAGGGCTACGCGATTTCTTTTGTCCCCTTCTCCTGCTGCTTCCTGCCGCCGCCCTGCCTCTTCCTCCCTCCCTCCTCCTCCCCCGTCGCGAAGCCCAATAATGAGGGGAAAGGGGGCAGGGAAAGGGCGGGAACCGTGAGGGGAAAGAGGCGAGCCACGGGGTTGTGCGGTCCTAAAATGGCACGGTTTGGTTTAAAATCACCCAAGAGAGTCTCAAGTCCACCCTAAATCCACATGGTTTGACCTGAAATCAGCCAAATGTCATTAAAAGTATCCAAATGGGTCTAAGGTCCGACCAAAGGGGCCTAAAATGGCCCCACATGTTTTAAAACCCACACAAAATGGCTTAAAAAACACCTTTCAATCTCTCAAATGCACCTAAAATCCACACTGGAAGTACGTGGTTTTTCCTGAAATCACCCAAATGGGCCTAAAATCCAGCTGCAAAAAATCGCTTCTGTGGCTGGCTTCTTCCCTCCCCACCAAAAACTAAACCATGCAAAACCAACACCTTAATTAATCCATAGTACTTAGTAGGCATCCAATAATTCCTTTTAAACGATACTTTGAATTTTTTACCAAATGCACTGAAAAGAAATGGATCAATAATATTGATCAAAAGAGTTCCAGTTCAATAGAAATATTGGGTCATGCAACGCTGGTTTACATAACTATATTTTGTACAATCAACAGAAGCTTTTTTCACATCTAAAAAAATGTTTCCTGGTGGTTTGGATCAGAAGATCCAGTATTGCCATCCTGAGATTTTTGTTTTGAAGGCCATAAGCTGTGCTCAGTGTTTTGGGTGTATTCTTTGTTGTGCCTTGCATATCTTTTGGATAGAAAGCCAGTGTAGATTATGTCCTTGCTGCAGTAGCCATGCTAAATAAGGCAGAGTGTCTGCCTGATGTACTGGGGCTGTAGATTATCCACCAGTCGCCCAGGGCGGTGAGGATCTCTAAAGGAATAGAATATTGGCTATGCTCTGGGAGTTTTACAGAGAGAAAGATCCTCATAGCTGTAATGATTTGTCTCCTGGAGTTCTCAGGAATATGTTGTCAAGAAGAAGGCTGCTGTCTTTCCCAACAATCTTCCATGCATTCAAGAGGATCATTTAACTTCTTGTCTGAGAATGAAAGAAATTCTAGTAGTAATTAGTTCTTTTTCTCTGTCTGTGCATCACTAATTGAGTTTGTGAAGGTTACATTTTATTTCTTTTTTTCTTTAAATATTACATCGTAAGGTGTTCCAAATTCCCAAATTCTGCTTCACTTTATTTTGTAGGCCAGACTGGTTCATCTTCTCTCTGCTGTATTATTGCAGACCGTATCTGAATGGATTTTTTTTTTCATTTTGAACGTTATTAGATTTAAACTGTATGAACAGAACACTTGACTAATCATTATTTTACCAGTTTGCAAGGAAATACAGAATTTTGAAGACAATGATGCAACTCCACTTGTGGTTTTCAATGGAAGAGAAGAATTACAATGTCCTACATTCACAGCATTGTTTACAGTAATATTGCAGCTAGTTTCCAGCAACTTAGGTCAGGTTCTGGAAGCAGACACCCATGATAGTATAGAAGTCTAGAAAGTTTCAGTTTGGTGGCTTTTCTTGAAAAATAGCTAATATGTCTCAACGTTGTGCTGAATCTTGTTGCATAGACTCTTCTTTTGATGTCTGAACTCCTTGCTGGACTTTTGTATCTCAGAATCAGCTACAGTGAACCTGTGTTTCCTTATAGCTTTAAGAATTTGGTTCTAATCTATAAAAGCAAGAAAAGGTTGCCATATTAATACAAGATAAAGAATATGTTAAGAAAGCAGTTAATGGACTGATTTTTTCATACAAATTAGAGCAGAGATTTAGTTGTTTGATGGGGCTTTTTTTGCTCCTCAATAGAATTATAGAAGTGATGGGGTAAGAAAGTGTGGATTTGTGCAGGTTTGCCTTAAAAGAAGAATTACAGGGGAAACTGTTGAAAATAATTAATCCAGAACTCTATGCCTTTCATACAGAGATTCAGAACTGAAAAGCAAGAGGAGAGAGTGCAGACAAGAAGATTGAATAGAATGAATTCAAAATAGCTTTCTTTTCTCTCTGAATTACAGCTCTAAACCTCAGGGTATTAATAGGACATACATCGCAATCTCTGAGATTTAAAAAATGGATGATGAAGTTCTATATCCAGTAAAGTGTAAGGCTTCACATTTTAATCTGATTTGCATTTTGGTGAAAGCCTGGCAACTTTTGTAATTTGCCAGATAACAAGGGATTTAGAACAGTAAGTATGCAAGTAATCTTTTGGACCCTTCATCTCCCTTCTTATGACAATGAAGACATTTATTATGCTCCTATTTTTATTCCATCCATTTGATCATGCAAATGTCTAATCATTCTTTTCTTGTTTTCAAACACTCTAAGAGCATTAATCAAAACTATTCATAAGTTCTTGATCTGCAACAGCGAAAAGCACTAGACTTGTTAAGAGTCACTGGGCATCAGCAAATCCCCTGTGACAGCACATGGCGGGCTGTTCTGGCAGGACTGATGTTTGAGGGGCTTGAATTCTGTGAAATACAGCATTCAAGGGATGGGAAAAATGGAAACAGATTCTGAACTTTCAACCCAGCACATGAACAAGTTATAAGGCAGGTAATTTTCTGTGGAAATTTCTTTAGCCCCAGGGTTGTGGATGATGATTACTCTTCCTACCTCCTTTGGCCAGCTACCAGCTTTCCCCTTCTTTACTCTGCTTATGGACAGAAAACCAGAAGTAGTGATTTTTGACCAGAGCACCTATCAGGACCTTAGAGTGTTTTTTGCTCCAAAATGTTTCAAGGCAGATAGGCCTTGAAAAGGCAGATAGGGAAACA
The DNA here is from genome assembly GCA_024362935.1 of Setophaga petechia. NCBI lineage: Eukaryota > Metazoa > Chordata > Aves > Passeriformes > Parulidae > Setophaga > Setophaga petechia. Next base: position 75,572 of record JANCRA010000209.1, on the reverse strand, counting down.
ATTCCATTTTCGAGAGTGTGTTGAGAAGACAAGGTTGAAAATTAAAAACCATGGGTTCTGTTTCTATATATGTTACTGATTGTGCCTATTATCTTAGTCATGTAATATATATATATATATATATATATATATATATGTGCCTATTATCTTAGTCATGTTATATATATATATATATATATATATATATATATATGTGAATGTATGTATATATATATTTGGTAGAAATATATATATTTTTTTCTTTTTTTATTTTCTTCTTTCTTTCTTTCTTTCTTTCTTTCTTTCTTTCTTTCTTTCTTTCTTTCTTTCTTTCTTTCTTTCTTTTTTTTTTTTTTTTTTTAATACTGCATCCTTGAGATAAAAGGCCACAAGTACAGAAAAGTACTGTACAGTTAAAATACTTTTGAGATGCCTCATGCTGAAAAACTTGTAGCTACTGCTAAGGCCCATTGGCCAATTCCTGCTACATTTCTGAGAAACTATAAAATTCCCATCTGTATTTTAGTTCTAACAATCTGTTGTTAAGGTGGAGGTGCAGATTAAGAACTACCATTTTTGAATCTGTAGGGATGTATTCACCATTTTGTAGCTGCCTTTTTAGTTTTTGTGCCACTAATGAAAAAAGGAGAAGTATCTACACTGTTTTCAAGCTGTAGACCATCCACTACTGTCCATGTGCTCAGATTCAAAGCCAAACAATCCTGTCTGGCCTCATTGGGAGGAATGATTTGCATTCAAAATACTAGACTAGTATTTGATTTCCACCAGCAGAGTCCATTGGGCAGCTTCTGTCAGCTGCATTTCAATATTTAATCCTCCTCTATGTTTACTGAGCAAAGCTCTTTCACAATTATGGTGTGCCCACTGTCTCACCAGCTGTGATGTTTGCACAGAGTGTCCCACAGAAAGGAGTTGTAAAAAAGGCAAGCCAGGGCAGTGATTTCTGTTGCTCACTTGCAATACCCACAAATCAAAGCTATTTAGCCTAATTTAAGACTGAAAAAGAACTTGCCTTCAAAGGATTCAAAAAATCATCATTCAATACTGCAGTTCAGTATTCAGGACAAGAGCACATCCCACAGGCTTAGAGAATTGGGGCTGTTTAGCCTGGTGAAAAGAAGGTTGCATGGAGACTTCACAACACCTTCTGGTATCTGAAGGGGAGAAGGAGAGGGACTCTTCATTAGGAACTATGGAGACAGGACAATGGGCAATGGCTTCAAAGTGGAAGAGGGCAGGTTGAAATTAGATACTAGGAAGAAATTCTTCCCTGTGAAGGTGGTGAGGAACTGGCACAGCTTGCCCAGAGAAGTTATGGACACCCCAGCCTGGTGTTCAAGGCCAGGCTGGATGGGGCTCTGAGCAACCTGGGCAAGTAAAAGGTGTCCCTGCCCATGTCAGAGGGTTGGAACTAGATGGCCTTTAAGGTCTTTTTCAACCCTGGCCATTCTATCATCCTGTGATTCTGCTGTGGTAATGCTCAGGATGGAGCCATGTGTTCTGCATGTTGGCCGTTTCCAATACACCATTGGTTCCAGGTGCCATACACTAGCTTGCTCCCTAAAAATTCTGTCAGAATTAAGAACATCTCTCTATATATTATATACATAATAAATGAACAAAAGGGTTTGCACATTTGTCACTAAATTGTTGATGAGATTGCTGTGAAATTTCATTTGGTTTTCTTGTTTGCTCACGAGGCCAACAGTCCTTGTGTCGGCTGCCTCAAAGGCAGCATTTGCCTCCTCCTCCTCCCTCCTCCCTCTTTCAATTTCTTTCCACTGACAATTTAATGTTGTTTTCCCTTTCACACCTGAAAACCCCTGCATGCTTCCGAGTTTTGTCCCTTTTCATACAGATCTTATTCCACCTTCGACAATCCATACTTTTCATACCATAAGGGCATGCTTGCAGGTGTAAAAGACTTTGATTCCTTCTTATATCGATGGGAATTTAGTTATTAGCTTCATGCCTTTTCATAGAAACAGTAGGGAATTGGTAGCTTGTTCCCTGAAGTACATTAGGAAGAGAATGAAATATTCTCTTGAATCATGTGGAGTGGAAAAGTTGCTATCTATTTTCTTCCAAGAACTACCCCAAAAGATGCAGGGGGTGATGAAGCCTGGCTAGATGATTTTCTCTTCTCATGGAAGGAAGCTACCACGCCTATAAGGGCTCTGTGCTGAGGTCTCAGAAGAAGAGAGAAGCATATGTGTTTGTGAAGTGGAATGTCTGTTAGGCACTTTCCTCTTCAAAGCAGCGTGTTCATTGCCAAGCAGACAACAAAGAAAAAAAAGATGAGTGTAACTCTGCATCCAAATCCTGCAATGCCCCCAGAAGTGAATTTCTCTCTTCTATAGGACTGACTTGTATGAAGATACACCGTGAAGTGCAGAAAATATCTACTTTTCATTTACATTTTTACCCTTTGTCTTAGAAGAACCTTAACTATAAAAATAATGGTTGCTTTCCTCACTCAGACATCTACACTCCTGTGGTTTTAATCCAGCTGATAGTTACCCATCATTGACAACTAGTTTGCTATTAGGTCTCCGATGACACAGATGCTTCTCATGCTGGTAACAACCCCATTGCAGTATCAGCTTCTAGACAACACCTTACCCATGCAAAGTCTTTCCTCTTCAACCATTCTTCACTTGTTTCATTCATGGAAAGATTAAGACATAAGGCAAGAAATCGCTGTGCTATTGAAATGTGCCCTGTCAATACCATTTTCTTCTCTCCAAGGAACTATAAATATGTGGGAAAGGCAAAGTTATTCCAAAAAAGGAAAAAATCCCCCGCATGAAGATTGATATTCTAATAAGAGGCCACTCTTTGCATAATCACAACTATGGAGATTTTCCTTTCTTGATGTGTCTCTGCCTTACTGTCCAAACAGTTGACTGAGGAATACTTTTTCTTCTTAGTTTTGGTTGGGGGTTGCTGTTACATTGCTCTGCATCAGGGGTTCCAGACTCTGCTCCATGCCATTGGAGTTCCTGGCATGATAGCCAGGGAGCTGCAGGAACCTCTCACCTTCTAGCCTGGGCTGCAGGTATCTCATTAATCAGGAGTTGGGCTGTGTGAGGATCAGACCAAAGGAGCTGTCTAGAGCTGGGAATTTTGAGCTCCCTATAAAAGTAAGCTCTGAACAATAAAACAGGCTGCTTGTCACAAGGACCTTTGGAATGTGTATCATCTCTAACTGCAAGCCACAGCCCTCACCACAATTCCGCTTTGCTCTCACTGCATGTATATGTGACCATCTCATTGATGACACACAAACCTCTGTCTACATGTTCCATAACTGGGACATTTGATTTGTCTTTAGACATGCAGTGTTTGCATTATCTAGCCAGAAAAGGTCCACTTATGAAGATGCTGAAAAACACTCCAGTTGGAATTTCCTGAGAGAATTGGAAGAGGTGTGAGAATTGCAAAGATAGAAATGTCACAGACTCAAGAGGGTTTGATTTACAGCCTTAGAAGAAGACTAGATTGGTGTGAAAGCGTGATACACAGACACTGAACAGAGAAATCATCAACTTATGTTTCTTTAGTTATAAGTAAGAATAGCCTTAAGGAAGTAAGAAACTATATTAGATAAGGAAGGGTTTTATAGTATAGTCATGTGATTGTACTACAATAAACTGAGAGTTGAACTATTATAATAGAGACATAGATGTGTACATGTAATCAGGCCTTATTGGGAAAAAGTATCCACATTGCAGTAGAAAGAAGTAAAGGTGGCAGCTTAGAAAAGCAAGGCATATTCTCTGGTGACTGTCCATTGGATTAGAAAGTTCTATGGTTACAAGTGTATTCTCACCTGACTGGGAATGAGCTCTTTCTTGACTTCTGCAATGAGGTACACTGCGCACAACATCCCGGTACTCTGCTACTTCATTCTGTAATCTGCATAGAACTGAAGCTCAGTGAAGGCATTCACCTTTGCCAGTTTTCAGCATCTGTGCTGCACGAAAGCACTGTGACATCCCTCCAGATCTTTAGTCCTTGCGAGGCTGTAACGTGAGCATTGGTACATCAAGATAAGAAGGAGTGGGCAGAGAGCACTGTGATCTGACAGTAGTTTACAGGTTGTATGGGAAAGAGGACTGCCCCTTGAATGTGGTGCAAATACAAATTTCCACCAGTTTCAAGGGTATGCTCCAGCCAAGCTTGTTGTCCTGGCACATTTTCTCTCTGTGAAATGCTTTGCGGTATGATCTGGACGACAAGAGACACAGAATACACAGGGGCTAGGTAGTGCTGAGAATGTAAGTGCCTGGCCCAAGCGTCTTTTGGCAGAAGCAACACACTAGAGCCCTTGGCTGCTGCCACAATGATCTGTGTGAGAAACAGATGCCTATTCTCCTCCGGGAGAGTAAAAGCAGGACTGGTTACAAGAGTCAAAGAGCACTGGGCTGGTGGCTTCAGCATACCGGCTGTAAAAGGAACATGACTCTTACTGGCCTACCAACCAAACTCACGGTGGCAGTGGTAAGGATTAAAGTTTAGTGAGAGCTATTTGTGCTGCTCCCTATGGCCCTTCCAATCCTTCTGTAGAAACAACTGTGCCTACCTTTAGGTTCCGAGATCCAGAGAACACAATGGTAGTTGCAGTGGAGAAGGGAAGGACAGAGTGCACTGGCGAGTTTGATGTGGCTTATGTGGGGCAGGTGGAAGGTGCAACCCAAGGCTCGCTTTTTTTTCTAGAGCTTTTTTCTACAAAAAACAGCTGCTGGACGTTTGCAACAAAGATGTGAGAGTGAAAAAGTGAGGGCAGGTCTATGTGGGAAAGAAGATACAGAGCATTGTGCAAGTTTGAAACCTGTTTAGGAAAAAAAAGGAGATACTTTGAGAACATCTTCTGTGACGGTGGTCACAGGGGTTTTTAGAGGATGGAAGAGACGAGAAATCTTGATTTCATTATCAGAAGGCTTGATTTATTATCTTATGATATATATAACATTATAACTATACTACATAGGAATAGAAGGGAAAGGAGCTTCTTCAGAAGCTGGCTAAACTAAGAATAGAATAGAAAGAATGAATAACTGTAGTAAACACCACAAGCCTGGCCAAGGCACCGTGGAGCCTTTAACAATGGGAATGCTGACACAGCAGCAGAGAGGTGTTCCGACCCCAGACTCACAACGTATCTTTGTACCCTTATAAGGAGAAAAGTCTTGTTGGTCCTTCTAACCTTTGTCCATTGGTCAAGTTTGGAGCCTGGCCAAGGGTATAAAAGTAGCTTACTGTACCCTACTTACAGAGAAGAAGAAGAACCGGGTTCTTTCACATCCCCCCGAATAAACCATCTCTGTGGAACAGCCGGTGTCTCCTCTCCTCCTCTCTCTATGTCTGCCTGAAGCCTATGCCCGAGGAAGCCAAGCCTAGCAGCAGCTGAAATCCCAAAGAGCTGACAATCACTATAAGAGCTGTTATCACCCTGCTGGCTGGAAGGCTCCCCTGTGGCTTGGGTCCGAGCAAGCTGGTCTCCGGAACCTTTGTCCTTCTGGGGATAGAGGTCTTGAGCCAATGCTCTGCTATTAAGACCCCCCATGGCCTCATAACTTGGCGCTCCAACTCGTCGAACGGACCCCGACCAAGGTTTAGTGACGCTGAGGAACGAACAATCCCCCCCAGGGGATATTCTGTGATTGCCAGTTCAGGACACTGGCTCCCGGGCAGGAGGACTTTTCGTTTTAGTAAACCTCTCCATGGGACGCTCAACTCAAGCCTCAAAACTTACACCGGAACGAGATACGTTCAAGGAGAATTGGGCGGCAGACCTCCCTTCCTCAGAAGCCTAGCCCGAAGGACATAAGTATGACTTAAAATTGCGCGCAAATCCTTTGAGCTTCTATTTTTTGTTTTGTACTTTTTCCTTTTTTTCTGTTTTTTTCTGTAGGAAGGGTAATACTTTACTATGGGGAGCTGCTTCAGTACCCTAAAGCTAACCACACTTGAGAGAGAGTTATATTTAACCATTGTAGAAACCTTATCTGATAAGAAATTCCACTTTTCCAGAGGTAGGCTTTCAAAAAGAAATCTTAAAAGGTTCATGAGCTGGATTGTTACACAATTTCCCGATACTAATACGTCCATGATTACCGAAAATGCTTTCTGGGACAAAGTAGGAAGCTCTCTTTATCTTTTCCAAACTAAACAGTATTTTTCTGTTACTAACTTCTTACCTTTATTTCACATTATAACTAAAACCTTTGAAAGGGTTAACACTGAGGATCTTATTGAATCGCAAACTACACTGATAAGATCATCAAGGAATGCAGCTTATCTAACACAGACCCCGGCACTTCTGTAACGGCTTCCGGCCAAACTAACTGCCCAGACCCCCCATCCGCCTCATCCCAGGTCCTGGGGCCCACATTTCCTGCTGCACACCCATCCCGAGCATCGGTCTCCCCTCCCCCGCACCCCGGTTCGTTGCACCCTGCCTCAACCCCCGCCGTTCCCCGCCGCTCCCCTGGACCACCACCCCCAAACTGCCGTTTCCCTGCCGTTGCCCGCTACGGCACAGCCTGCTGTTACCCTGGCTTCTCCCATTCTTGCGTCAGCTTTGCCTGCCCCCCATCCCGGTCCCGCCGTGCTCCCTGTCCCCGCCCTCTCGCTACCTCCCCACCCCTCTCCAGTCCCGCGCTGCCCCTCCCCCAGCCCCGCGCCGCTGCCGAGTCCCCCCTCCCCACTCCCACCCGACAGCTCAAGCCCGCCCGACCCTGCTGCGTTCATGCCCCCTGCCCCTGCCCCTGCTTCCCCCACCCCTGCCGCGGCTCCTACTCCCACCACTCCAACGACGGCACAGGCAACCCACACTTACGCAATGACGTGGCCTGACCCTGCATCCGAGATAACAACCTGTTCTCCCCAAAACATCCCATGCGTGCACCCCTGCCCCTGTACGCCCCTCCAACCCCTCCCCCGACCCTCCTGTCACTCGACCGAGCCAGGGACCCCCCGCGATATCGATCCTCTCATCTGGTCCCATGCCTGCTGCATTTCTATCCCTGCTCCTATGCCGCCACTGCCTGGCCAGCCACTGAAACCTTTGGAAAAAAAAATCGCTACAGTAAAAAAACCTAAGTTGCGTGTTGTCAGTGCTACCAACCCTGCCTCAGACGATAACAGCTCTTCCAATGATTCTGATTCTGATATAATGCATACAGACCCATGGACTCTTATTAAGATAGAAGCTACCAGGTCTGGTGACTGGGACCTGGCACAGTAAATTACTGCATTCCCCATCGAATACAAGGTCGGACGCAACGGCGGGGAGTCCGCTAATAAGTTATGGAAGCCCATTTCGAATAAATCACTAGTGCAGTTATGGAACATAGCAAAAGAGCATGGACGTGGGTCACATATCTTTAGAAATCTATTAGAAGCTATGTTCTCTGCACATGTTTTGCTTCCTCATGATGTAAAGAATATTGCACAATGCCTCCTGTCCCCAGCAGAATATTTTTTCTGGGACAGGCATTGGAAAAAACATTTAAAGACATTATCGGATTCATATACTGCTGATGAGAATAAGACCAGCTTTACAGTAGAACAGCTGGCAGGTGAAGGTTATTTGCAAAAGCCAGCTGAACAAATGGAAACATTGAATAAAGATGCCCTGCACGACCTTGCTCTAGCCGCAAAAACCTCTTTCCTTCTTATGCAGGATGATGCTATGCCTACCATGCATTTTGCTACTACAAAGCAAGGCATAGACGAGAGCTTTATAAAATTTGTTGATAGGCTGAGAGATGCTCTTGAGAAACAGATTGAAAGCACTAAGGCTAGAAAAGAACTCTTATGTAAGCTTGCTTTGAGTAACTCAAATGAAAAATGTAAAGCTATTCTGAGGTCCTTAACACTGGAATCAGACCCGACTATCGAGCAAATGTTGGAATGCTGTACATGCCACATGTCCACTGAAAATACAGTGGCACAAGCAGTCGCTAAGGGTATTGCTGAAGGAGTTTCTGGTGCATATGCAGTAATAGCTTCTAAAGATCAAGCTAAATGCTATCACTGCGGTGATTTTGGACATTACATAAAGGACTGTCTGGAGAGGTCACCCCCTCGATACCACCGTAATTATTATCAAAGACCCCAGAATCAGCTCCATTTTCAGCAGCGTTTCCAGCAGTGCCAGGGAAACGGCTGGAGGAGCCCGGTCGAGCCCCGGATGATGACAACAAATCAAAGACCACCCAGACCCAATCCCGCACCAGCCCGGACTGTTCCAGACGCAAGGAAGAGGGATCAACCCACGGGACAACCCACGGAACAACCTACAGGACCTCCGAGAGCAGTACACGGTGGCAACTGGTAACTGCTTTGTCCATTGATTTTAATAATAAGAATATTCACTGTGTTCCCACAGGCAAATATGGACCTAAAGGTAGTCCATCAGACATTTTAATTATGGGTGATTCTCTTAATGGTCCAAAGGAAATCTTTGTTGTTCCGGAAGTGCTGACAGTGCAGCCAGGTCAAGAGATTCTGGTTCAGGTATTTTGCATAGACTTACCATTTTCTCTTTCTAAGGGAACTCTGATTGCACAGGCCTTTTTACTCCCAAAGAATCACAGGGAACAGATCCCTCTCAACCCTACAGCAATGTGGGCACAAGTCATGGGACCATCCAAGCCTACTAATCGAGTGTGGTATTACTTGCAAAGGAGAGAAAACCCATCTGCCAGGGATGCTGGACACCGGCGCTGATGTGATGTGCTGGTTTAGAGTAAATCTGGGGAAGAATCCCCCAAAGGGCTCCGTTGAGAAGAAACCAATCCAATCGGCCCCTCCCCCTCCCCAACTGGTCCGGGAGGAAAAGAAAAAAAAAAACCTCCTTGGAGAAAGGTGGAAAAAAACTGTTTATTAAACCATAAAACTAAAACAATATCAAACAATGAGACCCCTTGCCACTCTAAAAGAGATGACAAAACTGAGAAAACCCCATCCCCGGGTTGCAGCTCACTCAGTCTCTCCCTCCGGTGCTGGAATTGTTGCGGGCCAGAAATGTGAGCTACCGGTGCTCCCCTGGGTGTTAAGTTCAGAGCAGTTTTCACGAGGTCCAAAGAAAAGGAAAAAAAAAAAACGCCACAGTCCAGGGAACTTCTTTGCCTCAGCTAGCTAGCACTAACTAAAAAGCAAAAGAAAAGCTCTGTCCACCGTCCATCCACAGAAGACAGTCCAGGAGGAGGAATGTCGGGGAAGAGAGCAGTGTCTGTCTGATGGCCGAGCCACGCGGTGCCGACCCATCCTCCCCCCCCCCGCCACTTCCTGCTGCCGCTCCGCCTCTTCCTCCTTCCCTCGCTGCAGTAACTCTTAAAGGTGCAAACCTTACTATTCAGCATGAACAGAACAAGACGATTTGGGATAAAAGCATTATACAGCCAACCCAGATCATGTGACCATCATCGCCCATTCAGATTGGCCAGCACACTGGGATCTCCAACCCGTTGCAGGCATGATTATCAGGATTGGTGGAGCTACGGTTTCCATGAGAAGCAAAAACAACATCCTTGTTGAAGGGTCTGAAGGCAAGCTAGCAACAATCCGACCATTTGTGGTAAGGGCCCCCATCACCCTTTGGGGCCGAGATGTTCTATCCCAGTGGGGAGCTTCTCTACATATTCCCACCCAGGATTTCTAACTGGGGCCACTGAAGTTAGCGCACTGCCAGAAACGCCTCAGCTCACCTGGAAAAGTCACAATCAAACAGTGGTCCCTAAAAAAAGCCAAGTTGCGCATCCTAAACGCCCTCGTGGAAGAAGAGCTCCAGAAAGGCCACATAGTAGAATCCAACAGCCCTTGGAATTCTCCTGTTTCTGTTCTACCAAAGCCTGGGACAAACAGGTGGAGGCTTCTCCATGACATTCGCAGAATCAACAAGGTCATCGAGGACATGGACCCTCTTCAGCCTGGCCTGCCCTCCCCATTGATGCTGCCTAGGGACTGGACACTTGCTGTCATAGACATTAAGGACTGTTTCTTCAGCACTCCACTGCACCCTGAGGATGCTCCAAGGTTTGCTTTCTCTGTTCCCTCTATTAACAAGGAGGGCTTGCTTAAAAGATATCATTGGCTTTACCTTTCTCAAGGTCTAAAAGTCAGCCCGAGTATTTGTCAGCAGTACGCGGCTCACATCCTGTCTCCCATTCGGAAATTATTTACAGACGCTATATCACTATATGGATGACATTCTGGTGTATGCTTCGAACAAAGCTTATTTGGACACCATGGTTAAAAAGACTATTGAAGCCATAGAAAAGGCAGGAATGGAGATTCGTGAGGACAAAATCCAGTGCACTGAGCCATGGACTTACCTTGGAGTCCAGATTCGGGAAAGGACCATCGTTCTCCAGCAGATTGTAATCAGAGACGACCCAAAAAACCTGAGAAACTTACACAACTTGTGCGGATCAATCAACTGGTTACGTCCACTGCTAGGACTTACAACAGAGGACCTTGCTCCCTTGTTCAATCTCCTTTGTGGACCCAAGGACCTGAACTCTCCCTGCACTCTCACAGAAGAAGCCAGAGGTGCCATCATCAAAGTCCAGGAAGCCCTGTCTTCACGCAAAGCCCATTGCTACGAGCCCAGCCTGCCTTTCCAGTTCGTCGTTCTGGGAAAAGCACCCTGATTCCATGGACTGATTTTCCAATGGGACCCTCAGCTGCGAGACCCTTTGTTGATACTGGAATGGGTTTTTACAAGTAGCCAGCCTACAAAGACTCTTACCACCTACCAGGAGGTTATAGCATACTTAATAAAAAAGGCTAGGACTCACCTTTGCTCCCTTTCAGGATGTGATTTTGAATGCATATACTTGCCTATGACTCTTAAGGACTTTGAGGATTTATGAACACAAACTTTTTAACAAGAATGAAACTTTTCATTTGATTCCTAAGCAAATCCAAAGTAGAAAGCCTCTCAAGGCTCTAACCCTCTTTACAGATGGCTCAGGGTCTTCTCACAAATCAGTGATTACTTGGAGAGACCCCCAAACACAAGACTGGCAGTCTGATGTACAAGTGGTGGAAGGATCACCACAGATTGCAGAATAAGCAGCCGTTGTCACAACCTTTGATAAATTTTAAAACGAGCCTTTCAATCTGGTCACAGATTCAGCTTATGTTGTGGGAATAGCTATGAGAGCAGAACATGCTCTTCTCAAAGAAGTTTCTAACCCAAGGTTGTACCAACTGATCTCTAAATTAATACAACTGACCTCTAACAGAAAGCAACCTTACCACATAATGCATGTGAGGTCACACACGGACCTCCCAGGTTTTGTTGCAGAAGGCAACAGAAAAGCAGATGCATTAGCAATGACAGTACAAACTGCTAATGTTCCTGACATCTTTGCCCAGGCAAAGCTGTCTCACACGTTTTTCCATCAAAATGCTCCTGCCCTCATGAGAATGTTTAAACTCTCAAAGGAGCAGGCAAAGGCTATTGTAGCTATATGCTTGAATTGCCAAAGATACCAAATACCATCTATGGGGATGGGAGTCAATCCCAGAGGTCTGAGTAGCTGTCAGCTGTGGCAGACAGATGCAACTCACTTTGCACCTTTTGGAAAGTCAAAATATGTGCATGTATTGGTTGACACATTTTCAGGAGCAGTATTTGCATCATCACATGCAGGAGAAAAGACCATGCACACAATAAAACACTTTCTCCTCGCTTTTGCCGCCCTGGGTGTACCAAAGGAGATTAAAACAGATAATGAACCAGCCTATACCTCCAACAAGTTAAAGGAGTTCTTCAATGAATGGGGCATAGTGCACAAGACCGGCATACCTGTAAACCCCACAGGACAATCCATCGTGGAAAGGACACATCAAACCCTCAAAAGAGTCCTTGATCAACAGAACAGGGACACAAAAGCCACGACTCCAGTGGAAAGACTTTGCAAGGCTCTCTATGTCATCAACTTCCTGAGCTGTACAGCATCAGAGCCTGACCCACCAATTCTTCGCCACTTTGCAAATACCACCCAAGCAAAGATCACTGAGAAACCACCTGTGCTCGTGAAGGACCCTGATACACACCAAATTTCTGGGCCTCACCAGTTGATTACTTGGAGAAGAGGGTATGCGTGCATGCTACTACCATCCGGTCCAAGGTGGTACCCCGGAAAATACATGAAACCATACTTAGGCTCTGCAAACACTACTTCTGCAGATGGAGACAAGAACTCTCCCGAGGCAAACACAAGACCACCTCAAAACCAACCCAGCTCTGCCTGGAGACGAAAATGTCACCGAACATCCACAAACACAAGAACAGACCACCCCATTACAAGACAGCAGACAAGACAGAAAGCTAAAAAATAGTCTGCTGTATCAGGCCATAGATAGCCTTAACACTGAAGTGTTCTCTGAATTATGTGTTATTACACTGTATTTTTGAATTAAAAAAAAAAAAAAAATCCTTTACTTCCCTCCTCCTAATCTTTTAAAACCCCTAACCCCCAACCCACTCCTTGTCCCTTTGTGTAGCTTAGAAATTAAAAGAAAAAGGGGGGGGGGGGGGAACACAGAAAGGAACAAGGCAGAAATCCCTCTCATCATAAGGATAACAATTCTGCTTATATTCCCTATCAGAAGCCCTATACCTGCCCAAAGATGAAAAATATCTCCGTCGGTGCTGTTCTCACGGCTGCCTGGACGTTCCCCAACATACCGTGTGCCTTCGGCTAGATTAGCCCACAGCCTAGCCATAATGTTTGGGTAACTTTAGCAAAAACATTAAAACAGGACAACATGTGCTTGTCCATGGGAAGCGTTGATAATCCACTTTCTACACGTCTATTAGGAATTCCCTTTGTAGCAGACAACTGACCTGTCTATAACTCAGAGCTGCTTTGCACCACAGGCAAGAGACCCAATGTGGCTGATACTTGGGATGAGTGGACAAAAATTCTACCAGATGCTCAAGAGGAACCCCAAGAATTGGATCTCTTGGGGTCCTCCAAGGCCATATACTGTGTCAAATTTTACTTTAGAGGTCCAAAAAACAATTGGCCAGAAATTGATCAACACAAAAACACATATCAAAAAAATGTGTCACCAATTAACAAAGCCTACAACCCTCATGATTGGTGCAATTACAAGGCTCATGCGATTTCTGTGTCTTCCCTCCATCCCAAAGTATTACCCAAGGGAATGTTTCTCATCTGTGGTGACAGAGTATGGGCTGGGATCCCCTCCCAACTCCAGGGAGGTCCCTGTACCCTTGGAAGACTTTCTACCCTCACTGCAAATATCACTCTATTACATGAGTGGAAAAAGGAAAATGAATCAGAACGCCTAAAGAGGTCCTACACTGAATTTGAGGAAAATTGTGATCCTAAATTATATGATTGGAACAAACCAAAAAAGATTGCTATCTCACTGTTTTTACCCTGGGTAGCTGCTGCTAAAGTCCTTAGTGAAATCAATCACCTTGGGTGCTGGCTCAGCAAACAAGCTAATGCCACATCTGCAGCCCTGAGTGATCTCTTAAAGGACGAAGAAACCACCAGACAGGCTTCGCTCCAAAATCGAGCAGCAATCGACTTCCTGCTGCTTGCCCAGGGACACGGTTGTGAGGACTTCGAAGGAATGTGCTGCTTCAACCTCTCTTCATGCTCGGAATCCATCCATGCGAACATCCAGAAACTGAAAGATCTCGTGAAGGACTTGAAAGTAGAAAGAATCCCAGACTGGGTCAATGAACTTTTTGGGCAGTGGGGATTAACAGGATGGGTTGCATCTTTGGTTAAGGGAATGTTGTTAATTCTCCTTGTAATAGTTATTGTACTAGCAGTGTTCTCGTGCCTTGTCCACTGTTTCAAAAGAACTATAGCAAACGCCTTTTTTGTAAAAACAGAAAGTGGAATTGTAGTAAACACACAAGCCTGGCCAAGGCACCGTGGAGCCTTTAACAATGGGAATGCTGACACAGCAGCAGAGAGGTGTTCTGACCCCAGACTCACAACGTATCTTTGTACCCTTATAAGGAGAAAAGTCTTGTTAACCCTACTATTGGCCCATGTAGCCCTTCTAACCTTTGTCCATTGGTCAAGTTTGGAGCCTGGTCAAGGGTATAAAAGTAACTTACTGTACCATACTAATGGAGAAGAAGAAGAACCGGGTTCTTTCACATCCCCCCCGAATAAACCATCTCTGTGGAACAGCCGGTGTCTCCTCTTCTCCTCTCTCTATGTCTGCCTGAAGCCTATGCCTGGGGAAGCCAAGCCTAGCAGCAGCTGAAATCCCAAAGAGCTGACAATCACTATAAGAGTTGTTATCACCCTGCTGGCTGGAAGGCTCCCCAGTGGCTTGGGTCCAAGTGAGCTGGTCTCTGGAACCTTTGTCCTTCTGGGGATAGAGGTCTCAAGCCAATGCTCCGCTATTAAGACCCCCCACGGCTTCTTAAAATAACAAAGGTCTGTCTCTCGGCAGAGAGCGATAGCAGCTCCACCGTGAGTGGTCAGTAAATCCAAACACCTACAGAAGACCAATCACAGGTGGACCTGTTGCATTCCACAGCAGCAGATAATAATTGTTTACTTTTGTTGCTGAAAGTTCTGTTCCAGCAGGAAAAATCCTAAGGAAGGATTTTTCACAGAAGATGTTAGCGACATGTCACCTTTCTTTATTTAGTTAAATTAAAGAGAAAAAAGATGGTGTGGAATGAAGAAGAAATTTCTTCACCTGTAAAATATAAAATTCTATCACATCACTAAAACAATTTTACAATATAAGAAAATACAAAAACAATGCAAAGAATTCAAGTCCAAGGAGCTGTGTTTCAGGAAAAGTTCATGGACTGAAGATGTTCCTCTTTGACATATCTGGAAGTCCTTTTTGGTCCTGAAACAAGCTTCTGGCAGAAAAGTCCATCAATAGTTATCAAACAATTTCAAACAATTTGAGACAACTTCTAGAGTGTCCTGCCACAGCCCTTAACTTGGGCTGAAGCTAATTTTTGGCCCTTCAATCCTTTTGAGTTGCTATTGCTCTTTCAACCCTTTATATTTAATTGGGTTTTTTTGGTGGGTTTTTTTGGTGTTTTTTTTTTTTTTTGGGGAAAGAGCAGCAGCAGCAGCACAACCTGAGAAAGGCCCTGGGGGCCCTGGCCCCCAGACCTGGCCCACAGAAAGGTGGCCCAGGACCAGAAGGGGGAAACAACACCCCCAAAACCAACAGGAGGCTGGGAGGTGGCCCTGGGCCCAGGCCCCGAGGCAGGATCTGCCTTGTAACAGACCTGCACCCTGCTGCCAGTACAGTGGCAGAACAGGTGACCAAACACTTCCTTTCCCCACAATCACTGAGACATCCCATCAGCAGGGGAATAGAAGATGTCCCAAGAACCCTCATCTCGGGTCTAGGAATGTTTGTTCCCCACAGCAAACGAGCGATGGTCACTTCCTGCTGTGCCCTCTGCCTCTGCAATGCAAATGCAGAAGGTGTTGCTCCCATCTGCCTCCAAGGGGCAATCCCCGAAGAAACAGCCCACAAGCCGCCGAGAATGTTGACTTTGAACACAGGCGGCCGGGCTGAACAAACAGCGAGCTGTCCAGCCACGCGTCCTCCCCAGAAGGAGAGGCCGGCCGCTGGCGCCGCTGCTGCAGACAACCTGGGATGGTCTGAGTTCGAACAAGCTGCCAGTTCCAGGGCAGCCTCTGACGCAGACATGGAGGATGTGGTCCCTGATGGCAGCCGAACTGCTGGGGTGGCCGGTGGAACCTGTGGGGACGGCAAGGGTGAGCGGGAACATGCCGCTGTTGGGTCGCTCGGCTCCAGGAGCAGCAGCGGAGGCGCATGCTCTGCCTCCGAGGGAGGCGCTGGAACCACCACCGCAGACTCCAAAAGCAGCGGATTGCTGTCGCCTAGCAACACAGACGCAGACGGGGAAGCCGGCGGAGCTGCGGGCGGGGCCGCCCGGGGAGGCAGTCGCGGGGTGGGTCCAGGATGTGGGATCTCGAAGGCCGATGCCACCCCCATCTCTTCATCCCCTGGGGTGGGAGGGAGAAATGGCTCCATCTGAGCATGCTCTGAAAATGCAGAGAAAAAAACTTTCTTGACTCCAGGAGAAACTTCGCCCCCCTGCTTGTGTTCAGAAAGGCTGGGAGGCATCAGATTGTCCCCCTCCAAAGGGTCTCCTTCTGCTGGAGTCGGGGAAACGGAGTGAGGCCGTTGCACTTAGCAATCCAGGGAAACACAGCTGCTCTCCATTCCAAAACCGGGAAAAGCGCTTTAAATGTTAAATAAATTCGAGGATATTCCAAGCCTTGATCCAAAGCGAATTGGAAAATGGAGTCCATGCACTCCCATATGAACACATCCAGGGCATACAGCACATTTGTAAAAAAACCAAAAAGCTTTGCCCATCAAAAGAACTCATGTAAGTGTCTTTCTGACAGGAAAATTCCAAGAATTCCATCCTCTTCACCCCATTTTTGCCAGAGGGCAATAAGTTTCTCCTCTGAAGGGGAGAATGGAACCTCAGCCTCTGGGGGAGAAAATCTCCAGAGTAGCAGCCACAGACTGCGAATGGCCACATCTTCAGGGGGGGAAAAGCTAACAGTACCTTGAGACAGTGTCCAACACTCTCTGGCCACCTGCATGGTGCTGCTAGGCTTTCCGAACATCTTCCTGGAGGCTTTTCAGAAGGTTCTCTCTGTGGTCAGCCTTGGCTGTGAACTCAGTCCAAAATCAGGATCTTCAGTTCTTCAGTTCCTGGCTAGAATCCACTTCTGTGATGAGTGTCCAGCTCAGTCGAGGGTCACCAGCTGCAACAGTGGTCACAGGGGTTTTTAGAGGATGGAAGAGACGAGGAATCTTGATTCCATTATCAGAAGGCTTGATTTATTATCTTATGATATATATATAATATTATAACTATACTACATAGGAATAGAAAGGAAAGGAGCTTCTTCAGAAGCTGGCTAAGCTAAGAGTAGAATAGAAAGAATGAATAACAAAGGTCTGTCTCTCGGCAGAGAGCGATAGCAGCTCCACTGTGAGTGGTCAGTAAATCCAGACACCTACAGAAGACCAATCGCAGGGGGACCTGTTGCATTCCACAGCAGCAGAGAGTAATTGTTTACATTTGTTGCTGAAAGTTCTCAGCTCCAGCAGGAAAAATCCTAAGAAAGGATTTTTCACAGAAGATGTCAGCAACAATCTTCTGTCTTGACACCTTTGTGACCTCTAGCTGCTTGGACACGGCCACAATGAGAGAATGTGAAAATATTTGCACTGCCAATGTCAGTTTGCACAGGAAAGAGGGTAGGTTGCCAAATGCCTTCTGTCCTGGCACATCTATCAGTCAAAAGTGCAGCTGAAAACACTTGGCTGTAACGATAGTCTCTGCCACTTTGAGAGAATGTGCTGATGCGTGTATATATATCATTGAGAAAGAAGGTGCAAATCGCTAGTATGTTTCATTTGGTTGACAGACTGCAAAAGGGCCCGTTATGTCCAGCACTGCCTTTTTGTTGTAGAACTTTTTCTTTGAGAGCAACCGCTGAACATTTTGAAGCAGTTTGGCATCTTCAAGCATTAGAGTACAAGATGGTACATAGATCTTGAGGGAAAGCACATATCTCCAGGGAGCTGGATGCAGTTCACTGGGTGCAAGTTATATGTTGAGCAGTTGATGGCTCAGAAAACGTTCTAAAATGAAGAGGCCGTGCTGCAATTGCCTTTTATTTTGAAGCTTCTAAACTGTGCAGCCAACAAAGAAATGATTCCTCTTCCTTTTCTGCTACATGCAGGATCCCATTCTGTCAGTGCCCAAGAGCCAGAATCCACAGCAGAGCTCTTGCCCCCACACTGCTCCCACACAAACGGGGCTGGGCTAGAAAAGTGCTTGTCTTTTTCCTGGGCACTGTCAGTGCTCACCTAAATAACCACACCACAGCATTGTCAACCCACAAAACAAGGACACGCACCGAGCACAGTTCAAAACCACCCCAGGACACAGCCAAGTCAGAAACGTCCCTGCTCTCCAATCAACTGTGTGGGGACAAAAAGATTTCACTGATCTTCCCTTTCCAAGTGGATACTCTTCTTTGCCCCACATTCAACACCAGGTCTTCTGCCCTAACAATCATTTCTCTCTCGCAGAGTCTGGTAATAAACTTGAAAACGTCAGCCGAGCTTGCAACAGAGCTCGCAAAACTGCTGGTGGAGAAAGCTCTTTGCTGCCTACGATTTCAATTGCACTCATCAAACTATAAAGACACACCCTGCAATCGCCACTTTCCTTCTCAGCTCTAGGTACCACCATAAGCCTAAAGCTACAAGGGACAAAAACCTGTCCTGCAGAGGCCTGGCCTCTGCATTCCCTCTGACAGCTCAACAACTCAAACCAAGAGAACTGCCTATTGGGAAAAGCCTTTCAATTCAGTGAGACCACCCAAAGTGGTCCCAGTGGTCCCAAAGCCCATCCAAACTTTGCCAAAGAGAGGAGGAACTAGAAGCCCATCTCAAAAGAAATGGCATCCCCTCCTCCAAAATCCAAAACATCCAGGGCTCGATCCTATACAAAGGTGTCAGAACACTGCTATTGGGCATTACCTGCACAGGGCACTAGCTAAGTTGCACGCCAGGACCCAGCGCAGCTCTTTACCTGGTCCAAAAGAAGTGTGCTGGCAGAATTTCAAGAAGGCTGCCTCGAGGAAGTGGAAAACACATGCCAAATGAATTTTTTCAGGAAGGAGACTGCCTTCCAAAGATGGATACCGTCTCCATGATTGTGCAAATTGAGTAAGTGCTTCCAAACCAAATATGCCAGGATAGAAAGTTGCTGCCGCCCGTAAGCTCCACGACACAGCTTCTTATCTGCACCTCCAACACTGGGTTTAAGTTCTTTCCTTCCCATGAGAAAACATTGCTGTTCTCCTTCAGGAACTTACCGAGCAAAAGTTGCATACCACATCCAGTACTGAGTCTGTCCAACAATGGCTCCTACACAAAAGGGCCCAGGACAGAAATGTCTTGCTGGACTATACCTCCCCACGATACCTTATCAGTTGCCCTACCAACACTGCCACCATATCTTTTACTTGCCAAGCAAGGAAAGGCACTCCAAGTCACTTGGCTTTGCCTTGCCTCCAGTACCATGCCTAGTTTTCGTAGCCTAGCCTACCCTAGTGTCGGAGCGGGTGTGGGGGTTGCACGGTCGGGACGAATGGAGACAAGAGATCTTTGCAGCCAGGTCGTGGAACTTGGGGTTTATTGCAAAGGGCCTGGGTGCAGGGCCCTGCTGGGAGCTGCCAGCCGCAGCTCGGAGCAGGCCCAAGAGAGGAGAGGGGTAGAACATAAGAGAGTAAAAGGGGTGAGAACTAAGAGTGTAGGAAGAAGTGGAAGATGCAGTGGAAAGAGCAAAGAGAAGAGAAGGGAAGGGAAGAAAAAAGGGGTCGAAGTTCCCATTACAATACAATAAATCATCTTCTGTGTTGAATATTCTGATTCTCACTAACCAATCTAGTACAATATACAAATCCTATAGCATTTCCATACAACCTATAAGAATCACTACATTACCATACTGTGTTACATTTTAAACCCTAAAAACTCCTCTTTGGACCCCTTCTGCTAAGCTGGCAGGGTCTGCTCTGACCCTTGGACCTGCCTGCTTGCAGAGGGTCTTGTTTCATCAAAAGGGGATTACCTTCAGCCGGCCACACCATTGTTTTCCAGTTGTTCAGTAACTGAGGGATCTCAAAACTTGCTTTCATTTCAATCTCGCTTATAGTTTCTATATTCTCAAAATCTTTTGCCAGGCAATCATATTTATAAGGCTTTCTTGTTTCATCCACCCCAACATCTAGCTTTGCTTGCTTGCATATGTCTGCCTTGCCTAGCCCTACAAATAACTTCCTGGCTTTGCTTTGCCTTGCCTACCACTCTTTGCCTTGCCTTCCAGGTAAGGCAATGCAAAGCAAGTGTAGGCAATTGTAGGCAAGTCAAGGGAGAGGTTGGCAAGACTGAAGCTGTGAGGGGAAGCCAATGGAGTGGTAGGTGAGAGAAGTCCCAGAAGTTAGAGGCAAGGCTGGGCTTGGGAAGTAATGGTAACAGGAAGGGCTAGGCAAGGCAAAGCCCTGTAGGAAAACTGTACACAGGTCTAATGTGAGGCATGGGCATGCAAGGAAATGCAAAGCAATGGAGAATTCAGCAGGGCAAGGCAAGGAAACTGTTGGGTTGCCAAAGCAAGGCAAGTGGCAGTTCCATTCAAAGTTTGCTGGTATACAAAAGTGACCTGGACAGACTGCTCTGTCCAGCCATGATCTTGCATTTTGATTTTCTAAGGGTGGTGCCAGACCGAGTGTGGATAATTTTTGGGAAATGTAAATGTACTGGGGATTTGGTGGGAGGAGGAGGGAAGTGTTTCTGTGTAGTTTTCATTTTTCCTTGTGTTTATTTTTCTTCCTTTGTGGTTTAGTTTTTTGTAGTTTTAGTTAATAAAGTTTTTTTTTCCCTTTTTCCCTAAGCAGGAGCCTGCTTTGCTTATTTCCGGGTACCACCTCACAGCAGATGCCAGGGAGAGGGAATTTTCATGGGGGCACTGGCATTGTGCCAGTGTCAAACCATGACAGTGGGGAAACTTTGAACCTTTACAAGACCCTTGTAGCACATGTCTTGGTCAATTTCTGTGCAGATCCTTTCTTCCAGCAGGACATTTTTGCATCCTAGTGTACATTGAACTGAATCCAGTAGAAAAGCAGCGAATAGAGGAACCGTTCTCTTTTCATTTGAATGGTGATAAAAATGCATATCAAATAAAAGCATTTTAGAGCAGCAGAAAAATTTTCTATGTAGCTAGCAAATCATAAAAAGATGCATATTTACCGGTTGGGTTCCTTTTGGAATTTACAAGAATTCCAGACAGAAAACACAGCTTAGTAAACTGTGAATCTAAATCACAATATCTAGAAAGGTGACATGAAAAAGAGTAAGAGGAAGAAAACCAAAGGAAGCCAGAAATAAGGCACAACCTCTCCTCCTTTTCTGCTTACTACAGTAGCTTAGAAGTACCTTCAAGTGTCCTAACAGTCACATAAGTAGAAAACTGTGCCAAGAACAATGGTGGAAAACTGTGGAAAACCATGCTATCCCAACAGAAATATAGGGTTTGCTTTCCTGATGATTAAATCTGCTTGCAATGTGTACAGTAAGGGTATGTTTTGCATGTTCTAAACCAATTTAAAACTATTTCCAAACTGAAGGGACTGCTTTTTGTTTGTTTTGAATTACTTGGCTAAATATGGCACACGTTAAAATACTGCAGACATTTGGTTCATTTTAGAGATGCCAACTGCAAAGGAGGGAAGCATTTTGTGTGCTTAAGAAAGTAAAGTATTGGAAAGTGCTTTTGTTTCTTCTTTAGAAGGTTAGAATATGCATAAAAGATGCTAGCTGGGGACTTGCAATTAATGAATTATTTGCTGTAAGTAGGTCAAATAACATTAGCTTTCAAAAAGAAAAAGTAGTCTTACTCCACGTGCCAATTCTAAAGTAGCTTAATAACCCTTAAGCAGAATATGGATATGAAGAGCGATATGACATGAGAGGTTAAGCAACACTGGTGACAGCAAAAGGCTTACCTGCTTCACACAAAGACAGGAGATAAAATACTATTTTTACACAAACATTGCTATTCAGAGCTTTCCTTGAAAAGTTTCAATGCCAATCATGATAGTAAAATTCTGAGTGACAGTAAGACTTACTGAATCATGAATAAAATTGACTCAATCATGACAGTAAAATTTGCTCAATCATGAGTAAAATTCTTAGTGTGATAAGCAAAGGGTAACTCAAGCATAACTGGTATTTGATGGCAAAAAAGGCAATTTGCCCTGCGTTTGTCACATCTACTCCATTAAAAACTTACTCTGTCTCAGAATCCTTTTGAGGGATACCAATGCAAGCCATGAAACTGCATGAAAATGATGATTTAAAGAAGGATAGATTGGAAGAATGGAATAATGGTTAATGTTCTTTTCCTTCCAACTGCTTTGTTTGCCCTTTTAAATTTTTTAAGTCCTTTCTGGTATCACCATGGTAGCACTGCAGCAAGTGTTGGGTTGTAAGCTGTCCATATTGTCAGCTTCTGGACTGCCTTCAGAAAACTTCCCACTGGTTTTGTATAGAAATCACAAGCAGTAGAGATGACAAAGACTGCAGAAACCTTCTCATCTCCTTCTAGAGCAGGACCATGTCTTTGACCCACTCTTAACTAGACAACTTTCATCAGTCATGAGGGAGTCTCATGTTCAAGAGCTAAGCAGTGACAGCTGTAAATGACAAAAAGCACGCTGCAATTCTCTTGGGACTCCAGCACAGAGCAATGAAGGAGTTTGAATTCACCCTTTTGGGAAGTTTTAAAATGCACATTAGCTTTAGGACAGGAGCTAAGCCATGGTAACCTGGTATGTCTGCGTAGACAGAGTTTCTGTCACTGCCAAAGGAATGTCATTTAACCCACGTTATCGTCTCTAGCTGCTAAGCTGCACTTACTACAGAGTATCTGCAACATATTTTACAGGGTGGGCCTTTATGTGTAATCCCTGAGTAACATTCCAGAGAGAAGTATGTTGGGGACGGGGACGACAGGATGGCACCCCTAACTTTTAACTTTTTCAAATAATGGTTACATTTGAAAGTCAAAAAAGATGTAAAACCTTTCTTACCTAGAGGTATTACCAGCACAAACTGTACCAGAATTTATGATGCATAACTCTACCTCGGACACTGTTTCTCTGGACTATTCCTTAAGAAGCAAAGTCCTTGCTAGAAAGAAAACAGAATTAGCCAAAATATTGGGCTGGATTAGTTCAAAGGTTCTGTACTAAAGGCCAAACATGTAATAACAGTAATGAGTGGGCTAAAAGTTACATCAATGCAGCGTAACTCAGTTCAAAGATATCTTGTGTCCTAATGTTCTCACAGAAGACTGTAAGAAACCTCTGTTTTTATGGATTTGTTTTATCCATTTAGATGTACCTTCTACTTCTTTCCACTGTATGAGAATGTTTATGACAAGGTTGGAGGACCTCATGTAGCCTTCTATAAGTAAAGAAAGAGAAGCCAGAAAAGAAAGGCAAAATTGTTAATTGCAGGTGGAAAGAAGGAGGCCAAAAAAAGAAAGCAAAAGAACAATAATAATGAAGTTCCCCCGTGTCTTATGAGAAAAGTAAAGGCACAGACTGGAAAGAATAACTGCAAAATTCTCACTAGAAAAACACACTTTATCTGGCTCAAGTATTTTGTGGTACATTTCTTGTTGTTTTGTCATGCCAAACATCTTAACCATTGAAGGTGTCCCTTTTCTCTTTCTGGAATACAGCTAGGAAGATGACTGTGTCATTGCTGACAAGCTGCTATTCTCAGAGGTGTCCAGCTGAATGTCTTAGATCAACTGATTTGCTCTGTCACTTTCATATGTGGCATGACTTAACCACTTACAGCTTCAGCACCTGAACTTGCCCAGTCCTACAATTCTTTGCCCCTTGAATGGTTATATAGGCTCCTTGGTAACTGGCATTTGTAAGTACATGAAACTATGCAGAATTTGCACTATGAGATGATGCTAAATGAGTCATGCCGGTAGATTAACTAGGGCATGCAAAGCAGAGAGGGGGGAATGAGAGTACAAGAAGAGAGTACACAAGAAGAGAGTGCAACCTACTTTTTTTTTTACAACAGGGCTAACAGCGTAGAAATCAAAATGAAAGCAAATCCTCCTAGGGGTAGTTCTTGCAAAAGACTAAGATTTCTTTTTGTGTTCACAGGCCTGGAATATTTAGCTTTAGATCACAGCAAAATGCAGATGACAGAACAAGACCATTAAGTCACATACAGTATGAAGCAGTATGAAAGAGGAAAGCAGCTGAGAGCGTCAACCTTGCTAAGTAGTCTCATAATTCTTCTTGACATTAGCAGAAATTTGAAATCAGTCTCTGAAAATTACAAAGGAGGCAGAAGAAAAGGCAGCAATGACTCCTCTGGCATAGTGTTTCCTAACAGGGATCTTCAAAATGTAAAGACTGTATCAACCTTTCAACTGAAGGAAAGTATTAAAACAACAGGAAAGAAATGGCATCAAATGCTAGAAAGACTCTGGGCAGTGTACTTCTAGACAGAAAGGCCGCTGATGGAAAACCGACTAAAGTGGCACCAATGCAGCAGCATTGTACTAAACCCCAGAAATGTCCACCGCTCCACTCTCTGCCATTCCGGTCATATGCACACAGCAGCTCTGCTACATTCTTACTGATCATCTCCTTGACAAACTGGGAGTCAAGGTCCGTAGTGACGTAGAGTCCCCAGGCAGATACAAAAGAGACCTGCTTTATTGCAAAACCCAGGCTTTGTAATCACTCAGGCCTTTATCAGTTCTATAGCTTTAAGCCATAACAAACATCATTCAACCAACCGCCATGCACCAAGCTGTGAACACGCGACGGTGCTAGAACTTGTTGATCTACAAGAAAAACATAGGACACTGACCAGTTGAAGCCCACAGGAAATCAGTGGTTGCAGATTAAGATAGGCCATTCAAGTAAATTCAGAGGTGTGCAGCTTCGTTCTTCGCCTTTGGGAAGCTACCACTCTCTCCGACTCCTGGAGGCAAAGAAGCAGCTTCTTTGCTGAAGAGCATTGTCCTGGTCGCAGAGCATGGTGCGGGTCAAGGTGCATCTGGAGCTCGGCTTCTGCCGAAAGACACCCGGGACTCACGCTTAGCTTCAGAGAGCTCTGTAACTTAGTCTTTAGCATCTCTTGGCCCCTACATACTAGGAAAAAGCTTTTCCACTATATCTTGCAAGGAGAAATGGTGCCTGTTCAGAAAACATATCCCATCGTTTTCTGGAGCTTGCAAGCAGGTCTGCAGAGTGTTTGCAAGAAGCAAAAGAAAGTTGTCCAAACTCCTTCCATTCAAATGTAAATGTGAATGAAAAAGGCAGGAGAGTGGAAAAGTACAGTTTTCTATCAGTTTACAAGCCACATAGAGTACTCCAGTGTTGTGCGGCTTCGTTGTTCGCCATTCAGAAGCTGCGGCTCTCTCCATCTCAGAGGCGAAGAAGCGGCTTCTTCTCACGAAGAGCATTGTGCCGGTCAAAGGAGCATTGTGCTGGTCATGGTGCGTTCCGGAGTACAACTTCTGCCGAAAGGCGCCCACGACCTGCGCTTACTTTCCAAGAACTCCGTATCTTCATTGTTAGCGTTTCTCGTCACCTACATCAAAGCAAAAAGTATTTTCACTATGTCTCACAAGGAAACAGTGTGCCTGTTCAGAAAACAACTCCCATAGTGTTCTAGAAGTTGCACGCAGGTGTGCAGAGTGTTTAACAAGAAGCAAAAGAAAGTTGTCCAAAACTCCTTCCATTCGAATGTTAATGTGAATGGAAAAGGTAAGAGAGTGCAAAGGTACTGTATTCATTCAGTTTGCAAACTGGGAACACAATGTCAGTTCTGTGCGGGTTCGTTGTTCCCCGTTCGGAAGCTGCCTTTGTCACAGTCACCCAGAGGCGAACCAGAGGCTTCTTCGTGCGAAGAGCATTGTGCTGGTCGAAACAGCATTGCGCCGGTCGAAGTGCTCTCCAGAGGGCAGCTACTGCCGAAAGGCGTCCGGCAGCAGCGGTTAGCTTCGGAGAGCTAGCTATTTTCATCGTTGGCGTCTCTTGCCGTCTACATCTAAGCAAAAAGCACATTCACAATGTTTCGCAAGGAGAAACTGTCCCTGTTCATAAAACATTTCTCATCATGTTCAAGAGGTTGCACGCAGGTCTGCAGAGTGTTTAGCAAGAAGCTAAAGAAAATTGTCCAAAACTCCTTCCATTCAAATAGTAATGTGAATGAAAAAGGTGGGCGAGTGGAAAGGTACTGTTTTCTATCAGTTTGCAAGCTGCTTACACAATCCCAGTGTTGTGCAGCCATTAGCTTTGCAGTGCACTGTAGTAAGTGCCTATTGTCGCCTACATCTAAGCAAATAGCTTTTTCAGTATGTCTCGCAAGGAGAAACTGTGCCTGTTCAGAAAACATATATCATGGTGTTCTAGAGGTTCCACAGAAGTCTACAGAATGTTTTGCAAGAAGCAAATGAAAGCTGTCAAAAACGCAATCGATTTGAATGTCACTGGGAATGGAAAAGGTAGGAGAGTGGAAAGGTACTGGTTTCTATCAGTTTTAAACCTGGGCCAAAAATCGCAGTGTTGTGAAGGGATTAGATTTGCAGTTTACTGTATTAACTGCCTCTTGTCACCTACATCTAAGCAAATAGCTTTTTTACTATGTCTTGCAGGGAGAAACTGTGCTTGTTCAGAAAACAACTCCCATTGTGTTCTAGAGGTTTTAGGCAGGTCCGCAGAGTGTTTTGCAATAAGCAAAAGAAAGTTGTCCAATAGGCCATCCATTTGAATGTTACCGGGAATGGAAAAGGCAGGAGAGTGGAAAGGTACTGTTTTCTTTCAGTTTGCAAGCTGGGCACACGATGCCAGTGATGTGCAGCGATTAGCTCTGCAGTGCGCTGTAACTTTGTCCTGAAGTGCCTCTTGTCACCTACATCTAAGCAATTAGCTTTTTCACTATGTCTCGCAAGGAGAAACTGTGACTGTTCAGAAAACATCTCCCATTGTGTTTCAGAGGTAGCACCGAGGTGTGCGGAGTTTTTAGCAAGAAGCAAAGGAAAGTTGTCCACAACTCCTTCCATTCGAATATTAATGTGAATGGAGACGGCAGGAGAGTGGAAAGGTACTGTTTTCTATCAGTTTTAAAGTAGCTTACCCAATCCCAGTGTTGTGTGGGTACGTTGCTCGCCTTTTAGAATCTGATGGTCTCTCCATCGCCAGGAGGCGAACAAGCGGCTTCTTCACAATGCGAAGAGCATTGTGCCGGTCGAACACCATTGTGGCGGTGGCGGTGCTCTCCTTAGCGCAGCTACTGCCGATAGCTTCGGAGAGCTAGCTATTTTCGTCTCTAAGCATATCTTGTCACCTACATCGAAGCAAAAAGCTTTTCCACTATGTCTCGCAAGGAGAAACTGTTCCAGTACAGAAAACATCTCTCATCATGTTCTACAGGTTGCACGCAGGTCTGCAGATTGTTTTGCAAGAAGCAAAGGAAAGTTGTCCAAAACCCAATCAATTCGCATGGTAAAGTGAATGGAAAAGGCAGGAGAGTGGAAAGGTTCAGTTTTCTATCAATTTGCAGGGAGAGCACACAATCCCAGTGTTGTGCAGCGATTAGCTTTGCAGTGCACTCTAGTAAGCGCCTCTTGTCACCTACAATTAAGCAAATAGCTTTTTCCCTATGTTTCGCAAAGAGTAACTGTGCCGTTCAGAAAATATCTCCCATCATGTTCTTCAGGTTGCACGCAAGTCTGCAGAGTGATTTGCAAGAAGCAAAAGAAAGTTGTCCAAAACCCCATCAATTCGCATGGTAAAGTGAATGGAAAAGGCAGGAGAGTGGAAAGGCACTGTTTTCTATCTGTTTGCAAACTGGACACAAAATGCCAGTGTCGTGCAGCGATTACTTCTGCACTGCACTGTAGCAAGTGCCTCTTTTCACCAACATCTAAGCTAAACGCTTTTTCAGTATGTCTCGCAAGGAGAAACTGTGCATGTTCAGAAACCATCTCCCATTTGTGTTTCAGGGGTTGCACGGAGGTGTAGAGAATGTTTACCAAGTATCAAAGGATAGTTGTCCCCAACTCCTTCCATTCGAATAGTAGTCTGAATAGAAAAGGCAGGAGAGTGTAAAGGTACTGTTTCCTATCAGTTTTAAAGTAGCTTACCCAATCCCAGTGTTGTGCAGGGTATGTTGTTCGCCTTTTGAAATCTGATGGTCTCTCCGTCACCAGGAGGCGAAAAAGCGGCTCCTTGACACGAAGAGCACTGTGCCGTTCGAAGAGCATTGTGGCGGTGGCGGTGGTCTCCATAGCGCAGCTACTGCCGATAGACACCGGGGACCCGCCTTTAGCTTCGGAGAGCTAGTTATTTTCCTCTCTAAGCATATCTTGACACCTACATCGAAGAAAAAACCTTTTCCATTTATGTCTCGCAAGGAAAAACTGTGCCACTACAGAAAACATCTCTCATCATGTTCTAGAGGTTGCACACAGGTCTGCAGAGTGTTTTGCAAGAAGCAAAAGAAAGTTGTGCAAAACTCCATCCGCTCAAATAACAATGTGCCTGGAAAAGGCAGGAGAGTGGAAAAGCAGCGTTTTCTATCAGGTTGCAAGCTGCTTACACAATCCTAGTTTTTTGCCGCTTCGTAGTCTGCCATTCAGAAGCTGCCGCAGTCTCTGTCTCCCGGAAGAGAAGAAGATGCTTCTTGGCGCGAAGAGCACGGTGCCGATGAAAGGCATTGTGCCGGTCGCGGTGTGCTCCGGAGAGCAGCTACGGCCGAAGGCGCCCAGCAGCGGCGCTTAGCTTTGCAGTGTTCTGTGACCTGGTCTTTAGCGTCTCCTGTCGGCTACACCTTAGCAAAAAGCTTTTCCACAATGTCTCGCAAGGAGAAACTGTGCCTGTTCAGAAAACATCTCCCATCGTGTTCTAGAGGTTGCACGCAGGTCTGCAGAGTGTTTTGCAACAAGAAAAAGAAACTTGTCCAAAACGCCATCCATTCAAATGTTCCTGGAAATGGAAAATGCAGGACAGTGGATAGGTACTGTTTTCTATCACTTTGCAAGCTGGACACAAAATCCCAGTGTTGTGCAGCGAATACCTTTGCAGTGCACTGTACAAAATGCCTCTTGCCACCTACATCTAAGCAAAAAGCATTTTCACTATGTCTCGCAAGGAGAAAATGTGCCTGTTCAGAAAACATCTCTCTTCGTGTTCTAGAGGTTGCACGCAGGTCTGCAGAGTGTTTTCTAACAAGATAAAGAAAGATGTCCAAAACGCCTTCCTTTGGAGTATTAATGTGAATGGAAAAGGCTGGAGAGTGGAAAGGTACTGTTTTCTATCACTTTGCAAGCTGGGCACACAATGCCAGTGTTGTGCAGCCATTACCTTTACAGCGCAGTGTGGTGGGTGCCTCTTGTCACCTACATCTAAGAAAATAACTTTTTCACTCTGATTCGCAAGGAGAAACTGTGCCTGTTGAGAAAACATCTCCCATCTTGTTCTAGAGGTTACACACAGGTCTGCAGAATGCTTTGCAAGCAGAAAAGGTAAGTTGTCCAAAACGCCTTCAATTAGAATATTAATTTGAATGGAAAAGGCAGGAGAGTGGAAAGCTACTGTTTTCTCACAGTTTGTAAGATGCTTACAAACTGCCAGTCTTTTGGAACGATTAGCTTTGCACAGCACTGCAGTAATAGCCTCTTGTCACCTACATCTAAGTAAATAGCTTTTTCACTATATCTCAAAAGGAGAATCTGTGCCTGTTCAGAAAACATCTCTTTTCGTGTCCTAGAGGTTGGAAGCAGGTGAAAAGAGTGTTTTGAAAGAAGCAAAAAAAGTTAACCACAACTCCTTCCATTCCAATATTAATATGAATGGAAAAGGCAGGAGAGTGGAAAGGTACTGTTTTTTATCAGTTTGCAAACTGCTTACACAATCCCAGTGTTGTGCAGCCATTAGTTTTGCAGTGCATGTAGTAAGAACCTTTTGTCACCTACATCTAAGTAAATACTTTTTTCACTATGCGTGTCACAGAGAAATAGTGACTGTACTGAAAGTATATCTCCTATTGTGTTCCAGAGGTTGCACGCAGGTCTGCACAGTGTTTTGGAAGAAGTTAAGGAAAGTAGTCCAAAACTCCTTCCATTCGAATATTAATGTCAACGGAAAAGGATGGAGAGTAGAAAGGTACTGTTTTCTATCAGTT
The DNA here is from genome assembly GCA_024362935.1 of Setophaga petechia. Classification (NCBI taxonomy): domain Eukaryota; kingdom Metazoa; phylum Chordata; class Aves; order Passeriformes; family Parulidae; genus Setophaga; species Setophaga petechia. The sequence goes on along the minus strand of JANCRA010000209.1, from coordinate 45,716 downwards.
TGCAAGCTGCTTTCACACTCCCAGTGTTGTGCAGCGATTAGCTTTACAGAAGACTCTAACTTCGTCTTGGAGTGCCTCTGGTCAACTACATCTAAGTAAATAGCTTTTTCACTATGCCTCGCAAGGAGAAACTGTGACAGTGCAGAAAATGTCTCCCATCATGATCTAGAGGTTGCATGGAGCAAAGGAAACTTGTCCAAAACTCCTTTCATTCGAAGGTTACTGGGAATGGAAAAGGCAGAATAGTGGAAAGGTACAGTTTTCTATCAGTTTGTAGAGAGAGCACGCAATCCTAATGTTGTACAGCGATTAGATTTGCAGTGCACTGTAGTAAGTGCCTCTTGCCACCTACATCTAAGTAAATAGCTTTTTCAGTATGTCTCGCAAGGAGAAACTGTGACAGTACAGAAAATATCTCCCATCGTGCTCTAGATGTTGTACGCACGTCTGCAGATTGTTTTGCAAGAAGAAAAAGAAAGTTGTCCAAAACTGCTAACATTCGAATGTAACTGGGAATGGAAAAGGCAGGAGAGTGGAAAGGTACTGTTTTTAAGCAGTTTGTCAGCTGCTGACACAATCCCAGCGTTGTGCAGCCATTAGTTTTGCAGTGCATGTAGTAAGTGCCTCTTGTCACCTACATCTGAGTAAATACATTTTTCACTATGCCTCTCAAGGAGAAACTGTGGCAATACAGAAAATATCCCCCATCGTGTTCTAGAGGTTGCACGCAGGTCTGCAGAGTGCTTTACAAGAAGCTAAGATAAGTTGTCAAAAACTCCTTCAATTCGAATATTAATGTAAATAGAAAAGGCTGAGAGTGGAAAGGTACTGTTTTCTCTCAGTTTGCAAGCTAGACACACAATGCCACTGTTGTGCAGCAATTAGCTTTTCACTGCACTGTAGTAAGTGACTCTTGTCACCTACATCTAAGCAAATAGCTTTTTCACTGTGTCTCGCAAGGAGAAACTGTGCCTGTTCAAAAAACATCTCCCATAGTGTTCTAGAGGTTACACACAGTACTGCAGAGTGCTTGGCAAGCAGAAAAGGTAAGTTTTCCAAAACGCCTTGAATTCGAGTATTAATGGCAATGGAAAAGGCAGGAGAGTGGAAAGCTACTGTTTTCTCTCAGTTTGTAAGATGCTTACAAAATGCCAGTGTTCTGCAGCGATTAGCTTTGCAGTGCACTCTATATAGTGCCTCTTGTCACATACATCTAAGAAAATACCTTTTTTCACTATATCTCGCAAGGAGAATCTGTGCCGGTTCAGACAACACCGCTCCTCGTGTCCAAGAGGGTGCAAGCATGTGTGGGGAGTGTTTTGCAAGAAGAAAAAAAAAGTTGACCAAAACTCCTTTCATTCAAATATTAATGTGAACGGAAAAGGCAGGAGAGTGAAAACGTGCTGTTTTCTATCAGTTTGCAAGCTGCTTACACAATCCCAGTGTTGTGCAGCAATTAGCGTTTAAGTCACCTACATCTAAGCAAATTGCTTTTTCCCCAAGTCTCGCAAGGAGAAACTGTGCCAGTTAAGAAAAAATCTCCCATCGAGTTCTAGAGGTTGCACGCAGGTCTGCAGAGTGTTCTGCAACAAGAAAAAGGAACTCTTTCAAAACGTGATTGATTCAAATGTTCCTGGAAATGGAAAATGCAGGAGAGGGGATAAGTACTGTTTTCTATCAGTTTGCACGCTGGACACACAAGCGCAGTGTTGTGCTACGATTATCTTTGCAGTGCACTGTAGTAAGTGCCTCTTCTCACATCTAAGCAAATACCTTTTTCAATGTGTCTTGCCAGGAGAAACTGTGCCTGCTCAGAAAACATCTCCCATCGATTTCTAGAGGTTGCACGCAAGTCTGCAGAGTGTTCTGCAACAAGAAAAAAAAGTTGTCCAAAACGCCTTCCTTTCGGATGTTACTGGCAATGGAAAATGCAGGAGGGTGGAAAGGTACTGTATTCTCTCAGTTTGCAAGCTGCTTACAAAATCCCAGTGTTGTGCAGCGATTACCTTTCAGTGCACCAAAGTTAATACGTCTTGTCACCTACATCTAAGAAAATAGCTTTTTCACTATATCATGCAGGGAGAAACTATGCCTGTTCAGAAAACATCTCCCATCGTGTTTTAGAAGATGCACGCATGTCTGCAGAGTTTCTTGCAATAAAGTAAAAAAAGTTGTCCAAAACGCCTTCAATTCAAATGTTCCTGGAAATGGAAAATGCAGGAGAGTGGAAAGGTAAAGTTTTCTATCAGTTTACAAGCTGGACAAACAATGCCTGTGTTGTGCAGCCATTAGCTTGGCAGTGCACTGTAGTAAATGCCTCTTGTCACCTACATTAAAGCAAGTACCTTTCTCACTATGTCTTGCAAGGAGAAACTGTGCCAGTACAGAAAACATCTCTCATCGTGTTCTACATGTTTCACGAAAGTCTGCGGACTGTATAACAAGACGCAAAAGAAACTTGTCCAGAACGACTTCCATTCGAAATATAACGTGAATGGAAAATACAGGAGAGTGGATAGGTACTGTTTTCTAGCAGTTTGCATGCTGCTTACACAATCCCAGTGGTGTGCAGCAATTAGCTTTGCAGTGCACTGTAGTAAGTGCCTCTTGTCACCTACATCTAAGCAAATTACTTTTTCCCCGTGTCTCGCAAGGAGAAACTGCGCCAGTTCAGAAAAAATCTCCCATCGAGTTAGATGTTGCACGCAGGTGTGCTGAGATTTTAGGAAAAAGCAAAAGAAACTTGTCTAAAACACCTTGTATTCAAATATAAATGTGAATAGAAAAGGCAGGAGAGTGAAGAGGTGCTGTTTCCTATCAGTTTGCAAGATGGGCATAAAATCCCAGTGTTGTGGAGAGATTAGCTTTACAGTGCACTGCAGTAAATCCCTCTTGTCACCTACATCTAAGCAATTAGCTTTTTCACTATGTCTCGCAAGGAGAAACTGTGACTGCTCAGAAAAAATCTCCCCTTGTGTTTTAGTGGTTGCACGAAGGTGTGCAGAGTGTTTAGCAAGAAGCAAAGGAAAGTTGTCCACAACTCCTTCCATTCGAATATTAATGTTAATGGAAAATGCAGGACTGTGGATAGGTACTGTTTTCTATCAGTTTGCAAGCTGCTTACCGAATCCCAGTGTTGTGCGGGTACGTTGTTTGCCTTTGGGAATCTGATGGTCTCTCCGTCACCAGGAGGCGAACAGGCGGCTTCTTCACGCGAAGAGCATTGTCCTGATCGCGGTGTGCTCCGGAGCACAGCTACTACAGAAAGGAGCCTGGCAGCGGCGCTTACCTTTGCACTGCTCCGTGACCTGGTCTTTAGCGTCTCCTGTCGGCTACAGCATAGCAAAAAGCTTTTCCACTATGTCTCGCAAGGAGAAACTGTGCCTGCTCAGAAAACATCTCTCATCGTGTTCTACATGTTTCATGAAAGTCTGTAGAATGTATAACAAGAAGCAAAAGAAAGTTGTCCAAAACTCCTTTCATTCGAATATTAATATAAATGGAAAAGGCAGGAGAGTGGAAAGGTACTGTTTTCTATCAGTTTGCATGCTGCTTACAAAATCCCAGTGGTGTGCAGCAATTAGCTTTTCAGTGCACTGCAGTAAGTGCCTCTTGTTACCTACATCCATGCAAATTGCTTTTTCCCCATGTCTCCCAAGAAGAAAATGTGCCAATTCAGAAAAAATCTCCCATCGAGTTCTAGAGGTTGTACGCAGGTCTGCAGAGTGTTTTGCAAGAAGCAAAAAAACTTGTCCATAACTCCCTCCATACGAATATTAATGTGAATGGAAAAGGCAGGAGAGTGGAAAGGTATTGTTTTCTATCAGTTTTAAAGTAGCTTACCCAATCCTGTGTTGTGAGGGCACGTTGTTCGCCTTTCGATATCTGATGGTCTCTCCATCTCCAGGAGGCGAACAAGCAGCTTCTTGACAATGCGAAGAGCATTGTGCCGGTCGAACAGCATTGTGGCGGTGGCGGTGCTCTCCTTAGCGCAGCTACTGCCAATAGACACCAGGGACCCGCGTTTAGCTTCGGAGAGCTAGCTATTTTCGTCTCTAAACATATCTTGTCACCTACATCGAAGCAAAAAGCTTTTCCACTATGTCTCGCAAGGAGAAACTGTGCCAGGACAGAAAACATCTCTCAGTGTGTTTTGCAAGAAGCAAAAGAAAGTTGTGCAAAACTCCATCCGTTCAAAAAATAATGTGCCTGGAAAAGGCAGGAGAATGGAAAAGTAGTGTCTTCTATCAGGTTGCAAGCTGCTTACACAATCTCAGTTTTGTGCCGCTTCGTAGTTTGCCATTCAGAAGCCGCCGCAGTCTCTGTCTCCTGGAGGAGAAGAAGATCCTTCGTGACACGAAGAGCATGGTGCGTTTTGAAGGGCTTTCCGCCTGTCGCGGTGTGCTCCGGACAACAGCTTCTGCCGAAAGGTGCCCGGAAGTGGCGCTTAGCGTAGCAGTTCTCTGTCGCCGGGTCTTTAGCGTCTGCTGCCGGCTACAAGTTAGCAAAACCTTTTGCTCTATGTCTCGCCAGGAGAAACTGTGTCTGTTCAGAAAACATCTCCCATCGTGTTCTAGAGGTTGCATGCACGTCAGCAGAGTGTTTTGCAACAAGTAAAAGAAAGTTGTCAAAAACGCCCGCCATTCGAATTTTCCTGGGAATGGAAACGGCAGGAGAGAGCAGAGGTATTGTTTTGTATCAGTTTGCAAGCTGAGCAAATAATGCCAGTGTTGTGCAGCCATTAGCTTTGCAGTGCACTAGAGTAAGTACCTCTGATCAGCTACATCTAAGAAAAAAGGTTTTTCATTCTATCCCGCATGGAGAAAGTCTGCCAGTTCAGAAAACATCTCCCATCATGTTCTTGAGGTTGCACGCAGGTCTGCAGAGCGTTCTGCAACAAGAAAAAGGAAGTTGTCCAAACGCCTTCAATTTGAATGTTACTGGGAATGGAAAAGGCAGGAGAGTGGATAGGTACTGCGTTCTACCAGTTTGCAAGCTGCTTACACGATCCCAGTCTTGTGCAGCAATAAGATTTCAGTGCATTCTAGTAAGTGCCTCTTGTCACCTACATCTAAGCAAATAGCTTTTTCTCTATGTCTCGCAAGGAGAAACTGTGCCACAGAAAACATCTCTCATGGTGTTCTACATGTTACACGAAAGTCTGCGGACTGTATTAGAAGAAGCAAAAGAAAGTTGTCCAAAACGCCTTCCAGTCGAATATTAACGTCAATGGGAAAGGCAGGAGAGTGGAAAGGTACTGTTTTCTCTCAGTTTGCAAGCTGCTTAAAAAATGCCAGTGTTGTGCAGCGATTACCTTTGCAGTGCACTGTAGGAAGTGCCTCTTGCCACCTACATCTAAGCAAATAGCTTTTTCACAGTATCTCCTAAGGAGAAACTTTGCCTGTTCAAAAAAGAGCTCCCATCGTTTTTAAAAGGGTACAAGAAGTTCTGCAGAGTGTTTTACAAGAAGCAAAAGAAAGTTGTCCAAAACCCCTAAAATCCGAATTTTACTGGGAAAGGAAAATGCAGGAGAGTGGCAAGGTACTGTTATATCTCAGTTTGCAAGCTGCTTACAAAATGCCACTGTTCTGCAGCCTTTAGCTTTGCAGCGTACTGTGGCAAGTGCCTCTAGTCACCTAAATCTAAGCAAATTCCTTTTTCACAATGTCTCGCAAGGAGAAACTCTCCCTGCTCAGAAAACATCTCTCATCCTGTTCTAGAAGATGCACGGAGGTGTGCGGAGTGATTTGCAAGAAGCCAACAAAAGTTGTCCAAAACTCCTTCCTTTGAAATAGTAATGTGAATGGAAAAAGCAGGAGAGTGGAGAGGCACTGTTTTCTATCCGTTTGTAAGCTGCGTACACAATCCCAGTGCTGTGTAGCAATTAGCTCTTCATTGCACAGCAGTAAGTGTTTCTTGTCACCTACATCTAAGCAAATAGATTTTTCACTATATCTCGCAAGGAGAAAACCTTCCTGCTCACTAAACATCTCCTATCGTGTTCTAGAAGTTGCACAGAGGGCTGCAGAGGGTTTGGAACAAGAAAAAGAAAGTTGTCTAAGACGCCTTCCTTTCAAGTATTCATGTGAATGGAAAAGGTAGGAGAGGGGAAAGGTACTGTTTTCTATCACTTTGCAAGCTGGGCACACAATCCCAGTGTTGTGCTTCGATTAGCTTTGCAGTGCACTCTAGATAGTGCCTCTTGTCACCTACATCTAAGGAAAAAGCTTTTTCACTATGTCTCGCCAGAATAAACTGTGCCACTTCAAAAAACATCTCCCATCTTGTTGTGGAGGGTGCACGCTGGTGTGGGGAGTGTTTTGCAAGAAGCAAAAGAAAGATGTCCAAAACTCCTTCCATTCAAATAGAAATGTGAGTGGAAAAGGCAGGAGAGTGGAAAGGTACTGTTTTCTATCCGTTTGCTAGCTGGGCACACAATCCCAGTGTTGTGTAGCAATTAGCTTGTCAGTGCACTGCAGTAAGTACGTCTTGTAACCTACATCTAAGCAAATAGCTTCTTGGCAGTTTCTCGCAAGGAGAAACCGTGCCTGCTCAGAAAACATCTCCTATCCCGACTGGAGTTTGTACATGTGTAAGTGGAGTGTTCTGCAACAAGAAAGAGAAAGTTGTCCAAAACTACTTCCTTTCGAATGTTATTGGCAATGGAAAAGGCAGGAGAGTTGAAAGGTACTGTTTTCTCTGAGTTTGCAATCTGCTTACAAAATGCCAGTGTTGTACAGCGATTACCTTTGCAGTGCACTGGAGTAAGTGCCTCTTGTTTCCAAGCTCGAAGCAAATAGCCTTTTCAGTAGATCCCGCAGGGAGAAACTGTGTGGCTGTTCAGGAAACGTCTCCCATCGTGTTCTAGAGGTTGCACGCAGGTCTGCAGAGTGTTCTGCAACAAGAAAAAGAAACTTGTCCAAAACGCCTTCCATTCGAATGTTTCTAGAAAGGGAAAATGCAGGAGAGTGGAAAGGTGTCGTGGTGCGTGTGGTTGAACTTAAGAAGTTTCGTAAAGGTTTGGTTCAGTTTTATGAAATTGTACTGAGTTCTATGGACTTTATCATTCATTTAAGAGGATGACCTTGTTCAGGGCTCTCCCCCTCCCCCTCTCCCCCTCCCTTTTTCCTCCCCCTGCAGGCCTACTGTAATATACCCCATTACTTCAGTTACGCCCACCCCTTTTTGTAACAATTCCTTTGTCCATCAGTTGTCCCCTCCTTCGTTGCCCTGGCAGCCCCCCTGTCCATCACCCTCTTCCCACTCCCTGTTTCTAGAACCTTCGATCAGGAAATGAGAGTGATTGGTGCAGGGAGGGAAGGCCACGCCTTGCTGCATTCCCACTTGCTGTTACGCTGTGTCCATTATTTGTACTCATAATTTTATTGGTCATCTGTGTATTCCCCCCTCCCCTCGGGGTCCCTTTATCTGCCTCCCCCGAGGGGGGGACGGGGGGCAGTTGCTCGCACTCCCTACCCCACCTGCCGTTCCTTTTCCTTTAATAAACCTGGTTCCTGCCTGCGAGTTTCTGCCCTGCTTCGTCGTCTTTTCGCCTCGCTACATAATTGCTGCCTTGCGCCTCTCCTCTTCAGCTCTCTCAGGGACGCCGCTCTCTGCCAAGACGCAGGGAGGGTCCCTGGCAGCCAGCCACTTCCCCAGCCACCTCGACGGAGTTAGTGCTGCCGAAGGCAAGGGGCTGGCCCGACTAAGCTGTGAGCTGCGGAGCACTTGTGGCCGCTAGCCGGGGTCAGACGCCCGCGCAGCAGCAGCTGTTGGTGCCCAAACGTGGGGCAACGTTTGCCCATTTTTGGACTACGTCAGACCCTCGACTCGACGTCCTCGACGTCACCGGACGCGACAGCACCCTGGTGGGAGCAGACCCCAGGGCACTTGGGGTAGCGCTCCCGGGGATCCCGACCTGTGGACAGCTCGGCACCCAGAGCCAGGTCGAGAGCGAGGCATCACACCCAGACCCATACACCCCCCCCGGTCTTGGTTTGGTAAGTTTTCTCTCCCCCTCTATCTTTTATTAGTCCCACCCCTGGGTTCTTGGGTTCCAGGAGCCAGAGGGTGGTGATTCCCTTCGTCTGGCGCCGGTTTCCCTGCGGCGTCGAGCGATCCCCGTTCCGGGGCGATAGAGTGTCCTCCCGGGGGTTCCCTAATCTTTTTCCCGCCTGCCTCTGTTTTACTTCTGTTGGTATTACTCCCTCTCCCGCTGTGTTTGTTTCGTTTTCGATTTAAGCTGTCCAGTTAGTTTTATTCCTGGGTGTGGTCTCTGAGCTGCAATTAACATCGTCCGGCATGGGTGCTCGCCTGTCAGCAGCTCAGCGCGAAGCCGTTTTAGTTTCAAGTTCGCTGTTAGTTGGTGCGGATCTCCCAGTTAAAGAGCGGGAGATCCGAAGTTTAGTTCGGTGGGTCTGCTCGCAGTTCCATGATTTTACCCCAGACCATTGCCGCGACCTCCACTTTTGGGAAGGCGTGGCGCGTAAATTATCTGATCTGGCCAAAGCTGAGGGTATTGAGATAACTAAAAGATTGAAATTGGCACGACACCTACATTGGGTGACACAGCTGATCACCGCTGTGAAAGTAAAGCGATCAAAAGAGCTGCGAGGACGCCCCCGAACGCCCGGAGCCCCACAGAGAGACTCCGGGCAGTTGAATTGTTCCAGTTATGTTTCTAGTTCAATCCCCAGTTCAGTCCCTACCCCTGTTCCTGACCCTCATCCCTCTTTTGCCGCCCCTCAAAGACCCGGGATCCTGAGGCAGGCATCCCTCGCCCACAAGGAGCCGGAGCCCAGTCATCGCCCGGGCCCTCCTCAGGACCCCCAATCCCCCCGCGAGGCGCGGCAAAGGGCCCTGTCGCCCCCCGACTCTCCCGCACCCCCTTCCTCCCGTTCCCCTAAATTCCGAGTATTGAAGTCCCCAAAGTTAAATGCGAAAGTTAAGTTCAGGGTCCCGTCACAAGATGGCTCCCATGGAGCCCAAGATGGCGGAGACCCTCGAACCTCGTGGCAGGAGCCCCTTTCTCCTTCCCAGAACCCTTTTCTTTCACCCCCTCCCCCTCAAAACCCCTTCTTCACCCCCCCTTCCAACCCTTTCACTCCCGAGCCCAACTTCCTCCTGTCACTAGCAGCCACTCCCCCCAATGCTCCTCCTCCGTACCGCCTTCCGGTCCCACCCTGCGCTCCACCCACTGCTCCTCCCACTGCTCCTCCTCCAGTCCCTCCTCGGGCAACGCCCACTCCCAAGGCCACACCTCTCATCTCCTCCTCCTGGGCGGGCGTTCCCACGGCATCGGACCCCGCCTCCTTTTCCCACGGTACCTCCCAGCTCCTCCCCTCAAGTTCCGGTTCCCGCGCCCTCTCTTCCGGTTCCCACGGGTTGTCACCTTCTTCCGGGGAATCGGGAGCAGAGGGAGTGAGTGTGTTTCTGCCAGAGCTTGAGCAGCCCAATATCATCACGGCGGCCCTGGTGCAATATCGCCGGAAGCGGGGAGGAGCTGTGGACGTGCGGTGGGAGCCTATCCCACGGTCAGTGATTAGGGATCTCTGCAAGGCCCAGAAAGAGTTTGGCTCCGAGAGTGAATACTTTCGGGGCCAACTCGAAGCCTCCCTTCTAGAGACTGAACTAGCCCCCATAGACATCAGGCAAATTTTCAAATGTTTATTAAACAAATCACAGTTCTCTAGATGGGAGGCTGGCTGGGAGAGGGCAGTTGGAGACCTTCTCCCCAGCCTCAAAGCAGATCCCAACCTGGCCGTGGATGGCAATGGGGATGAGATCACGGTGGAACACCTGTGTGGCATTGGGGAGTGGGCCAAAGGGCAACCAGCTGCAGAACTAATCCCCGCAGACGCCCTCGGCCTGAGTGCCATGGCAGCTGTGGAAGAGTTTTTTAAGATAGTTTCAGGCACACCGGCAATCCCAGCCACCGACATCCGGCAGGGAGCTGATGAAAGTTTCGATGATTTTGTCCTCCGGGTCGAAGCGGCTGTGCAGCATGAGGACGGGGACGAAAATTTCAAGTTGCAGATGGTAAGGTCGATCGCTGCCTCCAACTGCGCTCCAGCCTGCAAAGCGGCGATCCAGAGCCTGCCCCTGCGTCCCCGTCCGACGCTGCGCAATCTTCTGGAGGTCTGCGCCCGCAAAGTCCCCACCCCACAGCGAGCCGGCAGCTCAAAGGCAATGTCACCACGCCGAGTCGCCGTTGCAGACTTTCCGGAAGAAGTCGACATCGCCGCCGCCGAAGTCAGCCCCTGCCCGGGACGCGCCGTGCCACTTGTGTGCCCAGCTGGGACATTGGATGCCCGATTGCCCCCTTCGGCAGCAATTCTATAAGTTCAGGAGAGAAATGGAGGCGAAACAGCAGAAAGAGGGAGCCTCAGGGGGAAACACCAGCACACAAAAAAACGTGTAACTGAGCGCAGTGCCCCCCTGCGCTGTGACAAAAATGAAGGCGGGCAAATCACAGCAAAAGAGTGCAGGGGGAGAGGAGCAAGGGAAGGCCCGCCGCCTGCTTCACCTTTAACATCTGAGTGGAGCGAACTGCCACTTGTGCGATGTAATTCTTTTACCGGACTGGACTTGAATGAAGCAGAGGCTTCCCTTTGTGAGGCCTCATGTCTCTTTTGTACGGACCATGCCGGAGACCCGGTTCCCTCAGCAGAACCGTCACTAACCACCTCTTCCATCTCTTCCCCTCTTAGGTTGGTGACGACGAGGGCTCTCCGGCTGCCCAACACCGATTTTCGGTTCCTCACCATGTCTCCCGAACACCCAGGTAGCTGGAGTCGTTCAGACCACCGGTTTGTCATCGTGGGGGACACCAAGCACACGCCACAAGATGTGCAAGTATATCCAGCTTTAGTGTCCTCTGAAATGCACAGATTCACGCTCACTGTGTCGTGTCTTCGTCCCCCACGGTTCCTCCCCAAAGGGACCATCCTTGCCCAAGCAATCCCGGTCCGAGAAGTTGATGATAACCCCACCGGAGAATGGGAGCCTGACTGCCCAGGTCAACGTAGCTCCCTTCCCAAAGAACATCTAGAAAGGGAAGCGGAGCACAATAACACCCTACATGTGGCCTGGGCACAGAGGCTGGGGTCTTCGAAGCCCCGCCTCGAATGTCAGCTGAGCAAGGGGAGAGACACCATTTCCATCCGGGGGATGTTAGACATGGGTGCAGACGTGACGATCATTCCCGCTCGGGAATGGCCGTCACACTGGGAGCTGCGGAACGTAGGAGGCTGCATCACAGGTGTAGGCGGGTCTCAATTGGCAAAACAATCAAAGAGCATCGTTCAAATCACGGGGCCAGACGGGCAATTGGCACACGTCCGCCCGTTTGTTTTAAACTACTCAGAGCCTCTCTGGGGAAGAGACACCCTTGAACAGTGGGGAGCCAAAATTGACCTTCCGGCCCCCCTCCCGGTTTTTCGGGCAGCGGTCGCTGAAGAGCGCGCCACCTGGAAACTCAATTGGAAATCCGATAAGCCCGTACAGGTGAAGCAGTGGCCGCTGAATAAACAAAAATTGAAAGCGCTCACAGAGCTCGTGGAGGAGCAAGTCCACAAAGGCAACCTGGTGGAAACCATGTCCGCATGGAATTCCCCAGTGTTTGTCATTCGTAAAGCATCCGGCAAGTGGCGGCTTCTTCACGACCTCCGCAAAATTAATGAAATTATAGAAGACATGGGTGTCCTCCAACCAGGGATGCCCTCCCCATCGATGCTCCCCCAAAACTGGAATTTGGCGATCATTGATTTGAAAGATTGTTTCTTCCAAATTCCGCTACACCCGGATGACGCCCCGCGGTTTGCATTCACGGTGCCAGCTTTGAACCGTGAGGCTCCGGGTAAACGCTACCACTGGCGAGTCTTGCCGCAAGGCATGAAATGTAGCCCCATTATTTGCCAGTGGTACGTTGCTGCCCTGCTCGCTCCCATCCGCGAGTGATACAGTGAGGCCGTCATCCACCATTATATGGATGACGTGCTGGTCTGTGCCCGCGATGACAGCCTGTTGGTCCACGTGCTCACCTGTGTGATGGATTGTCTTGTCGCTGCAGGGTTCGAACTCCAAAGCGAAAAGATTCAGCGGATGCCACCCTGGAAATACCTGGGCCTTGAGATCAGCAAGAGGACCATTGTTCCTCAAAGATTGGCAATTAACCCAAAAGTGAGCACTCTAGCGGACGCCCATCAACTGTGTGGGGCATTGAACTGGGTGAGGCCTTGACTGGGTATCACCACCGAAAACCTGGCCCCCCTCTTCAAATTATTGGAAGGGGGAGAGGCGCTTTGTTCGCCTAGGGATCTCACCCCAGAGGCCGAAGCGTCGCTGAAAAAGATCGGTGAGTTACTTGAGGCAAGGCAGGCCCATCGATACATCCCGGGCCTGCCTTTCAAATTCATCATATTAGGCCGACTGCCACATCTCCATGGTCTCATTTATCAATGGGACCTGTCCCGGAAAAACATCAAAGGGAAGGACAAGGACCCCAGCGTGAGTGACCCCCTCTTAATCATAGAGTGGGTGTTCCTCAGCTGTCACCGGTCCAAGAGAATCACCCAGCCACACGAGCTGGTGGCAGAACTGATCTGTAAGGCTCGCCTTCGGATCAGGGAGCTGGCAGGTGTGGACTTCGGATGCATACACGTTCCATTGGATCTCAAATCAGGCTGAACTCAAAACCAAAATGCTGAATGAACTCCTGTCAGAAAGTGAAGTTCTTCAATTTGCGCTTGCCAATTACACCGGGCAGATTGATGTTGGACGGCCATCCCACCCGCTGTTCAACAGCGATCTGCATTTCAAATTTTCCACAAAAAAAGTTTTGAGCCGTGCTCCTCTCGATGCTCTGACAGTTTTTACGGACGCAACCCGGAGGGTCCCACAAGTCAGTAATGACTTGGAAAGATCCTCAGACTCAGCGTTGGGAGATGGATGTTAATTACGTTGAGGGGTCCCCTCAAGTCGCTGAGTTAGATGCTGTCGTCAGAGCATTCGAAAGATTCCAGGACCGGCCCTTCAATTTGGTCACAGATTCGGCCTACGTAGCTGGTGTAGTTGCCTGAGCTGAGCAAGCTGTTCTGCAGGATGTTCCAAATCCGGCCCTGTACAATCTGCTCTCGAAACTCATCAATCTCATCTCCCATAGAGAGCAGATGTACTACGTTATGCATACCAGGTCACACACTGATCTGCCCGGGTTCATCGCGGAGGGTAACCGCAGAGCCGATGCTCTTGCGGCCCCTGCCGAGATTGAACCCGAGTGGGCCATGGCCGCAGCAGTCAAGATGGCTCCGCTCCCAGATGTGTTCCAACAAGCCAAACTGAGCCACCAGCTTTTCCATCAAAATGCGCCTGGCCTGGTTCGCCAGTTCGACCTTACACGCGACCAGGCCAAGGCCATTGTGGCGACATGCCCCCAGTGTCAGCAGAGCCAGCCACCATCGCTGCCTGCTGGCGCCAATCCGAGAGGACTTTCCAGTTGCGAGGTGTGGCAGACTGATGTCACCAAAATTCCACAATTCGGCCGCCTCAAGTATGTTCATGTGTCAGTAGACACCTTTTCCAGTGCCGTCTTTGCCTCTGCCCACACAGGGGAGAAAGCTTCGGATGTCCAGAAACATCTCATCCAGGCTTTCTCCGTGTTGGGTATCCCAAAGAAGCTCAAGACTGACAATGGGCCCGTGTATGTCTCCAGGGAGCTTAGAGTTTTCCTGCAGCGATGGGGAATAGAGCATCGAACAGGCATCCCCTATTCCCCCACAAGTCAGGCCGTGATCGAGAGGACCCATCAAAACCTCAAAAGAGTTTTAAGCCATCTGACACCAGCTGGAAAGATGGAGTCCCCTCAGGTCCAGCTATCTCGAGCGCTGTACACCCTAAATTTTCTTAATTGTTCCTTTGACAATCTAAATCCAGCCATAGTACGGCACTTCGGAGGACACGGTGACCTGCGGCTCAAGGAGAAGCCTCCTGTTCTGGTGAGGGACCCCGAGACCTGGCGCCAAGAGGGACCATTTCAGCTTGTGACCTGGGGGCGAGGATACGCTTGCGTGTCCACCCCCTCAGGCCCCAGGTGGGTCCCTTCCCGCTGGGTTCGCCCGTATGTCCCCCGTGCAAAAAAGACACCCAGTCCAGTCCCACAAGTGGCAGTGGCGAGCTGGCGGCGACGGCGGAGGCTCCGCAGACCACCGTTATTTACTGAAGCCTCCCAATCAGAGACTTTCCTCCCTAACTCTGACCCAGCGACTTTTCTTTCAGATTCTTTCCTCTCGCCCACCTCCGAAACCTCCCCTTAATTTTGAGCCCTGGATTTTAATATGCTTTGTTTTGCTTTGCTTTCAGACCCACGCACCATGCCCGCCTTCACCCGGACCCTGGCCGGTGTTGCCATCTCCATTCTAGTAATCACTGTAGCTCCGTGGCCGATTCAGCAACCTTCACATAACATCTGGAAGCTGCTGGCGCAATCACTGGGACGCGAGGATATATGCCTTGCCACTGGAGCAGCAGACGACCCGCTTGGGACCTGCCTGGTGGGGATCCCTCTCCTCCCTGAAGCCCTTCCCTTCTTTTTAAATCCTGCGGCCATTTCAGGAGGCCTTTGGAAAAACCCCCCTTTTCATTCCCTACCCTTTTTAGATCATGACCCCCTCGAATTTACATTGCTCGGATCCGCGAAGTCTTCTTTTTGCTTTCAGTTCACCCCCACCCAAATCCCCAGAGATTGGGCAAACATAATCTATATGAAACAAAACAAAAAAGAGTTCACTGCCAAGGAGTGGTGCCGAGCTCTATCCACCTTTCGGCACTTCTCCACGTCTGATGGTATGCCTCGAGCCCTCCCTAAAGGATTCTTTTTAATTTGCGGCAACCGAGCTTGAGAAGGCATCCCCGCTCGCCTTGTCAGAGGCCCATGCACCCTCGGGAGACTGACCTTGTTTTCCCCCAACACCACCGAAATTTTAAATTGGCAGACCAACAACTCCACAGAGGGTGAGATTCGGCGCAACAGGCAAGCCAAACCATTCGATTCGACTTGCGATCCCGAAATTTGGGCGGCCAAACAAGCCAATTTGACATCAGCCGCACTGAGTGACCTCCTACAAGACGAGCAAATAACCAGGCAGGCCACCCTTCAAAATCGGGCGGCCCTGGACTACCTGCTTTTGCTACACCATCATTCCTGCAGGGAGTTCAGAGGCCTCTGCTGCTTCGATCTGCGGTCCAGTGCCCAAGATGCGCAGGCCAAAATCAACCAGATGAAAGATCAAGTCTCGAAAATCAAAGAGGAGCCACAAGACTGGCTTTACCAGCTCTTTTCAGGGTCCGGACTTTCCAACTGGGCCGTTTCCATTATCAAAGACTTATGTTTTGATAATACTCATCATCGTATCCTTGAGTTCAGCAGTCCTCTGGAGATGCCTGCAATAATCCTACAAAAAAAATATCCTACAAAGACTGAGTGACCACCTCCAGGTAAATGCAGTCCTGGCCTCTCCTCTTTCCTCTCTACCACCCCCGCCAGCTTATGAGGAGATGGTCCTTCTGTCGCAGCCCCCACCGCCAAGCCCTGCTCTGCCACCTGTTGCTGAGGCTGTTGTCGCCGACTCGGAATCAGAGAATTACGAGGACTCTGAAACTGCAGATGCCTAGTGCACTGCAGAAAATGTTTTTACCCGTTATAGTTATACATTTCCCTCATGTTCTTTTTTTCGTTTCGTTTAAAAAAGAGGGAGATGTCGTGGTGCGTGTGGTTGAACTTAAGAAGTTTCGTAAAGGTTTGGTTCAGTTTTATGAAATTGTACTGAGTTCTATGGACTTTATCATTCATTTAAGAGGATGACCTTGTTCAGGGCTCTCCCCCTCCCCCTCTCCCCCTCCCTTTTTCCTCCCCCTGCAGGCCTACTGTAACTTACCCCATTACTTCAGTTACGCCCGCCCCTTTTTGTAACAATTCCTTTGTCCATCAGTTGTCCCCTCCTTCGTTGCCCTGGCAGCCCCCCTGTCCATCACCCTCTTCCCACTCCCTGTTTCTAGAACCTTCGATCAGGAAATGAGAGTGATTGGTGCAGGGAGGGAAGGCCACGCCTTGCTGCATTCCCACTTGCTGTTACGCTGTGTCCATTATTTGTACTCATAATTTTATTGGTCATCTGTGTATTCCCCCCTCCCCTCGGGGTCCCTTTATCTGCCTCCCCCGAGGGTGGGACGGGGGGCAGTTGTTCGCACTCCCTACCCCACCTGCTGTTCCTTTTCCTTTAATAAACCCGGTTCCTGCCTGCGAGTTTCTGCCCTGCTTCGTCGTCTTTTCACCTCGCTACATAATTGCTGCCTCGCGCCTCTCCTCTTCAGCTCTCTCGGGGAATCCGCTCTCTGCCAAGACGCAGGGAGGGTCCCTGGAAGCCAGCCACTTCCCCAGCCACCTCGACGGAGTTAGTGCTGCCGAAGGCAAGGGGCTGGCCCAACTAAGCTGTGAGCTGCGGAGCACTTGTGGCCGCTAGGCGGGGTCAGACGCCCGCGCAGCAGCAGAAAGGTAGTGTTTTCTATCACTTTGCAAGCTGGACACACAATCCCAGTGTTGTGCTTCGATTAGCTTTCCAGGGCACTGCAATAAGTGCCTGTGGTCACCTACATCTAAGCAAAAAGCTTTTTCACTATGTCTCGCTAGGAGAACAGGTGCCTGCTCTGTAACCATCTCCTCTCATGTTCTAGAGGTTGCACGGAGGTGTGCAAAGTGTTTTGCAAGAAGCAAAAGAGAGATGTCCAAAACTCCTTCCATTCGAATACTAATGTGAATGGAAAAGGCAGGAGAGTGGAAAGGTACTGTTTTCTATCCGTTTCTAAGCTGCTCACACAATCCCAGTGCTGTGTAGCAATTAGCTCGCCAGTGCACTGCAGTAAGTGTTTCTTGTCACCTACATCGAAGCAAATAGCTTTTTCACTATGTCTCGCAAGGAGAAAACCTTCCTGCTCACTAAACATCTCCTATCGTGTTCTAGAAGTTGCACAGAGGGCTGCAGAGGGTTTTGCAACAAGAAAAAGAAAGTTGTCTAAGACGCCTTCCTTTCAAGTATTAATGTGAATGGAAAGGCAGGAGAGTGGAAAGGTACTGTTTTCTATCACTTTGCAAGCTGCACCCACAATCCCAGTGTTGTGCTTCGATTAGCTTTTCAGTGCACTCTAGATAGTGCCTCTTGTCACCTACATGTAAGCAAAAAGCTTTTTCACTATGTCTCGCAAGGAGAAACTGTGCCACTTCAAACAACATCTCCCATCTTGTTGTGAAGGGTGCACGCTGGTGTGGGGAGTGTTTTGCAAGAAGCAAAAGAAAGATGTCCAAAACTCCTTCCATTCAAATAGAAATGTTAGTAGAAAAGGCAGGAGAGTGGAAAGGTACTGTTTTCTATCACTTTACAAGCTGGACACACAATCCCAGTGTTGTGCTTCGATTAGCTTTCCAGGGCACTGCAATAAGTGCCTATGGTCACCTACATCTAGGGAAAAAGCTTTTTCACTATGTCTCGCAAGGAGAAAATGTTCCTCCTCACTAGACATCTCCTATCGTGTTCTAGAAGTTGCACAGAGGGCTCCAGAGGGTTTTCCAACAAAAAAAAGAAAGTTGTCTAAGACGCCTTCCTTTCAAGTATTAATGTGAATGGAAAGGCAGGAGAGTGGAAAGGTACTGTTTTCTATCACTTTGCAAGCTGCACACACAATCCCTGTGTTGTGCTTCGATTAGCTTCGCAGTGCACTCTAGATAGTGCCTCTTGTCACCTACATGGAAGTAAAAAGCTTTTTCACTGTGTCTCGCAAGGAGAAACTGTGCCACTTCAAAAAACATCTCCCATCTTGTTGTGGAGGGTGCACGCTGGTGTGGGGAGTGTTTTGCAAGAAGCAAAAGAAAGATGTCCAAAACTCCTTCCATTCAAATAGAAATGTGAGTGGAAAAGGCAGGAGAGTGGAAAGGTACTGTTTTCTATCACTTTGCAAGTTGCTTACACAATCCCAGTGCTGTGTAGCAATTAGCTTGCCAGTGCACTGCAGTAAGTGTTTCTTGTCACCTACATGTAAGCAAATAGCTTTTTCACTATTTCACGTAAGGACAAAACGTTCCTCCTCACTAGACATCGCCTATCGTGTTCTAGAAGTTGCACAGAGGGCTGCAGAGGGTTTTGCAATAAGAAAAAGAAAGTTGTCTAAAACGCCTTCCTTTCAAGTATTAATGGGAGTGGAAAGGCAGGAGAGTGGAAAGGTACTGTTTTCTATCACTTTGCAAGCTGCACACACAATCCCAGTGTTGTGTAGCAATTAGCTTTTCAGTGCACTGCAGTGAGTGCGTCTTGTAACCTACCTCTAAGCAAATAGTTTCTTCGCAGTTTCACGCAAGGAGAAACTGTGCCTGCTCAGAAAACATCTGCTATCCCGACTAGAGTTTGCACACGTGTCAGTGGAGTGTTCTGCAACAAGAAAGAGAAAGTTTTCCAAAACTACTTTCTTTCGAATGTTATTGGCAATGGAAAAGGCAGGAGAGTTGAAAGGTACTGTTTTCTCTGAGTTTGCAATCTGCTTACAAAATGCCAGTGTTGTACAGCGATTACCTTTGCAGTGCACTGGAGTAAGTGCCTCTTGTTTCCAAGCTCGAAGCAAATAGCCTTTTCAGTAGATCCCGCAGGGAGAAACTGTGTGGCTGTTCAGGAAACGTCTCCCATCGTGTTCTAGAGGTTGCACGCAGGTCTGCAGAGTGTTCTGCAACAAGAAAAAGAAACTTGTCCAAAACGCCTTCCATTCGAATGTTTCTAGAAAGGGAAAATGCAGGAGAGTGGAAAGGTAGTGTTTTCTATCACTTTACAAGCTGGACACACAATCCCAGTGTTGTGCTTCGATTAGCTTTCCAGGGCACAGCAATAAGTGCCTGTGGTCACCTACATCTAAGCAAAAAGCTTTTTCACTATGTCTCTCTAGGAAAACAGGTGCCTGCTCTGTAACCATCTCCTCTCATGTTCTAGAGGTTGCACGGACGTGTGCAAAGTGTTTTGCAAGAAGCAAAAGAAAGATGTCCAAAACTCCTTCCATTCAAATAGAAATGTGAGTGGAAAAGGAAGGAGAGTGGAAAGGTACTGTTTTCTATCACTTTGCAAGTTGCTTACACAATCCCAGTGCTGTGTAGCAATTAGCTTGCCAGTGCACTGCAGTAAGTGTTTCTTGTCACCTACATGTAAGCAAATAGCTTTTTCACTATGTCTCGCAAGGAGAAAACGTTCCTCCTCACTAGACATCTCCTATCATGTTCTAGAAGTTGCACAGAGGGCTGCAGAGGGTTTTGCAACAAGAAAAAGAAAGTGGTCTAAGACGCCTTCCTTTCAAGTATTAATGTGAAAGGAAAGGCAGGAGAGTGGAAAGGTACTGTTTTCTATCACTTTGCAAGCTGCACACACAATCCCAGTGTTGTGCTTCGATTAGCTTTGCAGTGCACTCTAGATAGTGCCTCTTGTCACCGACATGGAAGTAAAAAGCTTTTTCACTGTGTCTCGCAAGGAGAAACTGTGCCACTTCAAAAAACATCTCCCATCTTGTTGTGGAGGGTGCACGCTGGTGTGGGGAGTGTTTTGCAAGAAGCAAAAGAAAGATGTCCAAAACTCCTTCCATTCAAATAGAAATGGGAGTGGAAAAGGCAGGAGAGTGGAAAGGTACTGTTTTCTATCACTTTGCAAGTTGCTTACACAATCCCAGTGCTGTGTAGCAATTAGCTTGCCAGTGCACTGCAGTAAGTGTTTCTTGTCACCTACATGTAAGCAAATAGCTTTTTCACTATTTCACGTAAGGACAAAACGTTCCTCCTCACTAGACATCGCCTATCGTGTTCTAGAAGTTGCACAGAGGGCTGCAGAGGGTTTTGCAATAAGAAAAAGAAAGTTGTCTAAAACGCCTTCCTTTCAAGTATTAATGGGAGTGGAAAGGCAGGAGAGTGGAAAGGTACTGTTTTCTATCACTTTGCAAGCTGCATACACAATCCCAGTGTTGTGTAGCAATTATCTTTTCAGTGCACTGCAGTAAGTGTTTCATGTCACCTACATGTAAGCAAATAGCTTTTTCACTATGTCTCGCAAGGAGAAAACGTTCCTCCTCAGTCGACATCGCCTATTCTGTTCTAGAAGTTGCACAGAGGGCTGCAGAGGGTTTTGCAGCAAGAAAAAGAAAGTTGTCTAAGACGCCTTCCTTTCAAGTATTAATGTGAATGGAAAGGCAGGAGAGTGGAAAGGTACTGTTTTCTATCACTTTGCAAGCTGCACACACAATCCCAGTGTTGTGCTTCGATTAGCTTTTCAGTGCACTCTAGATAGTGCCTCTTGTCACCTACATGCAAGCAAAAAGCTTTTTCACTATGTCTCGCAAGGAGAAACTGTGCCACTTCATAAAACATCTCCCATCTTGTTGTGAAGGGTGCACGCTGGTGTGGGGAGTGTTTTGCAAGAAGCAAAAGAAAGATGTCCAAAACTCCTTCCATTCAAATAGAAATGTTAGTGGAAAAGGCAGGAGAGTGGAAAGGTACTGTTTTCTATCCTTTTGCAAGCTACTTACACAATCCCAGTTTTGTGCCGCTTCCTAGTTCGCCGTTCAGAAGCCGCCGCAGTCTCTGCATCCTGGAGAAGAAGAAGACGCTTCTTGGCGGGAAGAGAATGCTGCGGTTGCGCCAATCGCGGGGTGCTCCGGAGCACAGCTACAGCCGAAAGACACCCGGAAGCGGCGCTTAAAGGCACAGTGCTCCGTCTCCTGGTCTTTAGCGTCTCCTGTCGGCTACACCTTAGCAAAAAGCTTTTTCATTATGTCTCGCCAGGAGAAACTGTGTCTGTTCAGAAAACAACTCCCATCGTGTTCTACAGGTTGCGCGCAGGTCTGCAGAGTGTGTTGCAACAAGAAAAAGTAACTTGTCCAAAATGCCATCAATTCGAATGTTCCTGGAAAGGGAAAATGCAGGAGAGCGGATAGGTACTGTTTTCTATCACTTTGCAAGCTGGACATACAATGCCAGTGTTATACTACCATTAGCTTTGCAGTGCACTGTAATATTTGCCTATTGTTTCTACATCTAAGCCAATAGTGTTTTCATTATATCTCTTCCAGAGAAACTGTACCAGTTCAGAAAACATCTCTCATTTTTTCTAGAAGTTGCACGGAGGTGTGCAGAGCGTTTTGCAAGAAGCAAAAGAAAGTTGTCTCAAACTCCTTCCATTCGAATAGTAATGCGAATGGAAAAGGCAGGAGAGTGGAAAGGTACTGTTTTCTATCACTTTGCAAGCCGCACACACAATCCCAGAGTTGTGTAGCAATTAGCTTGTCAGTGCACTGCAGTAAGTGTTTCATGTCACCTACATGTAAGCAAATAGCTTTTTCACTATGTCTCGCAAGGAGAAAACGTTCCTCCTCAGTCGACATCGCCTATTCTGTTCTAGAAGTTGCACAGAGGGCTGCAGAGGGTTTTGCAGCAAGAAAAAGAAAGTTGTCTAAGACGCCTTCCTTTCAAGTATTAATGTGAATGGAAAGGCAGGAGAGTGGAAAGGTACTGTTTTCTATCACTTTGCAAGCTGCACACACAATCCCAGTGTTGTGCTTCGATTAGCTTTTCAGTGCACTCTAGATAGTGCCTCTTGTCACCTACATGCAAGCAAAAAGCTTTTTCACTATGTCTCGCAAGGAGAAACTGTGCCACTTCATAAAACATCTCCCATCTTGTTGTGAAGGGTGCACGCTGGTGTGGGGAGTGTTTTGCAAGAAGCAAAAGAAAGATGTCCAAAACTCCTTCCATTCAAATAGAAATGTTAGTGGAAAAGGCAGGAGAGTGGAAAGGTACTGTTTTCTATCCTTTTGCAAGCTACTTACACAATCCCAGTTTTGTGCCGCTTCCTAGTTCGCCGTTCAGAAGCCGCCGCAGTCTCTGCATCCTGGAGAAGAAGAAGACGCTTCTTGGCGGGAAGAGAATGCTGCGGTTGCGCCAATCGCGGGGTGCTCCGGAGCACAGCTACAGCCGAAAGACACCCGGAAGCGGCGCTTAAAGGCACAGTGCTCCGTCTCCTGGTCTTTAGCGTCTCCTGTCGGCTACACCTTAGCAAAAAGCTTTTTCATTATGTCTCGCCAGGAGAAACTGTGTCTGTTCAGAAAACAACTCCCATCGTGTTCTACAGGTTGCGCGCAGGTCTGCAGAGTGTGTTGCAACAAGAAAAAGTAACTTGTCCAAAATGCCATCAATTCGAATGTTCCTGGAAAGGGAAAATGCAGGAGAGCGGATAGGTACTGTTTTCTATCACTTTGCAAGCTGGACATACAATGCCAGTGTTATACTACCATTAGCTTTGCAGTGCACTGTAATATTTGCCTATTGTTTCTACATCTAAGCCAATAGCGTTTTCATTATATCTCTTCCGGAGAAACTGTACCAGTTCAGAAAACATCTCTCATTTTTTCTAGAAGTTGCACGGAGGTGTGCAGAGCGTTTTGCAAGAAGCAAAAGAAAGTTGTCTCAAACTCCTTCCATTCGAATAGTAATGCGAATGGAAAAGGCAGGAGAGTGGAAAGGTACTGTTTTCTATCACTTTACAAGCTGGACACACAATCCCAGTGTTGTGCTTCGATTAGCTTTCCAGGGCACTGCAATAAGTGCCTGTGGTCACCTACATCTAGGCAAAAAGCTTTTTCACTATGTCTCGCAAGGAGAAAACCTTCCTCCTCACTAGACATCTCCTATCGTGTTCTAGAAGTTTCACAGAGGGCTGCAGAGGGTTTTGCAACAAGAAAAAGAAAGTTGTCAAAGACGCCTTCCTTTCAAGTATTAATGTGAATGGAAAGGCAGGAGAGTGGAAAGGTACTGTTTTCTATCACTTTGCAAGCCGCACACACAATCCCAGAGTTGTGTAGCAATTAGCTTGTCAGTGCACTGCAGTAAGTGTTTCATGTCACCTACATGTAAGCAAATAGCTTTTTCACTATTTCACGAAAGGAGAAAACGTTCCTCCTCACTAGACATCTCCTATCTTGTTCTAGAAGTTGCACAGAGGGCTGGAGAGGGTTTTGCAAGAAGAAAAAGAAAGTGGTCTAAAACGCCTTCCTTTCAAGTATTAATGGGAGTGGAAAGGCAGGAGAGTGGAAAGGTACTGTTTTCTATCACTTTGCAAGCTGCACCCACAATCCCAGTGTTGTGCTTCGATTAGCTTTTCAGTGCACTCTAGAGAGTGCCTCTTGTCACCTACATGGAAGCAAAAAGCTTTTTCACTATGTCTCGCAAGGAGAAACTGTGCCACTTCAAAAAACATCTCCCATCTTGTTGTGAAGGGTGCACGCTGGTGTGGGGAGTGTTTTGCAAGAAGCAAAAGAAAGATGTCCAAAACTCCTTCCATTCAAATAGAAATGTGAGTGGAAAAGGCAGGAGAGTGGAAACGTACTGTTTTCTATCCTTTTGCAAGCTGCTAACACCATCCCAGTTCTGTGTAGCAATTAGCTGTTCAGTGCACTGCAGTAAGTGTTTCTTGTCACCTACATGTAAGCAAATAGCTTTTTCACTATTTCACGAAAGGAGAAAACGTTCCTCCTCACTAGACATCTCCTATCGTGTTCTAGAAGTTGCACAGAGGGCTGGAGAGGGTTTTGCAAGAAGAAAAAGAAAGTGGTCTAAAACGCCTTCCTTTCAAGTATTAATGGGAGTGGAAAGGCAGGAGAGTGGAAAGGTACTGTTTTCTATCACTTTGCAAGCTGCATACACAATCCCAGTGTTGTGTAGCAATTAT
This sequence comes from Setophaga petechia, assembly GCA_024362935.1. Classification (NCBI taxonomy): domain Eukaryota; kingdom Metazoa; phylum Chordata; class Aves; order Passeriformes; family Parulidae; genus Setophaga; species Setophaga petechia. The sequence continues at coordinate 21,924 of JANCRA010000209.1, read as the reverse complement.
CTTTTCAGTGCACTGCAGTAAGTGTTTCATGTCACCTACATGTAAGCAAATAGCTTTTTCACTATGTCTCGCAAGGAGAAAACGTTCCTCCTCAGTCGACATCGCCTATTGTGTTCTAGAAGTTGCACAGAGGGCTGCAGAGGGTTTTGCAGCAAGAAAAAGAAAGTTGTCAAAGACGCCTTCCTTTCAAGTATTAATGTGAATGGAAAGGCAGGAGAGTGGAAAGGTACTGTTTTCTATCACTTTGCAAGCTGCACCCACAATCCCAGTGTTGTGCTTCGATTAGCTTTTCAGTGCACTCTAGAGAGTGCCTCTTGTCACCTACATGGAAGCAAAAAGCTTTTTCACTATGTCTCGCAAGGAGAATCTGTGCCACTTCAAAAAACATCTCCCATCTTGTTGTGAAGGGTGCACGCTGGTGTGGGGAGTGTTTTGCAAGAAGCAAAAGAAAGATGTCCAAAACTCCTTCCATTCAAATAGAAATGTGAGTGGAAAAGGCAGGAGAGTGGAAAGGTACTGTTTTCTATCCTTTTGCAAGCTGCTTACACCATCCCAGTGTTGTGTAGCAATTAGCTTGTCAGTGCACTGCAGTAAGTGTTTCTTGTCACCTACATGTAAGCAAATAGCTTTTTCACTATTTCACGAAAGGAGAAAACGTTCCTCCTCACTAGACATCTCCTATCGTGTTCTAGAAGTTGCACAGAGGGCTGGAGAGGGTTTTGCAAGAAGAAAAAGAAAGTGGTCTAAAACGCCTTCCTTTCAAGTATTAATGGGAGTGGAAAGGCAGGAGAGTGGAAAGGTACTGTTTTCTATCACTTTGCAAGCTGCATACACAATCCCAGTGTTGTGTAGCAATTATCTTTTCAGTGCACTGCAGTAAGTGTTTCATGTCACCTACATGTAAGCAAATAGCTTTTTCACTATGTCTCGCAAGGAGAAAACGTTCCTCCTCAGTCGACATCGCCTATTCTGTTCTAGAAGTTGCACAGAGGGCTGCAGAGGGTTTTGCAGCAAGAAAAAGAAAGTTGTCAAAGACGCCTTCCTTTCAAGTATTAATGTGAATGGAAAGGCAGGAGAGTGGAAAGGTACTGTTTTCTATCACTTTGCAAGCTGCACCCACAATCCCAGTGTTGTGCTTTGATTAGCTTTTCAGTGCACTCTAGATAGTGCCTCTTGTCACCTACATGCAAGCAAAAAGCTTTTTCACTATGTCTCGCAAGGAGAAACTGTGCCACTTCATAAAACATCTCCCATCTTGTTGTGAAGGGTGCACGCTGGTGTGGGGAGTGTTTTGCAAGAAGCAAAAGAAAGATGTCCAAAACTCCTTCCATTCAAATAGAAATGTGAGTGGAAAAGGCAGGAGAGTGGAAAGGTACTGTTTTCTATCCTTTTGCAAGCTACTTACACAATCCCAGTTTTGTGCCGCTTCCTAGTTCGCCGTTCAGAAGCCGCCGCAGTCTCTGCATCCTGGAGAAGAAGAAGACGCTTCTTGGCGGGAAGAGAATGCTGCGGTTGCGCCAATCGCGGGGTGCTCCGGAGCACAGCTACAGCCGAAAGACACCCGGAAGCGGCGCTTAAAGGCACAGTGCTCCGTCTCCTGGTCTTTAGCGTCTCCTGTCGGCTACACCTTAGCAAAAAGCTTTTTCATTATGTCTCGCCAGGAGAAACTGTGTCTGTTCAGAAAACAACTCCCATCGTGTTCTACAGGTTGCGCGCAGGTCTGCAGAGTGTGTTGCAACAAGAAAAAGTAACTTGTCCAAAATGCCATCAATTCGAATGTTCCTGGAAAGGGAAAATGCAGGAGAGCGGATAGGTACTGTTTTCTATCACTTTGCAAGCTGGACATACAATGCCAGTGTTATACTACCATTAGCTTTGCAGTGCACTGTAATATTTGCCTATTGTTTCTACATCTAAGCCAATAGCGTTTTCATTATATCTCTTCCGGAGAAACTGTACCAGTTCAGAAAACATCTCTCATTTTTTCTAGAAGTTGCACGGAGGTGTGCAGAGCGTTTTGCAAGAAGCAAAAGAAAGTTGTCTCAAACTCCTTCCATTCGAATAGTAATGCGAATGGAAAAGGCAGGAGAGTGGAAAGGTACTGTTTTCTATCACTTTACAAGCTGGACACACAATCCCAGTGTTGTGCTTCGATTAGCTTTCCAGGGCACTGCAATAAGTGCCTGTGGTCACCTACATCTAGGCAAAAAGCTTTTTCACTATGTCTCGCAGGGAGAAAACGTTCCTCCTCACTAGACATCTCTTATCGTGTTCTAGAAGTTGCACAGAGGGCTGCAGAGGGTTTTGCAACAAAAAAAAGAAAGTTGTCTAAGACGCCTTCCTTTCAAGTATTAATGTGAATGGAAAGGCAGGAGAGTGGAAAGGTACTGTTTTCTATCACTTTGCAAGCTGGGCACACAATCCCAGTGTTGTGCTTCGATTAGCTTTGCAGTGCACTCTAGACAGTGCCTCTTGTCACCTACATGGAAGCAAAAAGCTTTTTCACTATGTCTCGCAAGGAGAAACTGTGCCACTTCAAAAAACATCTCCCATCTTGTTGTGAAGGGTGCACGCTGGTGTGGGGAGTGTTTTGCAAGAAGCAAAAGAAAGATGTCCAAAACTCCTTCCATTCAAATAGAATTGTGAATAGAAAAGGCAGGAGAGTGGAATGGTACTGTTTTCTATCCTTTTGCAAGCTGCTTACACCATCCCAGTGTTGTGTAGCAATTAACTTGTCAGTGCCCTGCAGTAAGTGCGTCTTGTAACCTACATCTAAGCAAATAGTTTCTTCGCAGTTTCACGCAAGGAGAAACTCTGCCTGCTCAGAAAACATCTGCTATCCCGACTAGAGTTTGCACACGTGTCAGTGGAGTGTTCTGCAACCAGAAAGAGAAAGTTGTCCAAAACTACTTTCTTTCGAATGTTATTGGCAATGGAAAAGGCAGGAGAGTTGAAAGGTACTGTTTTCTCTGAGTTTGCAATCTGCTTACAAAATGCCAGTGTTGTACAGCGATTACCTTTGCAGTGCACTGGAGTAAGTGCCTCTTGTTTCCAAGCTCGAAGTAAATAGCCTTTTCAGTAGATCCCGCAGGGAGAAACTGCGTGCCTGTTCAACAAACATCTGCCATCGTGTTCTAGAGGTTGCACGCAGGTCTGCAGAGTGTTCTGCAACAAGAAAAAGAAACTTGTCCAAAACGCCTTCCATTCGAATGTTTCTAGAAAGGGAAAATGCAGGAGAGTGGAAAGGTAGTGTTTTCTATCACTTTACAAGCTGGACACACAATCCCAGTGTTGTGCTTCGATTAGCTTTCCAGGGCACAGCAATAAGTGCCTGTGGTCACCTACATCTAAGCAAAAAGCTTTTTCACTATGTCTCTCTAGGAGAACAGGTGCCTGCTCTGTAACCATCTCCTCTCATGTTCTAGAGGTTGCACGGAGGTGTGCAAAGTGTTTTGCAAGAAGCAAAAGAAAGATGTCCAAAACTCCTTCCATTCAAATAGAAATGTGAGTGGAAAAGGCAGGAGAGTGGAAACGTACTGTTTTCTATCCTTTTGCAAGCTGCTTACACCATCCCAGTGTTGTGTAGCAATTAGCTTGTCAGTGCACTGCAGTAAGTGTTTCATGTCACCTGCATGTAAGCAAATAGCTTTTTCACTATTTCACGAAAGGAGAAAACGTTCCTCCTCACTAGACATCTCCTATCGTGTTCTAGAAGTTGCACAGAGGGCTGGAGAGGGTTTTGCAAGAAGAAAAAGAAAGTGGTCTAAAACGCCTTCCTTTCAAGTATTAATGGGAGTGGAAAGGCAGGAGAGTGGAAAGGTACTGTTTTCTATCACTTTGCAAGCCGCACACACAATCCCAGAGTTGTGTAGCAATTATCTTTTCAGTGCACTGCAGTAAGTGTTTCATGTCACCTACATGTAAGCAAATAGCTTTTTCACTATGTCTCGCAAGGAGAAAACGTTCCTCCTCACTCGACATCGCCTATTGTGTTCTAGAATTTGCACAGAGGGCTGCAGAGGGTTTTGCAACAAGAAAAAGAAAGTTGTCAAGACGCCTTCCTTTCAAGTATTAATGTGAATGGAAAGGCAGGAGAGTGGAAAGGTACTGTTTTCTATCACTTTGCAAGCTGCACCCACAATCCCAGTGTTGTGCTTCGATTAGCTTTTCAGTGCACTCTAGATAGTGCCTCTTGTCACCTACATGCAAGCAAAAAGCTTTTTCACTATGTCTCGCAAGGAGAAACTGTGCCACTTCAAAAAACATCTCCCATCTTGTTGTGAAGGGTGCACGCTGGTGTGGGGAGTGTTTTGCAAGAAGCAAAAGAAAGATGTCCAAAACTCCTTCCATTCAAATAGAAATGTGAGTGGAAAAGGCAGGAGAGTGGAAAGGTACTGTTTTCTATCCTTTTGCAAGCTACTTACACAATCCCAGTTTTGTGCCGCTTCCTAGTTCGCCGTTCAGAAGCCGCCGCAGTCTCTGCATCCTGGAGAAGAAGAAGACGCTTCTTGGCGGGAAGAGAATGCTGCGGTTGCGCCAATCGCGGGGTGCTCCGGAGCACAGCTACAGCCGAAAGACACCCGGAAGCGGCGCTTAAAGGCACAGTGCTCCGTCTCCTGGTCTTTAGCGTCTCCTGTCGGCTACACCTTAGCAAAAAGCTTTTTCATTATGTCTCGCCAGGAGAAACTGTGTCTGTTCAGAAAACAACTCCCATCGTGTTCTACAGGTTGCGCGCAGGTCTGCAGAGTGTGTTGCAACAAGAAAAAGTAACTTGTCCAAAATGCCATCAATTCGAATGTTCCTGGAAAGGGAAAATGCAGGAGAGCGGATAGGTACTGTTTTCTATCACTTTGCAAGCTGGACATACAATCCCAGTGTTATACTACCATTAGCTTTGCAGTGCACTGTAATATTTGCCTATTGTTACTACATCTAAGCCAATAGCGTTTTCATTATATCTCTTCCGGAGAAACTGTACCAGTTCAGAAAACATCTCTCATTTTTTCTAGAAGTTGCACGGAGGTGTGCAGAGCGTTTTGCAAGAAGCAAAAGAAAGTTGTCTCAAACTCCTTCCATTCGAATAGTAATGCGAATGGAAAAGGCAGGAGAGTGGAAAGGTACTGTTTTGTATCACTTTACAAGCTGGACACACAATCCCAGTGTTGTGCTTCGATTAGCTTTCCAGGGCACTGCAATAAGTGCCTGTGGTCACCTACATCTAGGCAAAAAGCTTTTTCACTATGTCTCGCAAGGAGAAAACGTTCCTCCTCACTAGACATCTCCTATCGTGTTCTAGAAGTTGCACAGAGGGCTGCAGAGGGTTTTGCAACAAGAAAAAGAAAGTTGTCTAAGACGCCTTCCTTTCAGGTATTAATGTGAAGGGAAAGGCAAGAGAGTGGGAAAGTACTGTTTTCTAGCACTTTGCAAGCTGCTAACACAATCCCAGTTCTGTGTAGCAATTAGCTGTTCAGTGCACTGCAGTAAGGGTTTCTTGTCACCTACATCTAAGCAAATAGCTTTTTCACTATGTCTCGCAAGGAGAAAACCTTCCTGCTCACTAAACAACTTCCATCGTGTTGTAGATGTTGCAGAGAGGGCTGCAGAGTTTTTTGACACAAGAAAAATAAAGTTGTCTAAGATGCCTTCCTTTCAGGTATTAATGTGAAGGGAAAGGCAAGAGAGTGGGAAAGTACTGTTTTCTAGCACTTTGCAAGCTGCTAACACAATCGCAGTGCTGTGTAGCAGTTAGCTGTTCAGTGCACTGCAGTAAGTGTTTCTTGTCACCTACATCTAAGCAAAAAGCTTTTTCACTATGTCTCGCAAGGAGAAAACCTTCCTGCTCACTAAACAACTTCCATCGTGTTGTATATGTTGCAGAGAGGGCTGCAGAGTTTTTTGACACAAGAAAAAGAAAGTCGTCTAAGATGCCTTCCTTTCAGGTATTAATGTGAAGGGAAAGGCAAGAGAGTGGGAAAGTACTGTTTTCTAGCACTTTGCAAGCTGCTAACACAATCCCAGTTCTGTGTAGCAATTAGCTGTTCAGTGCACTGCAGTAAGGGTTTCTTGTCACCTACATCTAAGCAAAAAGCTTTTTCGCTATGTCTCGCAAGGAGAAAACCTTCCTGCTCACTAAACAACTTCCATCTTGTTGTATATGTTGCAGAGAGGGCTGCAGAGTTTTTTGACACAAGAAAAAGAAAGTTGTCTAAGATGCCTTCCTTTCAAGTATTAATGTGAAGGGAAAGGCAAGAGAGTGGGAAAGTACTGTTTTCTAGCACTTTGCAAGCTGCTAACACAATCGCAGTGCTGTGTAGCAGTTAGCTTTTCAGTGCACTGCTGTAAGGGTTTCTTGTCACCTACATCTAAGCAAATAGCTTTTTCACTATGTCTCGCAAGGAGAAAACCTTCCTGCTCACTAAACAACTTCCATCTTGTTGTATATGTTGCAGAGAGGGCTGCAGAGTTTTTTGACACAAGAAAAAGAAAGTTGTCTAAGATGCCTTCCTTTCAAGTATTAATGTGAAGGGAAAGGCAAGAGAGTGGGAAAGTACTGTTTTCTAGCACTTTGCAGGCTGCTAACACAATCGCAGTGCTGTGTAGCAGTTAGCTTTTCAGTGCACTGCAGTAAGTGTTTCTTGTCACCTACATCTAAGCAAATAGCTTTTTCACTATGTCTCGCAAGGAGAAAACCTTCCTGCTCATTAAGTATCTCCTATCGTGTTCTAGAAGTTGCACAGAGGACTGCAGTGTGTTTTGCAAAAAGGAAAAGAAAGTTGTCTAAGACGCCTTCCTTTCAAGTACTAATGTGAAGGGAAAGGCAAGAGAGTGGGAAAGTACTGTTTTCTATCACTTTGAAAGCTGCTTACCCAATCCCAGTTTTGTGCCGCTTCGTAGTTCGCCGTTCAGAAGCTGCCGCAGTCTCTGTTTCCCGGAGAAGGAGAAGACGCTTCTTGGCGCGAAGAATCTGGTGTCGTTACGCTGATCGCGGCGTGCTCCGGAGAACAGCTACGGCCGACAGACACCCGGAAGCGGCGCTTAAAGGCACAGTGCTCCGTCTCCTGGTCTTTAGCGTCTCCTGCCGGCTACACCTTAGCAAAAAGCTTTTTCATTATGTCTCGCCAGGAGAAACTGTGTCTGTTCACAAAAAACCTCCCATCGTGCTCTAGAGCTTGCAGGCAGGTCTGCAGAGTGTTTTGCAACAAGAAAAAGTAACTTGTCCAAAAAAGCCATCAATTCGAATGTTCCTGGAAAGGGAAAATGCAGGAGAGCGGATAGGTACTGTTTTCTACCAGTTTGCAAGCTGGACACACAATCCCAGTGTTTTGCATCTATTAGCTTTGCAGTGCACTGCAGTAACTGCCTGTGGTAACCTACATCTAAGCAAATAGCTTTTTCACTATGTCTCGCAAGGAGAAAATGTTCCTGCTCATTAAACAACTTCCATCGTGCTGTACAGGTTGCACAGAGGGCTGCAGTGTGTTTTGCAGCAAGAAAAAGAAAGTTGTCTAAGACGCCTTCCTTTCAAGTATTAATGTGAAGGGAAAGGCAAGAGAGTGGGAAAGTACTGTTTTCTAGCACTTTGCAAGCTGCTAACACAAACCTAGTGCTGTGTAGCAGTTAGCTGTTCAGTGCACTGCAGTAAGTGTTTCTTGTCACCTACATCTAAGCAAAAAGCTTTTTCACTATGTCTCGCAAGGAGAAAACCTTCCTGCTCACTAAACAACTTCCATCTTGTTGTATATGTTGCAGAGAGGGCTGCAGAGTTTTTTGACACAAGAAAAAGAAAGTTGTCTAAGATGCCTTCCTTTCAAGTATTAATGCGAAGGGAAAGGCAAGAGAGTGGGAAAGTACTGTTTTCTAGCACTTTGCAAGCTGCTAACACAATCGCAGTGCTGTGTAGCAGTTAGCTTTTCAGTGCACTGCAGTAAGTGTTTCTTGTCACCTACATCTAAGCAAATAGCTTTTTCACTATGTCTCGCAAGGAGAAAACCTTCCTGCTCACTAAACATCTCCTATCGTGTTCTAGAAGTTGCACAGAGGGCTGCAGTGTGTTCTGTAACAAGAAAAAAAAGTTGTCTAAGACGCCTCCCTTTCAACTATTAATGTGTAGGGAAAGGCAAGAGAGTGGGAAAGTACTGTTTTCTAGCACTTTGCAAGCTGCTAACACAATCCCAGTTCTGTGTAGCAATTAGCTTTTCAGTGCACTGCAGTAAGTGTTTCTTGTCACCTACATCTAAGAAAATAGCTTTTTCACTATGTCTCGCAAGGAGAAAACCTTCCTGCTCACTAAACAACTTCCATCGTGTTGTAGATGTTGCAGAGAGGGCTGCAGAGTTTTTTGACACAAGAAAAAGAAAGTTGTCTAAGATGCCTTCCTTTCAAGTATTAATGTGAAGAGAAAGGCAAGAGAGTGGGAAAGTACTGTTTTCTAGCACTTTGCAAGCTGCTAACACAATCGCAGTGCTGTGTAGCAATTAGCTTGTCAGTGCACGGCAGTAAGTGTTTCTTGACACCTACATCTAAGCAAATAGCTTTTTCACTATGTCTCGCAAGGAGAAAAACTTCCTGCTCACTAAACAACTTCCATCGTGTTGTAGATGTTGCAGAGAGGGCTGCAGAGGTTTTTGACACAAGAAAAATAAAGTTGTCTAAGATGCCTTCCTTTCAGGTATTAATGTGAAGGGAAAGGCAAGAGAGTGGGAAAGTACTGTTTTCTAGCACTTTGCAAGCTGCTAACACAATCCCAGTTCTGTGTAGCAATTAGCTGTTCAGTGCACTGCAGTAAGGGTTTCTTGTCACCTACATCTAAGCAAAAAGCTTTTTCACTATGTCTCGCAAGGAGAAAACCTTCCTGCTCACTATACAACTTCCATCTTGTTGTAGATGTTGCAGAGAGGGCTGCAGAGTTTTTTGACACAAGAAAAAGAAAGTTGTCTAAGATGCCTTCCTTTCAAGTATTAATGTGAAGGGAAAGGCAAGAGAGTGGGAAAGTACTGTTTTCTAGCACTTTGCAAGCTGCTAACACAATCGCAGTGCTGTGTAGCAGTTAGCTGTTCAGTGCACTGCAGTAAGTGTTTCTTGTCACCTACATCTAAGCAAAAAGCTTTTTCACTATGTCTCGCAAGGAGAAAACCTTCCTGCTCACTAAACAACTTCCATCGTGTTGTAGATGTTGCAGAGAGGGCTGCAGAGTTTTTTGACACAAGAAAAAGAAAGTTGTCTAAGATGCCTTCCTTTCAAGTATTAATGTGAAGGGAAAGGCAAGAGAGTGGGAAAGTACTGTTTTCTAGCACTTTGCAGGCTGCTAACACAATCGCAGTGCTGTGTAGCAATTAGCTGTTCAGTGCACTGCAGTAAGTGTTTCTTGTCACCTACATCTAAGCAAATAGCTTTTTCACTATGTCTCGCAAGGAGAAAACCTTCTTGCTCACTAAACAACTTCCATCGTGTTGTAGATGTTGCAGAGAGTGCTGCAGAGTTTTTTGACAAAAGAAAAAGAAAGTTGTCTAAGATGCCTTCCTTTCAAGTATTAATGTGAAGGGAAAGGCAAGAGAGTGGGAAAATACTGTTTTCTAGCACTTTGCAAGCTGCTAACACAATCGCAGTGCTGTGTAGCAATTAGCTTGTCAGTGCACGGCAGTAAGTGTTTCTTGACACCTACATCTAAGCAAATAGCTTTTTCACTATGTCTCGCAAGGAGAAAACCTTCCTGCTCACTAAACAACTTCCATCGTGTTGTAGATGTTGCAGAGAGGGCTGCAGAGGTTTTTGACACAAGAAAAAGAAAGTTGTCTAAGATGCCTTCCTTTCAAGTATTAATTTGAAGGGAAAGGCAAGAGAGTGGGAAAGTACTGTTTTCTAGCACTTTGCAAGCTGCTAACACAATCGCAGTGCTGTGTAGCAGTTAGCTTTTCAGTGCACTGCAGTAAGTGTTTCTTGTCACCTACATCTAAGCAAATAGCTTTTTCACCATGTCTCGCAAGGAGAAAACCTTCCTGCTCACTAAACAACTTCCATCGTGTTGTATATGTTGCAGAGAGGGCTGCAGAGTTTTTTGACACAAGAAAAAGAAAGTTGTCTAAGATGCCTTCCTTTCAGGTATTAATGTGAAGGGAAAGGCACGAGAGTGGGAAAGTACTGTTTTCTAGCACTTTGCAAGCTGCTAACACAATCCCAGTTCTGTGTAGCAATTAGCTGTTCAGTGCACTGCAGTAAGGGTTTCTTGACACCTACATCTAAGCAAATAGCTTTTTCACTATGTCTCGCAAGGAGAAAACCTTCCTGCTCACTAAACAACTTCCATCGTGTTGTAGATGTTGCAGAGAGGGCTGCAGAGGTTTTTGACACAAGAAAAATAAAGTTGTCTAAGATGCCTTCCTTTCAGGTATTAATGTGAAGGGAAAGGCAAGAGAGTGGGAAAGTACTGTTTTCTAGCACTTTGCAAGCTGCTAACACAATCGCAGTGCTGTGTAGCAGTTAGCTGTTCAGTGCACTGCAGTAAGTGTTTCTTGTCACCTACATCTAAGCAAAAAGCTTTTTCACTATGTCTCGCAAGGAGAAAACCTTCCTGCTCACTAAACAACTTCCATCGTGTTGTAGATGTTGCAGAGAGGGCTGCAGAGTTTTTTGACACAAGAAAAAGAAAGTCGTCTAAGATGCCTTCCTTTCAGGTATTAATGTGAAGGGAAAGGCAAGAGAGTGGGAAAGTACTGTTTTCTAGCACTTTGCAAGCTGCTAACACAATCCCAGTTCTGTGTAGCAATTAGCTGTTCAGTGCACTGCAGTAAGGGTTTCTTGTCACCTACATCTAAGCAAATAGCTTTTTCACTATGTCTCGCAAGGAGAAAACCTTCCTGCTCACTAAACAACTTCCATCGTGTTGTAGATGTTGCAGAGAGGGCTGCAGAGTTTTTTGACACAAGAAAAAGAAAGTTGTCTAAGATGCCTTCCTTTCAAGTATTAATGTGAAGAGAAAGGCAAGAGAGTGGGAAAGTACTGTTTTCTAGCACTTTGCAAGCTGCTAACACAATCGCAGTGCTGTGTAGCAATTAGCTTGTCAGTGCACGGCAGTAAGTGTTTCTTGACACCTACATCTAAGCAAATAGCTTTTTCACTATGTCTCGCAAGGAGAAAAACTTCCTGCTCACTAAACAACTTCCATCGTGTTGTAGATGTTGCAGAGAGGGCTGCAGAGGTTTTTGACACAAGAAAAATAAAGTTGTCTAAGATGCCTTCCTTTCAGGTATTAATGTGAAGGGAAAGGCAAGAGAGTGGGAAAGTACTGTTTTCTAGCACTTTGCAAGCTGCTAACACAATCCCAGTTCTGTGTAGCAATTAGCTGTTCAGTGCACTGCAGTAAGGGTTTCTTGTCACCTACATCTAAGCAAAAAGCTTTTTCACTATGTCTCGCAAGGAGAAAACCTTCCTGCTCACTATACAACTTCCATCTTGTTGTAGATGTTGCAGAGAGGGCTGCAGAGTTTTTTGACACAAGAAAAAGAAAGTTGTCTAAGATGCCTTCCTTTCAAGTATTAATGTGAAGGGAAAGGCAAGAGAGTGGGAAAGTACTGTTTTCTAGCACTTTGCAAGCTGCTAACACAATCGCAGTGCTGTGTAGCAGTTAGCTGTTCAGTGCACTGCAGTAAGTGTTTCTTGTCACCTACATCTAAGCAAAAAGCTTTTTCACTATGTCTCGCAAGGAGAAAACCTTCCTGCTCACTAAACAACTTCCATCGTGTTGTAGATGTTGCAGAGAGGGCTGCAGAGTTTTTTGACACAAGAAAAAGAAAGTTGTCTAAGATGCCTTCCTTTCAAGTATTAATGTGAAGGGAAAGGCAAGAGAGTGGGAAAGTACTGTTTTCTAGCACTTTGCAGGCTGCTAACACAATCGCAGTGCTGTGTAGCAATTAGCTGTTCAGTGCACTGCAGTAAGTGTTTCTTGTCACCTACATCTAAGCAAATAGCTTTTTCACTATGTCTCGCAAGGAGAAAACCTTCTTGCTCACTAAACAACTTCCATCGTGTTGTAGATGTTGCAGAGAGTGCTGCAGAGTTTTTTGACACAAGAAAAAGAAAGTTGTCTAAGATGCCTTCCTTTCAAGTATTAATGTGAAGGGAAAGGCAAGAGAGTGGGAAAATACTGTTTTCTAGCACTTTGCAAGCTGCTAACACAATCGCAGTGCTGTGTAGCAATTAGCTTGTCAGTGCACGGCAGTAAGTGTTTCTTGACACCTACATCTAAGCAAATAGCTTTTTCACTATGTCTCGCAAGGAGAAAACCTTCCTGCTCACTAAACAACTTCCATCGTGTTGTAGATGTTGCAGAGAGGGCTGCAGAGGTTTTTGACACAAGAAAAAGAAAGTTGTCTAAGATGCCTTCCTTTCAAGTATTAATTTGAAGGGAAAGGCAAGAGAGTGGGAAAGTACTGTTTTCTAGCACTTTGCAAGCTGCTAACACAATCGCAGTGCTGTGTAGCAGTTAGCTTTTCAGTGCACTGCAGTAAGTGTTTCTTGTCACCTACATCTAAGCAAATAGCTTTTTCACTATGTCTCGCAAGGAGAAAACCTTCCTGCTCACTAAACAACTTCCATCGTGTTGTATATGTTGCAGAGAGGGCTGCAGAGTTTTTTGACACAAGAAAAAGAAAGTTGTCTAAGATGCCTTCCTTTCAGGTATTAATGTGAAGGGAAAGGCACGAGAGTGGGAAAGTACTGTTTTCTAGCACTTTGCAAGCTGCTAACACAATCCCAGTTCTGTGTAGCAATTAGCTGTTCAGTGCACTGCAGTAAGGGTTTCTTGACACCTACATCTAAGCAAATAGCTTTTTCACTATGTCTCGCAAGGAGAAAACCTTCCTGCTCACTAAACAACTTCCATCGTGTTGTAGATGTTGCAGAGAGGGCTGCAGAGGTTTTTGACACAAGAAAAATAAAGTTGTCTAAGATGCCTTCCTTTCAGGTATTAATGTGAAGGGAAAGGCAAGAGAGTGGGAAAGTACTGTTTTCTAGCACTTTGCAAGCTGCTAACACAATCGCAGTGCTGTGTAGCAGTTAGCTGTTCAGTGCACTGCAGTAAGTGTTTCTTGTCACCTACATCTAAGCAAAAAGCTTTTTCACTATGTCTCGCAAGGAGAAAACCTTCCTGCTCACTAAACAACTTCCATCGTGTTGTAGATGTTGCAGAGAGGGCTGCAGAGTTTTTTGACACAAGAAAAAGAAAGTCGTCTAAGATGCCTTCCTTTCAGGTATTAATGTGAAGGGAAAGGCAAGAGAGTGGGAAAGTACTGTTTTCTAGCACTTTGCAAGCTGCTAACACAATCCCAGTTCTGTGTAGCAATTAGCTGTTCAGTGCACTGCAGTAAGGGTTTCTTGTCACCTACATCTAAGCAAATAGCTTTTTCACTATGTCTCGCAAGGAGAAAACCTTCCTGCTCACTAAACAACTTCCATCGTGTTGTAGATGTTGCAGAGAGGGCTGCAGAGTTTTTTGACACAAGAAAAAGAAAGTTGTCTAAGATGCCTTCCTTTCAAGTATTAATGTGAAGAGAAAGGCAAGAGAGTGGGAAAGTACTGTTTTCTAGCACTTTGCAAGCTGCTAACACAATCGCAGTGCTGTGTAGCAATTAGCTTGTCAGTGCACGGCAGTAAGTGTTTCTTGACACCTACATCTAAGCAAATAGCTTTTTCACTATGTCTCGCAAGGAGAAAAACTTCCTGCTCACTAAACAACTTCCATCGTGTTGTAGATGTTGCAGAGAGGGCTGCAGAGGTTTTTGACACAAGAAAAATAAAGTTGTCTAAGATGCCTTCCTTTCAGGTATTAATGTGAAGGGAAAGGCAAGAGAGTGGGAAAGTACTGTTTTCTAGCACTTTGCAAGCTGCTAACACAATCCCAGTTCTGTGTAGCAATTAGCTGTTCAGTGCACTGCAGTAAGGGTTTCTTGTCACCTACATCTAAGCAAAAAGCTTTTTCACTATGTCTCGCAAGGAGAAAACCTTCCTGCTCACTATACAACTTCCATCTTGTTGTAGATGTTGCAGAGAGGGCTGCAGAGTTTTTTGACACAAGAAAAAGAAAGTTGTCTAAGATGCCTTCCTTTCAAGTATTAATGTGAAGGGAAAGGCAAGAGAGTGGGAAAGTACTGTTTTCTAGCACTTTGCAAGCTGCTAACACAATCGCAGTGCTGTGTAGCAGTTTGCTGTTCAGTGCACTGCAGTAAGTGTTTCTTGTCACCTACATCTAAGCAAAAAGCTTTTTCACTATGTCTCGCAAGGAGAAAACCTTCCTGCTCACTAAACAACTTCCATCGTGTTGTAGATGTTGCAGAGAGGGCTGCAGAGTTTTTTGACACAAGAAAAAGAAAGTTGTCTAAGATGCCTTCCTTTCAAGTATTAATGTGAAGGGAAAGGCAAGAGAGTGGGAAAGTACTGTTTTCTAGCACTTTGCAGGCTGCTAACACAATCGCAGTGCTGTGTAGCAATTAGCTGTTCAGTGCACTGCAGTAAGTGTTTCTTGTCACCTACATCTAAGCAAATAGCTTTTTCACTATGTCTCGCAAGGAGAAAACCTTCTTGCTCACTAAACAACTTCCATCGTGTTGTAGATGTTGCAGAGAGTGCTGCAGAGTTTTTTGACACAAGAAAAAGAAAGTTGTCTAAGATGCCTTCCTTTCAAGTATTAATGTGAAGGGAAAGGCAAGAGAGTGGGAAAATACTGTTTTCTAGCACTTTGCAAGCTGCTAACACAATCGCAGTGCTGTGTAGCAATTAGCTTGTCAGTGCACGGCAGTAAGTGTTTCTTGACACCTACATCTAAGCAAATAGCTTTTTCACTATGTCTCGCAAGGAGAAAACCTTCCTGCTCACTAAACAACTTCCATCGTGTTGTAGATGTTGCAGAGAGGGCTGCAGAGGTTTTTGACACAAGAAAAAGAAAGTTGTCTAAGATGCCTTCCTTTCAAGTATTAATTTGAAGGGAAAGGCAAGAGAGTGGGAAAGTACTGTTTTCTAGCACTTTGCAAGCTGCTAACACAATCGCAGTGCTGTGTAGCAGTTAGCTTTTCAGTGCACTGCAGTAAGTGTTTCTTGTCACCTACATCTAAGCAAATAGCTTTTTCACTATGTCTCGCAAGGAGAAAACCTTCCTGCTCACTAAACAACTTCCATCGTGTTGTATATGTTGCAGAGAGGGCTGCAGAGTTTTTTGACACAAGAAAAAGAAAGTTGTCTAAGATGCCTTCCTTTCAGGTATTAATGTGAAGGGAAAGGCACGAGAGTGGGAAAGTACTGTTTTCTAGCACTTTGCAAGCTGCTAACACAATCCCAGTTCTGTGTAGCAATTAGCTGTTCAGTGCACTGCAGTAAGGGTTTCTTGACACCTACATCTAAGCAAATAGCTTTTTCACTATGTCTCGCAAGGAGAAAACCTTCCTGCTCACTAAACAACTTCCATCGTGTTGTAGATGTTGCAGAGAGGGCTGCAGAGGTTTTTGACACAAGAAAAATAAAGTTGTCTAAGATGCCTTCCTTTCAGGTATTAATGTGAAGGGAAAGGCAAGAGAGTGGGAAAGTACTGTTTTCTAGCACTTTGCAAGCTGCTAACACAATCGCAGTGCTGTGTAGCAGTTAGCTGTTCAGTGCACTGCAGTAAGTGTTTCTTGTCACCTACATCTAAGCAAAAAGCTTTTTCACTATGTCTCGCAAGGAGAAAACCTTCCTGCTCACTAAACAACTTCCATCGTGTTGTAGATGTTGCAGAGAGGGCTGCAGAGTTTTTTGACACAAGAAAAAGAAAGTCGTCTAAGATGCCTTCCTTTCAGGTATTAATGTGAAGGGAAAGGCAAGAGAGTGGGAAAGTACTGTTTTCTAGCACTTTGCAAGCTGCTAACACAATCCCAGTTCTGTGTAGCAATTAGCTGTTCAGTGCACTGCAGTAAGGGTTTCTTGTCACCTACATCTAAGCAAATAGCTTTTTCACTATGTCTCGCAAGGAGAAAACCTTCCTGCTCACTAAACAACTTCCATCGTGTTGTAGATGTTGCAGAGAGGGCTGCAGAGTTTTTTGACACAAGAAAAAGAAAGTTGTCTAAGATGCCTTCCTTTCAAGTATTAATGTGAAGAGAAAGGCAAGAGAGTGGGAAAGTACTGTTTTCTAGCACTTTGCAAGCTGCTAACACAATCGCAGTGCTGTGTAGCAATTAGCTTGTCAGTGCACGGCAGTAAGTGTTTCTTGACACCTACATCTAAGCAAATAGCTTTTTCACTATGTCTCGCAAGGAGAAAAACTTCCTGCTCACTAAACAACTTCCATCGTGTTGTAGATGTTGCAGAGAGGGCTGCAGAGGTTTTTGACACAAGAAAAATAAAGTTGTCTAAGATGCCTTCCTTTCAGGTATTAATGTGAAGGGAAAGGCAAGAGAGTGGGAAAGTACTGTTTTCTAGCACTTTGCAAGCTGCTAACACAATCCCAGTTCTGTGTAGCAATTAGCTGTTCAGTGCACTGCAGTAAGGGTTTCTTGTCACCTACATCTAAGCAAAAAGCTTTTTCACTATGTCTCGCAAGGAGAAAACCTTCCTGCTCACTAAACAACTTCCATCTTGTTGTAGATGTTGCAGAGAGGGCTGCAGAGTTTTTTGACACAAGAAAAAGAAAGTTGTCTAAGATGCCTTCCTTTCAAGTATTAATTTGAAGGGAAAGGCAAGAGAGTGGGAAAGTACTGTTTTCTAGCACTTTGCAGGCTGCTAACACAATCGCAGTGCTGTGTAGCAATTAGCTGTTCAGTGCACTGCAGTAAGAGTTTCTTGTCACCTACATCTAAGCAAATAGCTTTTTCACTATGTCTCGCAAGGAGAAAACCTTCTTGCTCACTAAACAACTTCCATCGTGTTGTAGATGTTGCAGAGAGTGCTGCAGAGTTTTTTGACACAAGAAAAAGAAAGTTGTCTAAGATGCCTTCCTTTCAAGTATTAATGTGAAGGGAAAGGCAAGAGAGTGGGAAAATACTGTTTTCTAGCACTTTGCAAGCTGCTAACACAATCGCAGTGCTGTGTAGCAATTAGCTTGTCAGTGCACGGCAGTAAGTGTTTCTTGACACCTACATCTAAGCAAATAGCTTTTTCACTATGTCTCGCAAGGAGAAAACCTTCCTGCTCACTAAACAACTTCCATCGTGTTGTAGATGTTGCAGAGAGGGCTGCAGAGGTTTTTGACACAAGAAAAAGAAAGTTGTCTAAGATGCCTTCCTTTCAAGTATTAATTTGAAGGGAAAGGCAAGAGAGTGGGAAAGTACTGTTTTCTAGCACTTTGCAAGCTGCTAACACAATCGCAGTGCTGTGTAGCAGTTAGCTTTTCAGTGCACTGCAGTAAGTGTTTCTTGTCACCTACATCTAAGCAAATAGCTTTTTCACTATGTCTCGCAAGGAGAAAACCTTCCTGCTCACTAAACAACTTCCATCGTGTTGTATATGTTGCAGAGAGGGCTGCAGAGTTTTTTGACACAAGAAAAAGAAAGTTGTCTAAGATGCCTTCCTTTCAGGTATTAATGTGAAGGGAAAGGCACGAGAGTGGGAAAGTACTGTTTTCTAGCACTTTGCAAGCTGCTAACACAATCCCAGTTCTGTGTAGCAATTAGCTGTTCAGTGCACTGCAGTAAGGGTTTCTTGACACCTACATCTAAGCAAATAGCTTTTTCACTATGTCTCGCAAGGAGAAAACCTTCCTGCTCACTAAACAACTTCCATCGTGTTGTAGATGTTGCAGAGAGGGCTGCAGAGGTTTTTGACACAAGAAAAATAAAGTTGTCTAAGATGCCTTCCTTTCAGGTATTAATGTGAAGGGAAAGGCAAGAGAGTGGGAAAGTACTGTTTTCTAGCACTTTGCAAGCTGCTAACACAATCGCAGTGCTGTGTAGCAGTTAGCTGTTCAGTGCACTGCAGTAAGTGTTTCTTGTCACCTACATCTAAGCAAAAAGCTTTTTCACTATGTCTCGCAAGGAGAAAACCTTCCTGCTCACTAAACAACTTCCATCGTGTTGTATATGTTGCAGAGAGGGCTGCAGAGTTTTTTGACACAAGAAAAAGAAAGTCGTCTAAGATGCCTTCCTTTCAAGTATTAATGTGAAGGGAAAGGCAAGAGAGTGGGAAAGTACTGTTTTCTAGCACTTTGCAGGCTGCTAACACAATCGCAGTGCTGTGTAGCAATTAGCTGTTCAGTGCACTGCAGTAAGTGTTTCTTGTCACCTACATCTAAGCAAATAGCTTTTTCACTATGTCTCGCAAGGAGAAAACCTTCTTGCTCACTAAACAACTTCCATCGTGTTGTAGATGTTGCAGAGAGTGCTGCAGAGTTTTTTGACACAAGAAAAAGAAAGTTGTCTAAGATGCCTTCCTTTCAAGTATTAATGTGAAGGGAAAGGCAAGAGAGTGGGAAAATACTGTTTTCTAGCACTTTGCAAGCTGCTAACACAATCGCAGTGCTGTGTAGCAATTAGCTTGTCAGTGCACGGCAGTAAGTGTTTCTTGACACCTACATCTAAGCAAATAGCTTTTTCACTATGTCTCGCAAGGAGAAAACCTTCCTGCTCACTAAACAACTTCCATCGTGTTGTAGATGTTGCAGAGAGGGCTGCAGAGGTTTTTGACACAAGAAAAAGAAAGTTGTCTAAGATGCCTTCCTTTCAAGTATTAATTTGAAGGGAAAGGCAAGAGAGTGGGAAAGTACTGTTTTCTAGCACTTTGCAAGCTGCTAACACAATCGCAGTGCTGTGTAGCAGTTAGCTTTTCAGTGCACTGCAGTAAGTGTTTCTTGTCACCTACATCTAAGCAAATAGCTTTTTCACTATGTCTCGCAAGGAGAAAACCTTCCTGCTCACTAAACAACTTCCATCGTGTTGTATATGTTGCAGAGAGGGCTGCAGAGTTTTTTGACACAAGAAAAAGAAAGTCGTCTAAGATGCCTTCCTTTCAGGTATTAATGTGAAGGGAAAGGCAAGAGAGTGGGAAAGTACTGTTTTCTAGCACTTTGCAAGCTGCTAACACAATCCCAGTTCTGTGTAGCAATTAGCTGTTCAGTGCACTGCAGTAAGGGTTTCTTGTCACCTACATCTAAGCAAAAAGCTTTTTCGCTATGTCTCGCAAGGAGAAAACCTTCCTGCTCACTAAACAACTTCCATCTTGTTGTATATGTTGCAGAGAGGGCTGCAGAGTTTTTTGACACAAGAAAAAGAAAGTTGTCTAAGATGCCTTCCTTTCAAGTATTAATGTGAAGGGAAAGGCAAGAGAGTGGGAAAGTACTGTTTTCTAGCACTTTGCAAGCTGCTAACACAATCGCAGTGCTGTGTAGCAGTTAGCTTTTCAGTGCACTGCTGTAAGGGTTTCTTGTCACCTACATCTAAGCAAATAGCTTTTTCACTATGTCTCGCAAGGAGAAAACCTTCCTGCTCACTAAACAACTTCCATCGTGTTGTATATGTTGCAGAGAGGGCTGCAGAGTTTTTTGACACAAGAAAAAGAAAGTTGTCTAAGATGCCTTCCTTTCAAGTATTAATGTGAAGGGAAAGGCAAGAGAGTGGGAAAGTACTGTTTTCTAGCACTTTGCAGGCTGCTAACACAATCGCAGTGCTGTGTAGCAGTTAGCTTTTCAGTGCACTGCAGTAAGTGTTTTTTGTCACCTACATCTAAGCAAATAGCTTTTTCACTATGTCTCGCAAGGAGAAAACCTTCCTGCTCATTAAGTATCTCCTATCGTGTTCTAGAAGTTGCACAGAGGACTGCAGTGTGTTTTGCAAAAAGTAAAAGAAAGTTGTCTAAGACGCCTTCCTTTCAAGTACTAATGTGAAGGGAAAGGCAAGAGAGTGGGAAAGTACTGTTTTCTATCACTTTGAAAGCTGCTTACCCAATCCCAGTTTTGTGCCGCTTCGTAGTTCGCCGTTCAGAAGATGCCGCAGTCTCTGTTTCCCGGAGAAGGAGAAGACGCTTCTTGGCGCGAAGAATCTGGTGTCGTTACGCTGATCGCGGCGTGCTCCGGAGAACAGCTACGGCCGACAGACACCCGGAAGCGGCGCTTAAAGGCACAGTGCTCCGTCTCCTGGTCTTTAGCGTCTCCTGCCGGCTACACCTTAGCAAAAAGCTTTTTCATTATGTCTCGCCAGGAGAAACTGTGTCTGTTCACAAAAAACCTCCCATCGTGCTCTAGAGCTTGCAGGCAGGTCTGCAGAGTGTTTTGCAACAAGAAAAAGTAACTTGTCCAAAAAAGCCATCAATTCGAATGTTCCTGGAAAGGGAAAATGCAGGAGAGCGGATAGGTACTGTTTTCTACCAGTTTGCAAGCTGGACACACAATCCCAGTGTTTTGCATCTATTAGCTTTGCAGTGCACTGCAGTAACTGCCTGTGGTAACCTACATCTAAGCAAATAGCTTTTTCACTATGTCTCGCAAGGAGAAAATGTTCCTGCTCATTAAACAACTTCCATCGTGCTGTACAGGTTGCACAGAGGGCTGCAGTGTGTTTTGCAGCAAGAAAAAGAAAGTTGTCTAAGACGCCTTCCTTTCAAGTATTAATGTGAAGGGAAAGGCAAGAGAGTGGGAAAGTACTGTTTTCTAGCACTTTGCAAGCTGCTAAAACAAACCTAGTGCTGTGTAGCAGTTAGCTGTTCAGTGCACTGCAGTAAGTGTTTCTTGTCACCTACATCTAAGCAAAAAGCTTTTTCACTATGTCTCGCAAGGAGAAAACCTTCCTGCTCACTAAACAACTTCCATCTTGTTGTAGATGTTGCAGAGAGGGCTGCAGAGTTTTTTGACACAAGAAAAAGAAAGTTGTCTAAGATGCCTTCCTTTCAAGTATTAATGTGAAGGGAAAGGCAAGAGAGTGGGAAAGTACTGTTTTCTAGCACTTTGCAAGCTGCTAACACAATCGCAGTTCTGTGTAGCAGTTAGCTTTTCAGTGCACTGCAGTAAGTGTTTCTTGTCACCTACATCTAAGCAAATAGCTTTTTCACTATGTCTCGCAAGGAGAAAACCTTCCTGCTCACTAAACATCTCCTATCGTGTTCTAGAAGTTGCACAGAGGGCTGCAGTGTGTTCTGTAACAAGAAAAAAAAGTTGTCTAAGACGCCTTCCTTTCAACTATTAATGTGTAGGGAAAGGCAAGAGAGTGGGAAAGTACTGTTTTCTAGCACTTTGCAAGCTGCTAACACAATCCCAGTTCTGTGTAGCAATTAGCTTTTCAGTGCACTGCAGTAAGTGTTTCTTGTCACCTACATCTAAGCAAATAGCTTTTTCACTATGTCTCGCAAGGAGAAAACCTTCCTGCTCACTAAACAACTTCCATCTTGTTGTATATGTTGCAGAGAGGGCTGCAGAGTTTTTTGACACAAGAAAAAGAAAGTCGTCTAAGATGCCTTCCTTTCAGGTATTAATGTGAAGGGAAAGGCAAGAGAGTGGGAAAGTACTGTTTTCTAGCACTTTGCAAGCTGCTAACACAATCCCAGTTCTGTGTAGCAATTAGCTGTTCAGTGCACTGCAGTAAGGGTTTCTTGTCATCTACATCTAAGCAAATAGCTTTTTCACTATGTCTTGCAAAGAGAAAACCTTCCTGCTCACTAAACAACTTCCATCTTGTTGTATATGTTGCAGAGAGGGCTGCAGAGTTTTCTGACACAAGAAAAAGAAAGTTGTCTAAGATGCCTTCCTTTCAAGTATTAATGTGAAGGGAAAGGCAAGAGAGTGGGAAAGTACTGTTTTCTATCACTTTGCAGGCTGCTAACACAATCGCAGTGCTGTGTAGCAATTAGCTGTTCAGTGCACTGCAGTAAGTGTTTCTTGTCACCTACATCTAAGCAAATAGCTTTTTCACTATGTCTCGCAAGGAGAAAACCTTCCTGCTCACTAAACAACTTCCATCGTCTTGTAGATGTTGCAGAGAGGGC